>BMAW01110752.1:352661-447794 GCA_019974015.1 Nephila pilipes | reverse complement strand
TTATGTGTGTCCATGGTGAACATAACTATTTTCTTATAATTTTATAATATTGCTCAGCTCAATTTTGTAAAAACACACCATTTGTCAGTGTAATAATTAATACACACATTCTTCCTAAATTTAGGTAATGCAACGGAACATAATTTGAACATATTGTGTTTATGTAAAATCACAAAAAATGTCCATCAGTATTCCTAATATTAATAAATAATTTTAATACATTTTTGTACTGTTCAAACAAATTACGGATACTTACTTGTGAGTAAATTATTCGCAAATTGCATTATAACTTACAAATAAATTTTAAAGAAGTTTCATAGTTTTAATTGATACGAGAAAGATTGAGCTGAACTATTTTTAAGTATGGTTTTATATGCATTAGTAATATTTGTTTCCTTTTGCGACATGAAAGTATGAAATTATCCTATTTTATACAATCTAAGTTAAAGAAAATTTTGAAAGCTTTATGTTAAAAACTACTAGTTAAATTTATAAAACTTTCCTCGATAACATTTTTATACAACATGAATTTCTTCTAAAACCACTAATAGAAACATAAATGAGAAGTTAAAAATTTATTTCCAAATAATGAAGTATGTACAATGTAAACTGATCAATTAATTATTTATTCTTATCTTAAAAAATTGCATTTATTGCAGTTCCTTGTAAACTCAACGTTAAATCATAGAATCGCAAGCCCACAAGCGTAAAGCTTAACCTCCAGTCTCCCTTGCAGATTTTGGGTTGATGCATGTTAAATCTGTCGAGGCTCAGTGTCCTCAAGATTGCGTAGTGTGGAAGTTTGGTCAGTGGGACCGAGTTCAATTGTCATCGTCGTCACTTGATCAAGTTCAAAATTACGAGGTCCGTCACAAAAAATTTTCATATTGCTTTTCAGAGTGAAGTTAATGAAACAATTAATTAATCAATAACAGTCTGATTTCAATTGTGGGCACAACTTATTGCTGCAAATCTTTACTCCACAATAAAATTCGTGGAATCTAAATATCACTTATATTTAAATAATCATCTTACAGAACGGCAACAAATGTTACGCCAAATTTGAAGGATTTGACCAAAGGTTTTGTTAAATTTTATTTTTTTATTAATGCATTATATTAACTTTGTTTTCTGTTACTTATGCTTCCTGCATTTGATTATTTACGAAAATAAGATGCATTTTGAAATTGGAATAATTTCAAAAATATGGCTCACATAGTGATACATTTTCTTTTTTTTTTTTAAAAAAAAACAAAAAACTCTTCTTTTAACCCGTTTTCTCCCAGCGTATCACGGGCGATACGTTACCTGAGTGTCTTATACGGCCCAACGTATTAATTGAGATACGCTTCTTGAGAAAGTTTTATTTGATTTTTTTTAATGTTACTATATGGCGTTACAATACTGCAAAATCTATATAGATAGGTTATTTGGAATATTGACCTTGGTCATATGGGCTTGGATTTCTCTTCTGGCTACTAGAAGGGGGGTAATTGTTAAAAGCACATGTTACTGCACGGCTCTTTAAATACATGATTTAAAGGGTGCACTTGCTTTCCGTTTGCTTTTTTTTTCTTTCTTGCTTGCTTCTTAGAAGTTCGAAGGAGAATTTATGGCCCTTTATGGGGGTTAGGGCTTTTGGAAGCAGATGTTATCAGCTGTTTTTTTTTCATTGGGTCGGTTTTTATTTGTAGCAACAGTCATGACGAAAAGAAAGTATTTATCTGATACTGTGATTTGCGAAATAACGAATGAATCTGACAGTAATGTTAGCGAAAATAATCCAAATCTTTACATAGATATTAAAGTAAAAAAAAAAAAAGAATTAAGATGTGCCCTATGCTCAATATCTTGCGTAAAGTGTCAAAATATGTGTGCAAGACATGTGACGTTGTTCTATGCATTGAATTTTTTTTTTATAAATATATCATACAGCAAAATAAGTACTTCTTTTTTCTCCCTCCGGTAGCGAAAGGGTTAATATTCTTATATCCCATAGGAATCGGAACTGGTAAAATTCAATTCGGAACTGGTAAAATGAAAATGGTACAGTTAAGGAATATTAAATATTTTTTTTTAAAAAAAATTATGATAGCTAAGACAAACACCTTCAAGCATCTTATAAGTTTTCCAAATGCAAAAAAATCCCCACCCCTAAATGGTTGACAAATGGAACGAAATAGATAACAACAAGGGAAATCACAGCTGTTTAAAAAAAAAAAAACATTCACGAAAAATAATAAATTATACCCAAACTTAGTTTACTTTTGAAGAGGAAATAGCATACTCGCAATGTACAATTTTAAGACAGAAAGAGGCTGATTTTTCTAAAGTCATATACTTAAAAAGTAGATAAATGAAGCAAAGCGCAATTACAATTAAACACTTATATTAATTTAAAAAGTATGTTCTCATAAATATAACTTACTTCCTGTTTTTTTTTTTACAGTTTTTACTGCTTCAGAAAGTGTTTCAGAAATGTGATGTAATTAAAGTTAAAAGTGTGTGATGTAATTAAAATTTAAAAAAAATGTCCTACACTTTTGTTTCTCTAGATTTTCTCAGTTTTCTTCCTTAAAATATTCTCTTACCAATACGATTAATGCACAGTTTCTCCAGAGTCTGATAAAAGAAATGATATATTTGATTAAAAAAATACTTACATTGTGTTTTGTAATCAGGTTTTCTAAGATTTTCAAAGGTGTGATTTTCTTTTAATGCTAAATAGGCATTTAAGAACCTAAATAAAATACTTTTAGAAAATCTGTAAATAGCTTTAAATTTTATCGAAAGTAGGATTATTTAATAAACAAATGTGATTTTTTTTTTTTTCGCTTCTGTATACTTGAGGTCGACTGTTTTAAATTTTATTCCATCTTAGCTGCTAAAACTGGGAATAATAAATAAGAAATTTGTATAAAGCATGTAATTTGTAATTATCTTTACTTCCACTTCTTTAATCATTAAAAAAAGTTACTCGGTGGAAACATGTGGCCGCAATAGCCTAGTGGTCATGGATTCATGGCTGACAGTTTTCGTTCAGATGCTGGTTGAAGCCTTGATACTACTAAAGACCCGCCGTGTAGCCGGGGCTAACACACGTTAAATCTTAGGGGGGGGGGGTTCAATGACTTCACGTTGGCGTGGTGTGGAAGTTAGGAGAGTGGGTTGCCAGCTCAGGTGTCGTTCTCGTCACTTGATCGGGGTAAATCGCAAATAGCCCTCGTGTTGCTTCTAGAGCGATGGTAATAAAACCAAACCAAAATTCTTTTTACCTGAGTATCGTAGCAAGAATAAAAAGTGCTTATAGAAGCTTTTTTCACTTCTTTTCCGAAAAAATACATACATTACACATTAGATAAAAATAACAGTTAAAAATAAACAAGCTACTATTTGTACGATATCAACCAATATTAATGTTATATTTTTGTGTCATTTACAGAAGAGATTTTTAAAAATATCATTTTGCATATTTATCAATTAATTGCACAAACAATGGCATTTTTAATACTAAGTCCTCCATTTGTTGAGCTTAGATATCAGTTTCGTTCAGCAAACTGTTTTCGCCAATATAGAAGAAAAACTAATGATAAGATTTACTGGCAGCGTTGTTTTTTTAATACTTACGATTTTAAGAGCTTTAGCTTAATTTTAAAAAAGAATATGAGGTACCAAGAAGAGGGAGGAGGTAACCTTATTGAAGATTACATTCATTGTCGATTGATTTTGTTAGAGGAATTCCTATAAAATTCCTTCAATTATATCTTTGTATTTTTAAGTTATTATCATTTTTAATATTATATATTACTAATTTTAATTTACTTCTGGGCAAATATATGACCCAAAATTCAGATTCTTAATAGATTCCCAGGGAGATAGGGTGTAAAAATTCGATATAAAAACCAACGTTTTTAAAAATAACGTTTTTATATGGTAGCAAAGTTTATTAAGAAAACATAAATATTAGTTAAAACTGTTAAATATTTTGTCTCTTTAAAATTTACTTAAAAGATAGTACATTTGTGAGCATATTAAGAAATCTTATATATCTATAAAATCAAAACATGCATTTTTCTTGTAAGTCATCTTCTATTAAAAAATAGAACCAGAATCTCAGGAAAGGTTTATCCTTGGAGGACAAGAATTATTTGGCAGTATTTTGCCAAATGTGGTTCTGTTCCGTTTCACGGATTTAACGCTCAGAAAAAAAAAAAAAAAAAAAACACCGCCAAGTTGGTGCCAATTTTGAAATCGCGCCAAGTGTTTGGCTAAACTGCATTGTTATAACATATAAAACTTGTCGTAAATGTCTAAATATTGTACTTGTTTATGAGTACGAACGATTCCCAAAATTTCAAAGCTCTAGCTTGATGGAAGTTATAAATTAACGATCGAAAATCGATGACACACACACACACTCACACACACACACACACACCAAGTGAAATCTGAAAAACGTTTAAACAAAGAAAGCATACTTTGAAATATTTGCATCTATCATTCACCTCAATTCCTTTTGCCGAAGGTATGTTCTTTCTGAAAGAGATTATTGACCCTGCCCCAAGGAACAGCATTTTCTAAAAGCCTTCAAGCTGATTTTTCCCCTGTAAACTTCCGCTGCACTGTGTCTGGACGGCGCCAAAAAATGTTAAATGAAAGCAGACCAACGATACCACTTCCCTCAAAATGTGTGGTCAGTCTGTTGCGGTCCCTTTTAGATCATATATTAGCTTTCCCCCTTTGACGGGAGCAAGGGATTTTAAAGGGAAGTGCGATTGAAACGAAAATGGAAAGTTATTTTTTGTTAGCTCTCTTCTTTTTAAGGGAGAAAAATTAAAAGGGTATCGGTAGTTAAAATGCTCTTGGTTTTGGTGGGATTCAATGAAAGTAATTTTCACAGGATTGAGAGAGAAAGCGTGGATTCCATTGCTGTGTGCAAAAATAGGTTAGGCTTGGATAAGAGGATTTCTGTAGTTAGTTCGTAGGAGCGTCTAGAAAGCAATATGAGTGTCGATTTGGAGATTCGAAGGTCTGTGTTTCTAATGTATCAGTCAATCACAATCGTGGGAATCTTTTCTTCTTGTCAGAGGGAGTACCGAATCTGACTTGGCATTGCCAATTTGAGTGATGGTTATATTGAATGTTTGTTGATACTGGTAAGGATGTAAAATATAGCTTCTTGGAACTTTTTATCTTTCTTATAAATTCTCAAATATTTTAGTTACCATTAAAATTTCTTCGTTTCCCACCTTAATAGCGTAATTGAAATTGATGAAAAAAAAATTTAAATTATCTAGTATGTTTTTGTATCACTTGGTAAATATTATCTTAAAAATATTTAATGTGTATTCTTAATAAAATGTATCTATATATATTTACCAATAGATTTTAGAATGCATTCTTGTTTTGCTGTTATTTAAGAGTAAGGGAATGATATATTCTTATTTATTCTATTTTATGCTAACTAATAATAAATGTTTACAAATATGTAGACAAAACTTTCTTTAAATGTGTGTGTGGACAGTTAAGACAGAGAAGATTTTTTTTTTACAAATTATCACCTGTGCGAAAAAAATTTTGTGATCTTATATAAGTATAAATTTGATTATTTATTTTAGTAGAAATTGTCCCTTATTTCTTAAAAATATTCAATCTCTCAGCGATAAGTTAATAATAATTTCTCCTGAAAACTTTTACCTTTTTTATACATTTCATTCATTTGTTTTATTAATGTCGAATACTTTACATATTATACTTAGAAGCAAAATTAAGGAGGAAGAAAGTGGGAGGTTTTTATAGAATAAAAAACCATAAATAATAAATTCTTTATTCCTCAGGTAGACTTATTAAGAATGCTTTGCTTTTCAAATGGAATTTAGTAAAAAAAAATGCCATTGTTAATAAAATTTCATAAATTAATTTCTATTGAAGAATGGTTTGTAATAATATTTATGAAGAAAAAATTGCCTAGAAATTTTGAACATTATTATTATTTTTAAAAGCGTTTTATGTATATATAAATGTATGAAAGTTTAAATTTATTGTTTCTTATAATAATAAGAGTGATTATTTTAAATTAGACAGAAATAAGTACTTTGCATGCTTTTGGAAAATCATAGAAATAACTTATATATTCGACTTTATACTGATCTGGAATATGTCCAATACTTATAATTATTCATTTTTTCATGCATCTAAATTCTTAATATTTTACTGTTCCAATTTACAGAAGAAAGTGTTCCCTTTGATTCAAATCATGTAATATTCTGGAGCCAAGTTTCATTTAATGTAACTCTCACATTGTTATCTTTCAGAGCATTGTCAAGTTCAGTTCACTTTTTGCTTATTCTTTTATGGTACGTTTATAAAATATTTCATCCATAAAATGTTTCTAAAAGTTATTCTGATAATTAATATGCTACAATGCATATTTTTACTAAATACTTAGTATTTTGTGTGCACTTTTTATTACATTTTTTTTTGGCATATTAAAATATTTCTCTGTCCTTTTTAAGATTTAAGAATTTGCTGTCAATTTTAGCATTTTCGTTCCGAAAATGAAAAATTACCGTACGATAACATTTCATGATTATTGAATTTATAGATTTTCATTGCAAAAGCTACGAAAATTTTTAATCGAATTTTAGGTTATTGTAATCATTACTTTCATTTTTTGGAGAGCTTATAACGAGAAATAATATATCTGATATAAATTTTGATAGAATAGCTTTCTTTATTTATTTTGTTATTGTCAATGAAACTTAATAATGTAACTTAATTTAGAGTAATTTTTTTAATGTTTCAGATGCATCCTTCATTAGAAAATATAAATGTACGAAAATAAAAATACGAGAATAATCTTCAGTAATCCAATAATAACGAAGGAAAAAAAACTCAATTTCAATTTTAAAGGATAAAAATTATTTATTCTAGTACTTACGGTATTGAAAATCACAATTTTTTCTTACAATTTTAATTACTTTAATTTCGATTCGCTATTTACTTTTATTACATAATTAATTTACTTCTTCAAATAGGTAAGCGTTTTCTTAAAAATATTTTTCAATGGTTCATTTTAATAGCAAGAAGATGGCTGGAGCGCAGTTTAGACGACAACGCTTTTCAGAAAACAAGACCGTTTGAAAAATGGTAAACATCCAGAAAAACAGTGTATTACTACGCAGAGAGTTTTCCCCACGGATCGTCTTGCGCACGGTTGCTACAAACTGGTTTCTCCCAAGGACAACACCTTGGCTATCAGCCTTCAACTAGAAATTAGGATTTGGCGGGGAAAAATCTTCAACCCCGTAAACTGAAGGATCCCCTATTAATCTAATTAATCAATCTAACTATATTAATTAGTTTTAATTATATTAATTAGTTTTAATTATGCTAATTATATTAATTAATTTAGTAATGAAAATCTTGGATTTTTTAAATCTGGCAACATTAACCAAACCTTGTGATTTACCGCTTTATTCAAAAATTTTAACCATTTCTCTGCATAAATTGGAGCGGATAGTGTCGTTGTCAAGATTCAAGGATTGGAGGAACGCAATCTCTTTTAATCTTATTATTAGTTATTCATTCTTATTATTATTTATATATTACCTTATTTAAATATTTATATTAAATATTAATTGATATTTATTTAAATAATTATTAGAAAAAAACTTAAATTCTTAGGCCAGACAGATATACTTGAAAATGGGTGTCTAAACTATGACCGTTTGAGGGCCGCCACATAGCAAAAGAAAAGAAAAAAATTGCTGGGCCACACATGCAATATTTTTTTAAACAAATTTAAATAAAAATTAACTTTATGTAGTTTTATTAAAATAAATTAACTTCTCATTACTATAATTTTTTAAAATTTGAATTAGATATGTTTAAGTACGTATTTATTTTAAACTTGTAAAAGTTTCGTTTCATTTAGTTTGGATTTCTTAAAGATGGAAAAAATTCAAATTAATGAGATGGATGAATTTGCTTTAGTTGACAAACAAATCGATATCGGGTTCAATAGACGAGGTAGCAATTCTTACTGCATTTTCAAGATGCTTGTCAGTGATCTTTGTCCTATTTTTTTTTTTATGCTTCATTTTTGAAAATAATTGTTCACAAATATAAGTACTGCCAAAAGCTGAAGACACGATTGTGAAAATTAGAATATTTATCGCAGGGGTAGGTAACTCCAGTAAAGAAACATTCCCGAATTTTTCTTGCAGTTCAATGCATTCCATTTCAAGATTTGAAGGCAATTTATTCATTTATAGAGAAAATATGTTGAAATATTCATTTTGTCAAAAATTTTGAAATCTACTTTCAACTCTTGCATTAAATCAAAAATTAATGCTGCATATTTTGTGCAAATCACGGGTTTATGTGCAGCCAAAGTACTGAAATGTGTTAAATCTTACTTTTATTTGATTAAGCCAAAATTTCAGTTTTCTTTCAAAGGCTGTAATTGTTTGGGACATATTATTAAAAATTGAATTTTTCCTTGAAGTCTCAAATTTAAATCATTCAAATGTTCTGTTAAGTCTATTAAAAAAGCTATATCTAAAATCCAATCATCGCCCTCAAATTCATTCACAGGTTTCCCTTTTGTTTCCATAAATATTTTTATTTCAGTTCTCAAAACGTAAAATCTTTTGAGCATTTCCCCCTTACTGAACTATCTTACTTCTGTATAATAAATAACATCTACAAATTCAGTGCCCATTACCTTAAGAAACTCTTCAAATTGCTTATGATTAAGTCTTTTTGCTCTTATAAAGCTAAGGTTTTTTATAACAACGCTTAATACACTTTCCATTTTTAAAATTTTTCCACATAAATTGCCCTGATGTACAATACAATGATATGCCATCAAGATCGTATTGCCGGTAGAGACGGCTTCATTATTCACCATTTTAACGAGTCCTCTAATTTTACCAACCATGGCAGGGGCTCCATCGGTTATGATAGCTGATAAATTTTTCATAAATAAGGAAAACCTTTTCATCGAATAAATCTACAGACTTGGTTGTGTCTTTTAACGGTGCTAAAGCAACCATTTTTTCCGTGATATTACAATGTTCATAAATTCCTCTTATAAAGATTGCCAATTGTGCCGTATCAGAAACGTTAGTGTTTTCGTCCATGGCTAACGAAAAAAAATTTAAAATTAGTACAATTACTTTTTAAAGACTTTTCAACTGAATGTGTAAATTTAAATATTTCCTTAATTTGCGTTTGGGCCGCATGCGGCTCGTGGGCTGCACTTTAGACACACATGTACTAGAAGAAATCAAAAGATTGGGACTAAAACCAGAACACATAAGTGTACTAATAGAGAATCACAAAAGCTAATATGCTCCTCTTTTTAGTTGTATCAAATAATACTCCCATCTATTAGGAAATATATGACATTGAAAGTATCGGCAATTTCAAGGTAAAAACAGGTTCTGTAACAGAGAGCCGAAATGCCTCAAATGTGGGGAGAAACATCTAACCAACGATTGCAAAAAAATCATTAAAAACTCCTCCGAAATGTGCTTTTAGTCAAGGATTTCACTCATCTAATTACTCAGGTTACCCAAACAACCTAAAAAATATACGCCAACACCTGTCAAGAATGTTTGAGAAGAAAGAAAAAAAATTCAAGCAAACAAAAATAATACAAACAAAAATTCAAACATAGCCAACCCAAATTCCTCAAATCAATCTACCATTTCTCTCCAGATGTCTCAAATGATGGAACAGATAGACAATATGTTCAAAATGTTTCAAAACTAAATGCTAGTGAATAATAATGGATAAAGTAAACAACAGCCAAAGAAGTCTGAGAATTTTTAGCTGGAACGTTAACGGAGTTAGGGGAAGACTCGATGAGCTTAAAAACTCGATTGTTGAGCATGATCCCGATATTATCGGGATCCAGGAAACTCACATCAGACCTTCTGACAGCTTTAAAATAGTTATTTAAATTAACAATATATACAATAGTTATATATATTAACAACATAAAATAGTTATATATAATTATACATGCCATAGGAACAATAGACTAATGCACAGGGGAGGGGGTACCACCATCTTTGTAAAAAAAATCACTCAAACATTACCCAATAGACATAAATTGATATACACTTGAAAATTCGGCCATCAATTTGTGCTTAAATGGCAATTGTACTATTACCATAGCCAGCATCTACCGATCTCCACACGGCGCCATTAATACCATGAAGCTAGACACCTTTTTCTTAAGCAACAACAAAACCATTCTCTTTGGGGTCTTTAATGCAAAACACCTTGTTGAAACGTTGGACCGTCCACCGACTTGGAAAAATCCTTTCGACTTTTCGAAATGGAAAAAATCTTTTCGACTGAGTAATAAACAATTGCATAGAAATAATGGCACCCATTGCTCCTACTCATTTTGCTATTAATAACCCAATAAATTCAGTCTTCGATATAACGTTTGCTAAAAATATAACCCTCGACAATATCGAATCAGTAAATGAACTTAGCAGTGACCATAACCAATAATTATCGATCTATTTTTTAATAATACTCTCCCTCCTCTTCTCAGAACTGTGAAATCAACCAATTGGATCAAGTTTCAAGTCGACCAACATTAATATTAATGAAAATCTAACAATCAATGTAAATGAAATTGACGACGCAATCCTTAAATTTAATAGCATTATCACACAGGCGATCACTGCAGCAAGTGTCACCAAAACTATTAATACCCCCCATCTTAGACTCCCACCTGATATCAGAGAAATTATTAAAACTAAAAATAGATTCCGGTCCATATTTCAGTCTAATAGGGTGCCAACTTTCAAGCGAGAAATGAATGCCCTTCAGAGACAAATTAAAAACCAAATAAATAGCCGTAAAAATAAAACCAGGAAAAATCTATTAAACAAACTGAACCCCGAAGAGAAATCCCTATACAATATGCAGAAAAAAATAGTCATAAAACCCATCGAAATTCCTCCCCTACATGGTCCGCATGGAATAGTTTATACAATTGAAGAAAAGGTTGAGGACTTTAAAAGCATACTAGAAGACACCTTCACCGAAAATGTAGAATCATATGAAGACGCCACAATTGAATTAGATAAAAAATTGCACAAAAAGTTTTTCAACAATCAAAATCTGAACCCTCCACCACCTCTCACCAACCCAAACGAAATCATAAACATAATTTAAAACTACTAAATATTTAATAACTGCTAAGGTATTCGAAATAGTTATATTAAATAGAATTAAAAATCTCATTTCAATCACGCACTGTATCCCCCCGGAGCAATCCCGTTTCAAGGAGGGACATTCCACAACACACCAACTCATCAGAGTTACCAACATTATCAACGAAGGTTTTGTACTAAAACGTCATACCATTAGGGTCTTCTTAGAAGTAAGAAGAGCCTATGACAAAATGTGGCACAGCGGACTTATTTACAAAATTAATAAAACTAAATTTTTCAAACTATATTAGCAAAAAATTAATTTATAATTTTTAAAAAATAGATCATTTAATGTCAGAATAAACAAATCTCACTTCACCCTGGGCTGAATTCATGCAGACACGCACCAAGGTGGGGTCATCTCGCCCCATTTGTACAACTTTTACACACATGACTTCCCACACAACGCCAGTGTTAGCTCTTGCCTCTTTGCTGATGATTCCGCGGTGTTAGCCCAGAGCTACAATTTCAACTCTCACTAAAAATAATGCAACACTATCTACACACCCTGGAGAAATTGCTTACACACTGGACAATAGCTATAAATGTTGACAAATCACAAGCAATAACTACTCTTCCACAAAGGACAACAAACCCCCCACACTCCACCTACGCCTCTTCGAAGAAATCAGCTGGACATTGGAGGTTAAATATCTGGATCTGCTCATTAATCACTCTAAACACACACAAAAAAAAACACTTAAAAGATAAATTCTGGAATAAGAACCACCTCTGCATTTCTCTTATTGGCAGACACTCGCCACTTTCCATCAAAAATAAAGTCCTACTCTATATGCTCATTTTACCACCAGTTTTTAGCTACGCCTCCCCTGTTCGGGGGGCTGCAGCCCCTACCCACCTAAAACACATACAAACATTACAAAATAAAATGCTTAGAATCATGACAAACGCTCCATGGTACGACAGAAATTACGTAATGACCTGAAATTGAATTCATTGATAATTTTATCACCAAGCTATCAAGAATGTTATATTCATATCCATTGAAAATCTGCAAATTCTCTAATCAAAACTCAAGCCATATTCACAGATATAAATAATAAGCAAAATTTTGCATACAAAACCACCAAATGGCTTCAGTCTTTTAAACTTTTATAATACCACTCAACAATAACTTGAAATCTTCATTGTAATTGATCTCTACAAACGAACAAAATAGCACTTCCCTCCAACCCGAATAGGAAGCGGGAAAGGTTGCTGCAATTGCTGTAAACAGTCCTACCATTTACCTCCCGCGAAACTAACAACTTAATCATAATAGCCTATTTAACTTTAAAACTACATTATATATATATATATATTCATGCAAATTATCAATTAATTTACTGCATTATCAATGATATTCTAAAACTAGTTCCTCGATTGCTCGATAGATGGCACTAAAAGTCAGTGTTGTATGAAGCTCATGCAGTATACAGTCAACATAAAGTGACAAGTATGGCGGCGGCGTAAAGTGCTGAAGAGAATTCCAAATTTTTAAAATGTCATGGATTCCACGGGCCTGTCAAATGTCCAGAATTTATAAATCTCTTAGTGTACGACAAATATGAATTTGTTAAGACATTTGTTACATTTTGACCGTAAAAAAACATGAGCAAAAGTTAAGAAGCGGATAGTTCTATTCAAAACACGGAAGTAATAAATCATACAAGTATTCAGAACCCAACTGACACCAGCCAGGCTCAATCCAAACGTTGCACCATTTGAAGAATTAATTGATAATTCGAGAGCTTTTACCGGAACATCTGTGAATAAAATGAGTCATGCAAAATTGAAACCTATTAGAGCGGTATTAGATTTTGGTTTTATGTCATCATTTATAACTAATGAATGTGTGCATTTTTACAATTCAATAATCAAAAAAGGAAAAAAAAAAAATTCTTTCGCAGTGTCTGAATTAAATGATGCTAAGATAAATTTGAGGTTAAAAGTAAAAGCTATTATTTCAAATAAATTTAATTTCGAGACACAAATAGAATTTTTGTGTGTGCCAAAAATTTCAGATACAATTCCAGTAAGTCACATTGATATTCCAATTGAACATTATCCGCAGAATATTAAACTTGCCGATCCCGAATTCTTTCGACCTTAGAAAATAGACGTGTTGCTGGGAGCAGAAGTGTTTTATCAGCTTTTAAAATTTGGCTGGGTTGAAATACATAATTTAGAGTTAAACTTTTAGAATTCTGTCTTTGGATTTATTGCTAGTGGTTGCATTTATAATTCAGAGTACCTGAACTCGAAAAAAAATCACTGTGGGTTAGTTTGAAATTTTGCCAATATAGAAAAACAAATAAAACAATTTTGGCAGCTTGAAGACAAAGGCATTAAAGAAGATTCCAGTAACAACGACGACAATAAAGCATTAGATTCATTCAAAAAAATTATCGCTTACATAGATGATTGTTACGAATCTGAATTATCGTGGAAAAAAGTCTGTAAAGAGCGTAAAGAGAATTATACTGTAGTCGAAAGAAGGTTGAATAGCTTCGAACGAAGGATGTGACTTGATCCTAATCTTCATTCGAAGTATGTCGAGGCGTTAAAAATTATGAGAATGATAATATAATCGAAAAAGTGTCCGATAATAAAATTCCTAAGAATATACCATATATTATCTTCCATACCAACCAGTTTTTAAAGTTGATAGCTTGACTACAAAAATGCGAATTGAGTTCGACGCTTCCAATCATAATTTTCAAGAATTAAGTCTTAATGAATATCTTGGGCCAGGGCCAACTTGAATGGGAACATATTTGATCTCGTTAACTTCAGATTTAACAGAATTGTTTTTGTATCCGATATCAAGAAAGTGGTTTTGAAAATTAAATTAGAGGGAAAAAGCAGGGATGCTGTGCGTTTTCTATAGAAAGAAAACGGTACTATTCAAATCTCTAGATTCAAACGTGTCCCCTTAGGAGTAGCATCTAGTCCATTCCTTCTTTCTGTAATCATCAAAACGCACCTTAAGAGATTATTAGATGAGTACCCGACCGCAACAGAATACTTGTACCTTTTTTTTTCGTAGATGATTTTATCTCTGGAGACGACAACTCGTAAGACGTGCTGGAAATAATTAAACGAATGGTGTAAATCATGAGTCAAACAAAGAGGAAGTGGACGATGAATGATGCAACCTTGATAAATTATGTAAAGATAAAGGATTCGATACTCAGCTGCAACATGAACTTAAAGATTCAGATTTCCACTTGACCAAAGTTTTAGGGGTATCGTGGGACCCTAACGAAGATAGCCTCGTCATGGGAATGCAGAGCCTAGGGGAGATTTCATCAAACAGTGAAAATACCTAACGTTTCCTACTACGAGTGATAGGAGAGATCTTCGATTCACTTGGTATACTAGTTCCATTTACCATTCGTATGAAGTGCTTCTTCAAACCTTGTGTAAGAGAAAAGTAGCTTGGGACGAAAATTTAACACCAGATATTCAAGAAGCATTTCTGCAGTGGTGTGCTGAAGTTCCTCAACTATCCGAGTCGAGAATTCCGAGATACGTACTCAATTCAACGAAGTCTGAATCCTCGGATATAGTTGGACTGCATTGTTTTTGCGATGCTATCAAAAAAACTTTTGGCATCGCCATATATGCAAGAGTTGTGAAAAACTCTGAAGTAGAAGTAAACCTCAGCGCATCAAAGAGCAGAGTCGCATCCTTAAAACCCCTTCCGAGACGCTCGAGTTACTTGGAGCCTTACTTACTGCCCGACTTTCTTACAAAATTAGGACGACAGTGAACAAAAAGGAAACTGTATTCTTTTGAATTGATTCAAAGATCACATTATACTGGATACAAGGATCCAGTAAGATGAGGAAGTCATTCGTCACCAATCGCGTGAATGAAATTTAAAGCATGTGTGATATAAGTTCCAGGGATCTTTGTCCTGATAACCTTAATCCTGCTGATCTCCTTACCGGATAAGTCAAGATTGACGTTTTATGTAACAGAGACGTTTAATGGAAGGGTCCTCATTTTCTGAAAACACTTGATCTTCCGACTGTCCATGACCAGATTTCGATTGCAGAAGACGAAGTTTCAAGTGAACTTAACAAAACTTTTGACAATGATAGTAACTTTCCTAATACATTGACTGTTGTTGTTGAATTTAACGATAGAAGGCGCTAGGCACCAGATGTGAAAAAGAAGAAAAAAAAAAGAGAATTTTCGTCAATTCTGTGTGAGAGAGAGAAGGAAGATGTTGAAAAGCGAACTATGTTAGAGAATTTAATATGCATGCGAATTAGGATATATACTTATAGTTAGTGTTTGTTGTGTTGTGACATCTTAAAGTAAAATTAAAAGTAATTGTGGTCATTCGATTAAATTTATTTGACTTTGTGTGGATTATTCAAACCTCAACATCCTTCCCTGACGAAGCGAAAATGATGACCACCATCTGACAGGTAGGAACTTTCGATTTATTCTTTGATATACGAATTGCAGTTTAAACAGTTATCAATTAAGACACTAATTGTATAATTAATTCTTTCTATTAACGATAACTATTTGAAAAATATTCGTGTTATGTGCTATGTTTTTAGATTTATTCATAAAATGTTAAAAATAATGGTAAGATTTCAGGTTATTTTACTTCCAGCGAGCTGAAAAGAGTTGGATTTTTTTTAAAAATTCGGTATGTCCAACAAGATGAGTTTTGAGGTGAAATTAATCATCTCAAGCGCCAGAATGTCGCTTCAAATAAGAATAAATTAAAATCTCTTAACTGTTTTTTGGGTGAGACAAACATTTTGCGAGTTGGTGGTTGATTGTCCAACTCTGACTCTAGATATGAATAAGAAGCACTAATGGAGCTACCATATAATCATCTACTCACATTAATTAATCTAGAATTTTATTGCCTAAAGTATTTACATGTAGGACCTCGGGCATTATTGTATCTTGTTAGGCAAAATTTTTGGATAGCTAATGGGCGAAATGTGTGTCACAAAATTGTATTTAAGTGCATAATTTGTTTCAAGAGCAAATTTGTATTAGAGAGTCAACTTATGGGACATTTGCCCAAAGAACGAATAACTCCATCTTTTCCTTTTTTTTCTATGTTGGAACCGATATTTGCGGTATATTTTATATCAAATTGAAGAATTGGAGAGAAGGAGTACTTCAAAAGGTATACATTTGCATATTTGTTTGCTTGAACACAAAAGCTATTCACTTAGACTTTGTCATTGACCTAACATCAGATGCCTTTATTGTATGCTTAAAGCGTTTTTTCAAGTCGCAGAGAAAAATTTTCGAACATTTTTAGTGACAATGCAATGAACTTTGTGGGTGCAAATATTGACCTAAGAGAACTCAGTGAACTGATAAACAATCCTGATGAAAATTTAGATACTTTTCTAATTGAAAATTTATTCCTCCAAAATCACCTAATTTCGGTGATTTATGGGAGTCAGACGTAAGGTTATTCAAATTCTACCTAAATCGCGTTATTGGTAACGCCCACTTCACTTTAGAGGAATTTATAACAGTTTTTTCGGATATTAAAATTGTTTTAAATTCGAGACCATTTACTCCCATGTCCTCCGATTTCGAAATCCTGTCATCAGGTCATTTCCTCATAGGAAGACTTTTAACTTCAATTGTGGAACCACAACTAGTTGACGTAGCCGATAATAGGCTTTTTAAGGGAAAGCGAATAATTAAACATTGTCAAAAAATTTGGAAACTGTGGAAGAAAAATTACCTAAACAATTTATAAGAAAGAAATTAAATGGAGGTTTCAAAAAGATAGTGAAAAAGTTGGTACACTTGTGCTGATGAAAGATGAGAATATGCCTAGTATAAAGGGGTTGGCAGGAAGAATTTCAGGAATAACATTTAGTAATGAAAAAAAAAAGTTAGAGTTGTTTATGTTGTTTTGCCAAATCGTAAGATATTGAAAAAAAAATGTAAGGGACATTTGCATTCTTACTATTATTGATGATTAGAATAGTGTTTTCTTAATGATATAATATTGTGTAATATAAATAATGTTTTTTTCATTTTGTTTCTTAAATATTTAATGTCATGCTTTGTTTAATGTTATTGTCAAAGTTCAATTGCAAATTTATATATCTTAAATTAATGAATAGTAAAAAAATGTAGTGTTGAAACCTATAAAGTTTAAAGGCGTGTAGAATGTTAAAGAGTTAGAGTTAAAAACTTCTAATAGATGGAGTAGTTTGAGCATTGATTTATATTTTTATTTTTACGAAACTAGCAACAGGGTAATTGTGTTAAAGATGTGGTGAAATATAGACGTATTAAAATTTCATGGATCAAAATATTTATTTTTTCGTGGGAAACAAAAGTTTTGCTTCAAATTATGTAATAATGAACCAGAGCCTACCAATCTATAGGTGAATATTTTCCAAAAGAACCAGCTGCAACTTTTTATAACGTGCAATTTCTAATACTTTATATTTATACAAACTAGGTTGAATGCTACAAAATTAAATTATGGAAAGAAGTAAGAGATTCATAAATACTTTTGATTCTGAAGACACAAAGTAGTAACAAATTTGAGAAACTTGATGATAGAATGCTATTTCAGCGAAGTTCTTTTAGAATGAAGATGCTTAACAGTTATTTAGTGAGGATTTAGAAAAATCTGAAATTTACAGAGGTAGATTCTTAGAGCTATGTGCTGAAATAGATTTGAAATTTCTGACTTTAGCTCTCCCAGAAAACAAGGAAGTTCAAACTATCAAAATTAGAGTTGAAAAAGTTATGTGGAGAAGCGAAGGTTTACCTAATTTTTTTGGAGTCAATTTCAAATGATACATGGCAACACAAGTATTTCAAATAAAGACAAAATGCAAAATATTTATTTCAACCAATGGGACCCGGATCTAAATAAGAATATTTTGATCTTAGCTTTCATACTACTACAGCAAATCACCCTAAAGTTATTGAACTATTGAAAGATAATTTTGGACGGGAAGATTTACTTGTACAAATCTATGTAAGATATTTATTAAACTTAATTGTACAGAACACTGACACCGGAAGAGCAAAAACAGATTTCTCTCTTTACGATGAACTTGAAGGAAAATTACGATCCTTGGAAAGCCTAGAGAGAAAACACTGAAAAAATACGGTGACTTTCTGACCCCTTTAGTATAGAAGTTGCCTACCTGAAGAAGTATTAATGGACTAAGAAAGAAGCAGAAATCACGACCTTACAGAAACCTAAGGATCTCAATCTTAAGAACGTTTGTTGATCGTTCTTCGACAGGAAATAAAAAGCTAAGAAACGACATTATTAGCCCGAACTGGTTTCGCCTCCCCCCTTCAGAGTTATCGAAAGAACTTCTACCATGGATAATTAAAACAATTGGAGTTGTCAACTGCATCAGCTTTAGTAAGTCTTCAAACACTGGGTAAGAGAATTCGTAGCCGTATTTTTTATGATAAAAAACATCCTAGTGAAAAATGTTTTCCCGCTAGGAAAGTGACTTTAACTGATGTGGAAAGTTATTCTCAAAAAACGCATGTTTTCTTGTTTAAAGGTCATTCAAGTGAATAGTTCAATGTTAAAAATCTCTCTCTCAATTAAATTGTTCTCATTGTTATAAGCATCATTTTGAAGTAATGGGTCCTGAAGAAGTAAAAAAATAATGAATCAAAATGTATTTCAAAATCGGAAAGTTCTATCTCTAATTATAGCAGAAATATAACAGTATTTTTATTAACTCTTTGCGTTCGTATTGGAGGCCAAGATCAAGAGTAAATTAAACTCTCAGTGATTGTCTCAGATTCTCAAAGTAGTTACGTGAAAATATTAAGGACTTATCTTAAGGCATCTCCACTCTGAATGAAACAGTGATTCACGCACTGTTCAGGGTATGAAACCAAGCCAAAGCAACATGAAGTATTAACTGTTTCTTGGCAATTTACTTTATTTCAAGATCCAGTAACCTTGGCTTATTCTTTCTTAGTTTCAGTGTTACATAATGATGAACAAAAAACAAAAACAAATAAAAAAAAAATTACAAAAATGTCCCTGAAATGCGACGAGAGAAAAACTCAGACGAATGAGAAGGTGGGTAGGAGAATAATTGCCCAGTCAGAGTCGCTTCCTACAATAGAACAGGGGAAGGAGGTTGGATGCTGTTGCGGCGAATCTGTCCTGCCAGAGAGCTGAGAAAAGTTTTGCTGAGAGCTAATCGTAGGGTTGCTAAGGTGACCAATTGCATTGTGAAAGAAGGCAGAGAGTTCGCTGATGCGTGCTGTGATGGATTGAGTTTTGAGTTCTTTATGAAGTAGTATCCGATTAATGAAGAAAGGAGCGTTTGCATTGAAGCGTAAAATTTTATTCTGCTCAATTTAAAGAAGAGAGATTTGGATTTTTTTGAATTTTTTTTGATTTTTTGAATCCGATAAATTTGACATGCATATGTTATGATCGGAAGGAGATAGAGCTTGTAAATAAGCAATTTATTTCTTAATGAAATTTTGGATTTCCCCCCCCCAGCAATCTTTTGATTTTATGAAATTTAATTTGAAACTTTTTTCTTAATCGATAAAATTTGGGCAGAATGAAGCCGAGGTATTTTGCCTGGTTGGCCCATTCCATGCGTTTGTTAAAAATTCTGAGGCGTTCGAGTCTGTTTTTAAAATTTCTACGTCTGAAAATAATGGTTTGAGATTTTTCTGGGTTAATTGAGATTCGCCATTTAATGAACCAGAACCGTAAAATGAAATAGATTTGATGTTGTTCTTGAGCAATGTTCGGACGAGTGGCTTGGCAGAAAATTGCGGTGTCATCAGCAAAAATACAAATTTCTGTGTTTGGATATTTTGGAATGTCCAGAATGAAAATTACGAATAAATTTGGAAAAAAGGCGCTTCCCTGGGGAGTGCCCGCTTGCATAGTGCCAATTCTTGAAAGTTTATGATTTAATTTGACTTGAAATGTTCGATTATGGAGATGCTCTTGAATGAAGTTGATCAAGTAAACTGGGAATTTTAATTAAATCGTTAATGTATTAATCTGTTCTGCCACACTCTGTCGAATGCTTTTTGGACATTGAGAAAGACTCCTCCCGTGACCAAATGCTCATAAACACCTTGAGTGATTAAATTTGAAACTGTTAAGAGTTGGTGGATGTATGCGCTTGAAAGCTATGTTGTTCAGATGGAATAATGTTATTGTCTCTTAAGTGGTCATTGATTATGTTTGATTGATCAGCTATTGTGCTTAGGAGACAAATGGATCAATAGTGAAGTGGGAATTTCGGATCTTTGTCTGGTTTTGGAAGGAGAATTATAATTGCATGCTTCCAGGATTCTGGGAAGTGATTTAAAAGTAAAAAATTGTTCAAAATTTTGGTAAGATGTGTAATGACTCTCAAGGAAAGGGATTTTAATACAATATTTTTTATTTAATCATGACCTGTAGCTTTTCTAGTATCAAGCTTTTCAATAATTTTCATAATTTCTATGGGGGAAGTGAGTTTAGGGGGTGCTGGACAATTTTGGTTATTGTTAAATCTAACTTTTCTTTCAACATGTTCAATAAAGTCATCATCGTAAAATTCAGCGTTTTTAGTGAAAGAATCCTCAAGCGAGTCAACGAGGAGGTCTGTTTTGGTCTGGGTATCGAACACGAACCTCTCGGTCCGAGAAGGGGAGCCAAAGTTCGGAGGTAGAATTTGAAATTTTGACCAATTGAAAAAGTGACTGATCATCAGTATTCGCCTTCTCAAGCCGTGATGTTTCGTGAGGAAAATTTCCCTTTTGATTGATTTCCCACTGGAGCCTATTTATATCAGTTTTCATTGGGGGATATCTATATAATTGCTTAAGTTTTCTGATGCGGTTTTTCTCTTTAATTTTTTGCCTGATTGATTGGGAAATATTAATACGTGGATTGTCTATAACTTTAGCTATACTAGATTAGCTTATAGAATTTTGAAGGTAAAATCTGTAACCGTCTCTTCAAGTTTGTTAACGTTATTAATTAGAGGCTTTCCACAAATTGATTGCGAGAAATTTTCAGAGAAGTCAATCCAATTAGTGAACAAAATTTGATTATGGGTACATGGGGCAAGATTATCCAAGTCCATTAATAAGCATACCGGGTTGTGGTCACTTTAGAGTTCAGCACTGATAGTAACTGTGATATTTTGTAAGCCTTTTGAAATACGTAAATCAATTGTTGAGGGGAGAAATTTTTGATTATAGGGGTAACATGTAAGATCATTGGGAGTAAGAATGTCAACGACAAAAGTCTGAGAGAATTTGAAAAGGCTATTACCGGCTGCGTTAGCACGTAAAGTTGGGCTCCAAGTGTGATATTTAGCATTAAAGTCACCGAGCACAAGACAATGTGATCTATTTCTGAAAATTTTTTGTAGGTCATGAACAAATCTAAATTTTCTAGGGTGCTCGTAGGCTGAGCAAATGGTAATGGGAGTGCCACCCTCAGTTTCAATGTTGATTGTAGTGGTCTCCAATGCTGCGGTGTGGCAGTTTAAGCAGTGGTGCTCAATATACTTTTTAATAAGTAGAGTAGTACCTCCTTCCCGATGTGTTAGTAAGTCAGGTCTGTAGACTTTATAATTGGAGATATTGAAAAAATCTGCCGGTTTTAAAAAAGTCTCTTGCAAAGCAACGATGTCAGGATTATTATCGATAATAAACTGTTGAAGTTCGGAGAGGTGAGGCAGCAATCTGTTGGTGTTTCATGGAACAATTTTCAGAGGGAAAAAGGAAAGTCTTGAATTAAACTTTAAAATCTAATGTCTACGTCTACGATTTTGAGAATTTCTCACATCTTTTGAAATTTAGTTTTGTTGGAAGTTGATATTGCAATTACTTGGTCAATTAACTGGAAAATTTCTTTGACTTGGGGATTTTTGAGCTTATCGTGAGTGTCGGCAACTGAAGAAGTGTTTTCTTTTGGTGGAGAAGGTAGATAAGTTGATGAAGAAGCAGGGGCAGAAGGAAGTGAACATGTATGGGACGTTTGGGTTGGGAGTGGAGGAAAATCACTTTGCTGTAGTTACAGTTCTTGTATTTCAAATTGGCGTTTTTGCTTGAGAGCTGCTATTTTTCTTTTCCTTTCTTCCCATGGATTAAGTTTGGTAGGAGCTGGAGGTTTGTTGAGCGGATTCTTAAGGCAACCGATGTAGTTAGCGGGGCGATCGTCTCAGCAGAGGCAGCATTTTGCTGGGGTTTCAATTGGTTTTTTGGCAATCTCTTGCAAGATGTGCTTCTCCACACTTCACACACTTGGAGTGACGAGTACAGAAGTGCGAATTATGGTAAAATCCTTGGTAGCGGAAGCATTGTGCTGAGCCAAGCTTCTTCCGTAAAGATTCTATTTCAATTTTCATATAACAGAGTTCTTCTATGTTATAAATTTCTTTATTATTACCAGTTTTAGGTAAGTTAAGTAGAAAAAGCGGCATTGGAGACCCTGTTTTTGTATTTTTCATGTTTCTATTAGTCATGTTTTCATGTTGTTCTTGTGCATGAATGCTTAAATTTTGGAGCTCTTTGATTATTTCTGTTAGCAGCATATCTGCTGAGTGCCTCTGATTACGACGCGTGGCATTTTTTCTTCTTGTATAGCTGATATATGAAACGATTAATTTTATGATACGTTCCTAGCATAGGTAGAAATAATTTTAGGCTGTTTCCGGCTAGACGGGTTGTCAGCTTTATTCCTGTGATTTGTTGGATCTCTTTAATGAGCGCTGCTGTGTTAATTGGATTGTCTTTAGTTATTGGCGGCAGTTTGACTTTTTTGGTGATGTTAGAAGTTGTTGGAAGAGAGGTAGGGTACCCGATTTTGTTGTGAGTTGGAGTTTGAAGAGCAGTTGTTATCTGGAGTTTGAAGAACAGTTGAGGGGAGGATTGCATGTCAATAGATTCATCATCTGAAAGTGCATCAAATCTATTACTTGTAGAAATTTTTTTTGTCTTTTTGCGGTTTGGGAGACTTTAAACCGATGTTTTTTAGATTTTTTTGAAACGAGTTGAAATTCATTGTGATTTTCTGAAGGGTTGAGGTCCCAGGCATCAGTGATTTCACGAAAGTAAGAAACTTCTGATGAAATTTCTTGTGATTTTAGCGCTTGGAATTTGAGACGCGCCTCTTCCTGTATTTTTAGAATCAATTTAATCATTTCGTCTTTATCTTTGGGGCAAGAAAACTGCACTTTTCGTCTATCAATAAACAGATATTAAAAATATCAGAGGAAAATGTGGCGCATTTCAATTTAACTGTAATAGCATCCAAATTTAGGGAGTGAACGAAGGAAGGAAGTGACTCACCTTTAGATTGTTGCTCCATTTCCTCCTGTGAAGAGTTCGAGCTGACCAGGTCCGAACCCATGCTTCAATCAAGTTGTGAGAGCACCGGCCTTCGGAGAAAAACAAAAATCTCGAACACGAAATATGGTATGATTTTGAATAGAAAGTTTCAAAGAAATAGGAGAGTTAAGTCTTCACAAACGAGAGAAGCAGCAATTCAGTAATAAAATAGATCATACAAAGATGATCTAAGCTTCAAGCATCATATCAACGCAAAATCAAAAAAGTATTTACTGTAGTAGTCAGTAATTATAAGAGAACTTTTATTTGTAGTTTTGAAGCTCTTTCTGAAAAAAGGATTTGGGGTTTTATTCCTCGGATTGAGGATAAAGAGATCTTGAATGAATTAAAAAGAAAGGAAATAAAGTTTACCGATTCTTTCCGAGAAGAAAAGGGAAATTAATATTTTTATAGGCTCAAATATTGCATGAAAATTACTGACAGGAAATACCATTGTGTTCAAGTGCGGCTTAAAGGTATAAAATGGGAAGGACTGCATTTGGGAAAAAGTTCTTCTGAGAGGGATGATAATTTAATGACATTATCAATGCATTCCATTCCATTCTAGAGCTTAATTTTAGAATCATTATCAATGATTCCAGAAAATAAGCTCTGGAAACTTGAAATTTAAGGAACATCTAATCCAACCCCAACTAAAAGGGGGAAAGGCGATTTTAATTTAAATTATTTTAATGAGGAAAGAAAAATTCTTTTTGAAAGAAGACATGAAAAACTTGAAAATATGAACCTAGGAATTTACCCAGTAATAAAAAAAGAAGTTAGAAAGAGACATGAAAGAAGGATTGATAGATTTAGATGCCGAGAATTTTTTGTGAATTGTCAGAAAGTGTTTCAAGATTGGAAAAAATTAAATATTATCGAAAGCGAGCGGGATGTTGAATTGTGTGAATAAAGAATGCCATTATTATCATACAGGCGAGTATTTAAATTAGGTAGCCAGACTAGAAAACATTTATCCTGTTTTTGACGCTTCTGCTGCTGAAAAAGGGAAATCTTGTTTGAAGTTCAGTTTAGTTTTTATTAACGTCGCACTATAAGCAACACGAGGGCTGTGGGCGATGGACATCGTAATTTTGAACCTGGGTCAAGTGACGAGGATGACACCTGAGCTGGCACCCCTCTCCGAACTTCACACCACGCCAACGGGAGGACTTCTTGTTTGAAAGAATGTTTATTTACTGGAACTTATCTAATAAAATTAATACTTGATTTTCTTAATTCATTTATAATGCACCCAATCGGTATTAGTGCTGACATAGGTAAAAGCTTTTTTAATGTTGTCTATAGAATCTAAGGACAGATATTTTCTGCCATAAAATTAAAAGCAACTAATTTATAGATACTGTAGAGTTATGTTTTAGGTTTCTTCTAACTCCCTTTTCTGCTGCATGCGTCTATAATACATCTCTTAGAAAACTGTCCACCTCAATATAACGATGTTGTTCAGAAACTGAACCATGTTTATAAATGTGCGTCTGTGTTGATAATCGTATGTCTGGAGTGTTTTAATAATGACGAACAGGAACGTTTCACTGAACATGCTAAATTGAATATGTTGAATGGATGTTTTAACTTGTGTGGTTTCGAAATCAATGTGGCTGGTGGAAATGTTGATGAACATTTAGATGATACTTCTGTTTCCGGAGTAAATTGGAATTCAGATAATGATATCTAGAAGGGTTGTACAGATTGGATGCCTTGACTTGTGATACAAAAATCCCAAAAAGATTAATTTTGAGTATTGTACAAAACATTTTTGAATCCTGTTGGCCTTTTAACACCATACACATTGCATCTGAAACTGCTATTACAGTATTCATGGAATATGAAATTTGCTTGTGGCGATGAGTTGTCTTTAAGTGATGCAGATGTTTTTAAGTGGTTTAAAGCTTGCATGTTTCGAGGGATGTTACTTTGACACGATATATGACAATTAGTTCCTTTACTACACTGCATACTTTTGTGGCTATCAAGAAGCGTATGCTGCGTGCGTCTTTGTTAGATCAATATTTGATTCTGTGGTTAAAATAATTCTGGTTCGAGCGAAGGCTACAGTATCCCCCTGAAACCTCTAAATATGCTTCGTTTGGAACTAAAGGCTTGTTGCGTAGGTTCTAGACTAGCGAATTCTATTATCAAGAAACTCGATTTGCCAGACAAAAATAACATTTTTGTCCGATTCCACTACTGCGCTTTGGTGGATAAAAGAGAAAGGAAATTGGTCAATTTTTGTAAATAATAAAGTTCTTAAACTTTCTAGATTCGCGACCCCCTTTTCATGCATAAAAATTTTTAACGACTCCCTCCCTCCCAACCATAAGCCTTCACTAAAACAAACTAAGCTGCTTAATTTTAAAATTAACAATCAAATGAATTTAAATTTAATTTATTTAATTCTTTTGTAAATTAAAATTAAATGCTCATAATTTTTACATGAGGCTATTGGCAACGGACCTCGCAATTTTGAGCCTCAGTTAATTGACGAGGATGACACCTGAGATAGCACCTCCCTTTCCTAACTTTCCCATCACGCCAACTGGAGGACTTTGAGCCTACCTCGACCAGATCTCAACTCCGGCAACATGGTGAATCCTTAGTGGCACCAGGATTCAATGAAACCCGTCGGCCAGTAGACCGCGACCATGGCCACTAGACTACCGCGGTTACTATACTAAAAAAAAAGTAAAAATTGTTAGTTTTAGAATTTGTTACATGTGTACAAAAATTAAAGAAAGAAAATCACATTTTAATGAGACGGATCGTTTCAGGCGCATGTTTTTTCTACATATCAAATTAATTCTTTGGTGAAGCATTTCACACTGCTGGACATAAAGCATCTTCAAACCTTTTTAGCGTTGAATGATATTTGGATTTCATTGGCAATAAAACTGAAAAAGAAGCCGTTTCACATTAGTATGTAGGTTGAGTGACAGAAGATCGTTTTATGCTTTTTAAATTGTGAGAAATTCAGCTCTAACACCGATCCAGAATTTAAAGATTTTTGTTAAACTTCTGAAGTGCAATGTGACATAATGATGCGCATAGTGATATTTTTTCAATATATAAATGATTTACTGCTCACCTTAACCAGTATCATGATTTTATGATTTTATTGCATAGAAAATCTAATGTGTTAAATTAAAGATAATGAACAGATTGCAAAAATTCATGTATCTAAATTAAATTTTCGCGACGACAAATGGGGTCGCGACCCATATATTAAAAAGCGTTGGGTTAAAGGAATCCAAAAGTGAGTTGACGCGTGGTTAGTTATGGAAACGTTGCCTAAAAAATATTAACATAGATTATTTGCTCTCTCATGGTTGTTCCTCGGTTCATATTTTAAATGAAAACGCCACACTCACACTCATTTTTCCTTCAGCACAAACGCAAAAATAGACGAGCAGGTCTCCAACTTCACAAACACATTACGCCATGCCCATACAATAACCTCAAAACTGTTTCACCCAACAAAACTAATTGCATCAGTGCAGAATTAAGAAAACTTTTCAAAGAGAGAAATAAAGCCAGAAAATATTGTTAATTTTCGAGATCCTCTAGAGGTATCCCAAAGATTATTTTGGATATTATTTAAACAGCCAGGGACTTAAAAAATGTACAAAATAAAATTGGAAAAATCCACAATTTCACAAAAACACACACATCTGGGAAGACACGCTGCTTGCGCTAGATGCTGAGAAAGGTTCCCTTTGGGGAATGGCCAAAGCCTTATGTAAAAAGAGAGCCCCAATTTCCGTTCTTCTGAGAGTGGTCTTTAAAGCCAAACCAGTATTGCACTCACAGATTGGGAAAAAGTAAACGTCCTTGCGAAATCTCTCAAAAACGATTTCAAACTAAATGAGATTAAAAATCCAAATCATAATAGTAAAATAAACCATGTCGTTCACAATTAATACCAAACGTCCTTAAATTTTAAAATACTTTTAGAAAATTAATATTAAATAAAAGCATCAGGAAGGTATTGCCAACAAAATGATAAAGCAACTACCAATCAAACATATTTTTGAGAATACTCACATCATTAAAAATATTATCAGCGTTGGATATTTTCCTCAGTCATAGAAAACTGTATCAGTTATTCTCATCCTTTAACCATGAGAAGATCAAAGCTTTCCGGATAGTTACGCCCAATTTCACGAATACCAGTTCTCAGTAAATTAGCTAAAAAAAATATTTTTACAGAGATTAAGCGATTACTTAAAAGAAAATATTTTAATCCATGAACAACATGGTTTTAGAGAAAAACTCTTCAACACTCACCAGTTTTTGTGTGCTGTCGAATACATCAAGTACGGAATTAATGAAAGAAAATCGACTGGGGTGCAGTTTTTTTTTTGATACCAAAACCGATCAAGAATTAGGCACGAAGACCTTATCTATAAATCGTGTGTGTGTGTGACATAAATATCAATACTCCCCTTCCCTTCAAATTAACAAATACCTATCTAGAAAATCGCTTCTTTACTGTACGTGTTAACAACTTTTATTCAGACATGAAGGATATCTTTGCAGGAGTGGCCCATGGCTCGGTACTCGCTCCGACCCTTTTCTGAATTGTGAAAGATATACCCAGCACTGACATTATTACGTGCACTGCAACAATGGTCCAAAATACAGAACCAAACAACATTGCACACGCACTTAACAGACACAATGCTACCCTTGAAGATTGGATCTCTAAATGAAAAATTGCCACAAAAACTGAAGCAGCTTTTTTTTCTTCCAAACAACAGGAAAAGAATCAACCCGATAATCTATTATAAATAATCATCTAACTCTCTGGTCCCCGCAACCACATACCACAGTGTAATTTTAGATAAACGACTCACATTCGAAAATAATACCACGTACATTTAAAAAAAAATTCCGAGCAAGCGCGATTAAAATTTATCTCTTAATCGCTCAGAGATTTAATTATGACTAGATATTATAAGTTGATTATTTATATTCTGATTCTACAATCAATTCTTACTTTCCAGCCCAGTTTGAAGTTTTGCAGGTGAAAATCATATTGATATACTAGAAAGACCACAAAACCATGTTTTAAGACAAATATTAAAAGCCAGATTGTTTATGAGAAATGTAAATCTTCACAACTCCTAATAATTTTCTTACCATAATATCTGAAATGCAAAATTTTGCTATCAAATTCTTTGCAAATTTTGAAGTTTATATTAGTTTTTTTTTTATTAACGTCGCACTAGAAGCAACACGAGGGCTATTGGCGAAGGCTTCGTAATTTTGAGCCACGGCAAGTGACGAGGACGACACCTGAACTGGCACTCCCCACTCTTAACAACCACACCACGCCAACGGGAAGACTTTGGGCACTGACAGATTTAACGTGCATCAGCCCCGGCTACACGGTGGGTCTTTAGCGGCCAAGGATCGAACCTGCGACTCAACGAATACCGCCGGCCATGAATCCGAAGCCATGACCACTAGGCTACCGTGGCTTAGCAAATCTTGAAAACATCGATAACAATTCCTTACAAAATATCAGAAATTATACTCCTGATCCCAAAATCAAAAGACATAGAAACATTCTAATCAGCTCTTTAAACAATAAATACTCAAACCATTAACGAAATGTAATCGCGCACTGAATAGGAAAAAAAAGCATGATAAAACATGGCCATACTCTGGGAGGGTGTCGTTTGGGAACTGGCGGATGTGTGTGATGATTTAGATGTGGCATGGTGCACCAAACAAGATGCAACTGTGGTCCTGATGTTTGCAAAAACGGAAAATAGGTAAAAATTGGTTGACAAGAATAGAGAAGGATCGTTGGATATCCTAGGGTTGCGTCACCCGTGTTTACGAAATATAATAAACCCCATGACAAAGAAAACAGATCACTAGGGTGTCTCGGGGTCGTTATGTCCAAAGGCAAGCCCCTGAAGGAACGGAAACCGCTATCATTTTCCCTTTCATAAGCTGCAACCCATCATCATGTAGCATAAACATAACTCCCCTCCCACCTCAATTCTAAATCGCTAAAAGGACAAGCAGACGGAAATAATCATTTTTGAAATTAAAGACTCGCCGTGCAGACGGAGTTGATGCTGTCGAGGCTCTAAGTCCTTCCGTTGGCATGGTGTGGAAGTTAGGAGAGGGGGTGCCAGCTCAGGTATCGTCCTCGTCATTTGACCGAGGTTCGCCGCCAAAGCGCCAGTGTTGCTTCTAGTTTTACGTTAATAAAGCCAACCAACCCTAAACTCTGAGCCGCCAATAGTGTGCAACTCACAATCATAACTTCCGAATTCGTATCCTTTTTTATACATCCTTGCAATTTTCAACTTAAACCTTTTTAATTAAATGCAAGTCCTAGGCAAGGTAAAGGTCCAGTTCAAGCTCCACAGTTAAAACAGATACGGATATTATAAGCCTACACACTTAAGTGTCCGTCTCTCTCTCTCTCAACCTATATTTACCAAAATTATAATAAAAATAGAAAACTCGCTCGTATATTGAGCAAGTTACGTGACTGATTTTCCAAACAGTAATTTTTCTACAATTTTAATATATAAATTAGCAACTAATAAAAATCATCATACCAAGAGAAAAATTAAAGTTGTGAATTTATAAAATATATTTAGAATGTAAGAAAATAGTATAAAAATGGAAAAAGTAATAAAAAATTGGAATAAACTAATAAAAGAATAAAACAAAGCAAGGATATAAAGTAATAAATAATACTGACTCGGGCTTTGGAATGTGTGGTTTAAATACATTTTTTATAACCTTAACCTTCCAACTCAATTATTACTTTATAACTACAAAAGGTAGCGATCAAATGCTGAATAAAGAGTTTTAAAAGTCTAAAGCACTACACAATAGAAAAATTAATAAAAAGCTTATAATATATATATATATCAAAATAAAGATAATCATGAAAAAATATCTAACTTAATTTAAAAACAAAGAACTTACCCAATAGCTAAGAAATGAAATATAATATTACTACTACTACCAAAAAAAAAAAAACCCTTAATAAACATAATTTTTTTAAATGGCTATTTTAAAGAACTTGCTTTATGCACTGAAATTGTTAGAACTTGTATATTAATTAAACAACTGACAAATATTGCAAAAATTCTAAATTTATTAATAATTATTCCTTTACAGATTATATCTTACTTTTTAAAAAACAAATTTAAAAAGCATGTTAGTACTATATCAGTAGAATTATCTATTTTAAAGAGTAAAAAAAATTATTCCATATTTTCATACACTTTAAATGCATTATTAGATAATTAGTAAGACTATTAGCTTGAATGTATACTGTGTAAGGAAAAAATAGCAAAAATAAATACCACATTTATTCTTAACCAAATTTTTAATATGTTTATTAAAAATATTTCTGAAAATTCCATTGTTTATATTGATATTCCACAAAGGGAGTTTATTTAAAAGTTAAAGGCATCTATTTTGCCTTAAACATTACATCATATTTTACTATCAGTAATTTCTAGATACTCTATTTTCATTTTATTATTAGCTTGATTTAGATTTGAATATGAAGGATAAAGAAATATAAATTAGTTTTTAACACACTTAGGTTACAATGATTTTCAAAAATTATAAGGTCACTCATTTATCTAAAAAATATTAAATTTTTGATTTAGATAATTTTGCTCATAAAACTATAAATAAATGTTAGCTAAGCTATTACTAGCATGTAATTAGGGCCAAAAGCCTAATGTTACATAAATGTAGATGGGTATTGCATGATAGGACTTCTGAGCTACTTTATTATTAGCATGACCATTTTGTGATATGGGTGAATTTAATATTTTTATCATTAAAAATATACATTTTCTCTTTTAGTACAAAATTAAAGTGAATAAATCCCTCTCTCTGTTGAATGAATCTATTATATTTCTTAAAAATATCATGTAGAACCTTTATAAGATCATCTGTATGTGTTGAATTAAAAAGATCTAAGTCATAACTAGTGGATGGACTATATTTCTTACCAGAATTATAAAAGGATTTTGAAAATATATGATTACCTTTTCCTGTTTAAGAGGAATGAAGATTTTCTGCTCTGGTTTGTTCCGTTTTCTACAGATACAGAAAGGTAAAAAAAAAATAGCACCAATATAAAATTGCAACAAACTCATCCACATTCCTTGAATTGGGATGTCTTCAGAGTCATTTTACCCCCTTCTCATTTGCCCTTAAACATGTCACAAGTTTTGAATGTTTCTTGTCACTTTTGTTGAGTTTGAATCTTTGTTAAGTGCATCTCTCATGAATCATAAAGGAGTGGCTGTCCTTGCTGCATTTACACCTATAAATGCAATTTTTTGAAACATTGCACTATTTGGCTACATGTGTTGCTCCATTTTCATTTATGCCCTGCACATGTATTTTCTAGTTTTATAATTAAGCCACCACCATATTTTTTAACATTAATAGGAATAAAATTACAAATACTGAGCATTACACAAATTTTGATTATTGCCTACTTGAGCTGTCCCATTGCACATGTTGTGATTTGCCCTTTTAGTTTAAAGCAATTTTTGGAATCTTGGGATTGGACAAACAAACAATTTCAGAGAAGACTGAATATTTTGTTAGAGGATGAGAGCTACAAAATACATTAAAACTGGTTTTCTTCTTTTGGATCCCATCTTAAACCAAACATTTTTACAGTTTCCTTTTGTTTCACTAAAACTGTATTCTGTATAATTTGAAATAACTTTATCTGACAATAGTTTTTCATGTGAATATCACTTGTGAAGTTGCATTCCTCCACTTTGCAAGGTTATATGCATTAAACAAATTCTACAATTTTATTTTTGACTGCTGTTTTACTTATTTTATTAAATAATCATAACCCTCATTTTCCTACTTATTTCGATCAACATGAAAGAGATTTTGCAAAATATCTGAATAAACAGTTCATCATTCTTCTACATGATATAACATCTCTATTATTGTTCAGTGTTGCCACTATAGCCTAGCGAATAAGTATAAAAAATGTATTATAGTTATGTACATAATTTACAAAATCACCATTAAAAAATAATGTAGACATATCAATACAATTTGAGACTAAAATTTGTAATTCTCCAGTTAATTGGTTCACTGATATTGCAAACCCTAACAGAGCCCCTATGAAAATTAGGAGGTTAATTTTGGCATAACTTAAATTTCATTTTTTATTTTACTATCACTATTTAATTGAGGGGAATTCTTATGCAGTTTCGTAAACGTTGGAAAAAAAATGAATGTATTTTAAGGAACATATATATTATTTTCCATTTTAAAACCATTTATACTTTTTCAAACAAATCAATATAAAAAAAAAAGCAAGAAAACATTTCACTGCACATAAAAAGCTAAATTTTCTGTTTGGCAAATTAATCATTCTTGCCAAACTATGACAAGAGACTATTTAACATCTGACTTGAAATTTCCAATACTCAAATGAAATAGATATGTATCTAAGGAAGAAAAACAAAGAAAAACTTTTTATAAATAATATATATACTTTATTTTGCATAGACAGCAAAGAGATGTATTTCTGCACATGTTGGAGGTTTATCTAAATTTTTTCATTGCATAAATCATTGACTTCACAATTTATCATGCATTGATTACTACAGTAAAAGACGACATAAAATAAGAATTTTATTAAAAGGCCAGATTGTTTGGTAGTCAACATTTACAAAATAATTGCTGCAGTGTAGCTTTGCTTTAGACCCAATAAGCACAAAATACTTATTTTTAAAAAGTGCATTGAATACAGTATGAATCTAAATTATAATTTCATTTAACAATACAATATATAATACTCTACAGCTATTTATCTTAAATCTAACATAAAATATAGATATAAAAAGTTCTAAAAGATTTAACAATCCAATTAAAGATGAAAGCTAGATGAATGAAAAAGTCCTTTCCTTCATAAATAAAGCGATAATCACAAAATGTCATGAAAGAAACAAAACACCAGGAAACATTTAACCGCATTTAATTTTGGAAAAGAGTGTGAGTAAAGTCTATATAGTCATATGCGCCAGGGATTGTTCGCCCAGTCTTTTTATCTTCATAGGGTTTCATTCGGGACAAGCAATAGTCTGCCATTTCTTTTGTAAGATTCTGAAATAAAAGAATTTCCACAAATTAATAATCATGCCATATCTATATGTGCAGTAACAGATCTAATATCAAAAACTTATGCCTACAGATGCTTAATTTTTTTAAAAATAATTTTGCAAAATGTTGAAGCTTTGAGTACTGCAATATCACATCATCCTAAATTTTACTCCTCATGTAAAAGTACACAAGGATTTCCAGCTCATCAGAATGAATATCATATGGCTTTATTTCCAATGAATGGTAAAATTATATTCATAATATACATACTTTTATTCTCAGTTGTTGATTTTTTTATGGCAACACACCATGTATATAAAAAAATAACTGAGAAAGCAGGGGGAAGCATAACAAACACATGTGTGGTGTGGGGAATCAAGTTTTCTTATTACAAAAAATCTAATTTTGTACGATAGTAAATAATAAACAATTTTTTTTTTAAAGAAATACCTGCCAAACAGTGGTTTGCAGTAAAATATAATACATTGCTAAAAGATTCAATTCAATGAAATATAACTACTAATGTACAAATGGTACAGAAACAGTGATATACTGAAAAAATAAACATACAATTCACTTTGCATGATAGATTATTTTTTAATCAGTGTGTGGCAAACAAGGTTTTGAGACTTAATTGGGATAAAATACTTTACTAGAAGATTACATTTAATAATATCTATTTATTTAATGTACAAACGTTACAGAAATAGTGATATAACGAAAATTAAAAACATCCAACAAAGGATAATGTTGTACATAAAAGTACAAAACTTCATCAGAATGAAAATTCTATGGCTGATTCTTTATAGGATTTTAATAGGCAAGAATATATCAAATCTGGCCATGTTAGGTACATCCTGAATGGAATTATTTACATGAAATACTAACACAACATTGTCCTCTAGAATGTTGAGTATATGAATACTTTTCTCAATTTTATCAGGATTCAGTTTAGTTTTTATACTGGATTGATTCCTGATGTAAGATTTAAGATATTTTTGCAAGTCTAAGATCTGTACTCCTGTTTTCTATTTTGTTCTCAAGAGTTATAAGTTTGTCAGGCATAATAACATATTAATATTCCTTAGTCACAATTTAATATTCCTAAATTTTTTATATGTCAAATTAAGGAATATTAAAATGTGACTGTGATGATTCTGAGGAGGTTGTATTAAAAAACTTGCAAGGGAATTGGGTAGATAAAACCATATTTAAATTGGACTCAGATGCAATTAAAACACCAATAGAATGTTATCCAAAGGGTTAAGTTTTTTTTGAGGCAGTTTCTGTAGAGCCAACAAAAATGGATATACTCTTTAGCAATGGTTGAATTAATTTTAAAGGCAGGCAGACTGAATAGATTACTTCAATAATATTACAGACAGCTTGGGGGGCAATGGAGACAGCTGCAGTTCGGTAGGTCAGACATAAACAAATATATTTGTGATACCTGTAGAACTATGAATGTGGAAATTAGAGAAAATATTTTTAGATTTAATTTCTTGGATTTTTTTTCTTTACTATTTTGGACACAATTTAGAATTGGTAACAATAAATACACATGGCTGCTAGACTGCTACCTGTGGAATAATATAAAACAGATGTATGTCTACATAGTGTTTATGAATGTCTAAACTTTGGACACTTTAAAAAGAGCAGAGGATTTGAAATGTATTGTCGTGTTTGGAAGTTAAGGTAGCCTGCTTTATAGGCGATACTAACCGAGGACAGTTGAAAGTAATGAATGAAATGTTTATTTGGAAAAATGACCGAATCTCTTTGAACTATGAAGCTGCTAACTTAATGACATCCAATTCTGAAAGTCCTTCTTGGATTTCTGTTTCAAAGGAGCAAAGTAGACCAGGTTAAGAAATAATTTTACCACATGATATTAAAAAAAATCATGTGGACTAAACATGAGAGGTGAATGCTGAAATGTTTTTGCAGCCAAAAATGAACTGAGTTAAAGTTAATGCCTATTTCTAAAAAAATTTGTAAAAAACAAAGAAAATTTTTCAGGACGATTGACGTTTAAAAGTGTAAGAAAACAAGTTAAAGAAATCTTAACAATTAGTATAGCGAAGAGTAAAACAAAGTTTTATCCAGGCATAAAAAATATGGATCCAAAAGAGAATTATTAGGCTTTCATTCTGAAATGCCTCAAACCCCCTATAGAGGGAGGCTTACACAAGATATATTACTACAGCCATGGGAAAGAACCATCAGCAAAACTAATGCACTTAACTACAATACTAAACCTGCAACAGTCTCTTTGGAGACTGAAGAAATATGAAAGAATCTTTCCAACAGCCAATAGACACGAGAAGTTTCAGTATAGTTAAAAAAATTAACAGTAATGCACTATGTAAATATTGATTATCATGTTTATTTTTTTTTATTTCTTAGCAAGTGTGTCTCAGCAGTGTATGCTCTTTTATATATTTTGCAAAACTGTGGCAATTTATAATTCTACAAAGTATGGTGTACACATTCTTGACCAAATGGCGCATAATTATTCAGTATTTTTTGCTTCAACTTTCCGAAAAACTTCAACAAAATTATGAAATCATCAAAAACGTCCTAAGCACTATTTCTCAAAATTTTGGTCAGATATCGAACTAAAAAAATCGCACCCAAAGCCAAATCAAGCTGTGTAATGAAAACAGAACTGCACATACAAATTGCAAATGTAATCGATATGTGTGGTAAATGTAATGTAGTTTTAAAAAAAGTATGATTTGCGTTTAATGTACCATGTAATTATGATACCCGATTTATTTAGCAATTTACTAGAGGTAAACAAAACAATCATTATATCCTTTATATTATTAGTTCAACTATACCAAATACAATATTTCACATTTCAAAGTGATTTTTATTTACTGCCATGCTTGATTTTTTTAAAAAAATTTAATTTAGCAAGATTTTGTTTCATTTGTAATTTTTTTTTCTTAAAATATTGCCTTTTAATTGACTTCCAATACATATAAGTACTCAAAAATAAATTCAATAAATTACGAAAATATTATTCCTTATTAAAATATTTATATTTTTGATAATTTTTATTTAAAAATGCACTTAATATATTTAATTTTTGATTTTATTTCTACGCGTGATTTTGATGGTCCTCCGTCTTTTTAGTATAAGAAAAATTACTGTCTTTCTAATGTTAAATAGAAGTGTATTTCATAATTAAAATAAAAGTAATTTAATCATTACTTGACAAATGTATTTAACTTTAAGAAGTCATATTAAGGGCCTGTGATAGTTTTATAGTATGAATGTATTGTTTCTTGAGGTCTAAATGATAGGCAACCTACTGCCCTAGACAAATCTTTCATGATGGGAAGCAAGGATTAAGTTGACAAATAAGACAGTTGAAAACCAAGAAGGAATGCCGAGGTATTTAAGAAACATGTAATATGTTTCCTAAAAACAGTAAATATCACGAGAAAAATAGCAGATCTATATGGTATCTCTAAGTTGTAAATTTTAAGAATTTCTTAAATGCAGAAGAATTAAGATATTGAAATAATTTTAAACCACATACCGCATATAGTTCTTCAGCTGTAACATATGGTCTTTCACCAGATGTAATTGCTCTGAAGGCATTTTCAACTTCTTCACTGGAGCGAACATTCTCAGTTTCCCTAGAGATCATAAATGCCATATATTCTTGCAGAGACACATAACCATCTCTGTTAGGATCAACAACATTGAGAATGGCTTCAAACTCAGGGTCAGGTTGACCTTCTTCCACCATAGGTAAATCATATCCAAGAGCTCGTAGACAACTTTTGAATTGGAAGTGATTAAGGCGACCTGATTTTTCCTTGTCAAAATGCCTGGAAGACAATAAATATAAATGTATAAGAAATCATTTTTTCTCTTATATCAATTTTCTGGCAGTTTGATTTTCAAAATTTATGGCTAAGAATTGAATTTATTTTTTAATCAATAAGCAAAATATCCTTTAATTTTAGATATTATTTTGTTTTCTTTCAAATTTAAGAAGTACAAGAATATTAAAATATCATTTTCAAAAATGACGTATATTTTAATATTCTTGTATAAGTATAATCTTAACTTTCACTACATATATTATTAAAAAGGGCGGGGGGGATGTAAAATTAATTTTTGTAGTATACCCAATTATTAAATTTTCAAAGTGAGTATATGCATTACAAAAAAGTTGAGACAAATGGTCAGCTACTTACTAAGAGTATGATACCAACCAATTAAATAAATAATTTTCATCCTTTTCCCTACATTTCCTAATGCATAACTACTAAAATAGATTATTTATGGCTGATATTATTTTATGCTAAAATTTTTAAATCCTTTTACATTTGAAAAAACTACTTTCTAAACAAACAAAACTATTATTTAACATTAAATTTAAGTAGCTATACATTTGAATTTCTACAGACAAAAGTGTTAATATAACTAAGGTTTTACAATTTTACACTGCAGTATGAAGTAAAGAAATTACATTCCAAAACTGTTTAAAAAAAAAAAAGGTTTTAAAAAATCAGTTCAATGATTTAAACTAACACTGCTATTTCATGAAAAAAGAGTCGGATAGCATAAACTGAAGGAACTCTAGCATTAGCATGCTTATAAGAAAATTGTAAATATCTTCATAAATTTTAGCTTGAGGGGAAATGATAATGATAGGAACAAAAATTTGTGAATAGTATTCTAGATAGTTGGTGTTACTATAAAAAGCATAATAAATTTCAAAATTTTAACATACTTGAACATCATGCTGAATTCTTTAAGAGCATCTTCTGATACACCACTCTGGTTCCTAAAATGAGAGAAAATTCAAATATATGACACTTTATACTTCTATAAAAATTGTTACAGAATTCTAGGACTTATTCTTCTAACTCTAAAATTTTAAAATCTAATTAGAATTAGTTCAACAATAGTGACATGTTATCTGAGAAATGACAAAAAAATATAAGTTCAAAACTATAACTGATAATAAGACCAAAATGAGGAAACTTAGAAATATGTCATATTCCCCCACCTCTTTCTTATAAAAAATTATCCTCCAATACTCATACTTTGACATTAATATTGATAACACTGTCAAATACAGCACAAAATATTAACTATAGAACTTCTAGAATTTTTTTTAGCTCACCTAGCTTGTATTTGTTGTTCCAGATTATGCTGCATTCTCATACCCAATTGGTCTAACTGATCCCATTGTTGTGCAAGACCAACAGTACTGTGCTCTGTGTAACGATTGTCAAGAATGAGGTGTTCTCCAAGGAGGGCTCCAAGATCTTCTATTTGCTTCAGTTCAGCTCTTCGAGCTCTCACCTCAGCAGCTTTACGCTATAGAATATATCTATTTAGTATAAATGTATATTTGAAAATAAATAAAAAAAAACAGTTAATACGTTTAATTTTAGTTTTACCACATTATACTTAATGATTAATAATATATTTTAGCTGTTATTGTAACTTCCTTCAGATGTAAATTTGAATATTTAATATTTATAATACTTAATATATATGTAAATTTTTATAAAAATATATAGATCATATCCCAAACTACTTGAATTTTAAGAAATCAAAATAAATTTTATTAACCCTTTTTTTTTTTTGGTATTTATGTAAAATCCAATCAGTCACTTACAATAAAAAAAAATTGTCTCCATATGATGCGATATTCCACCAATAATGAAAGTTTCATTAGCTATATGATCTTTCACCAATAGAGAAATGTGTGATATCAATTAAGAATACTTACATTTGGCATTTACATTTTTTTTTAAAAAATATTAACTTTGGATTATGTCATAAATAGATTAAAAATTAGTTTTTCTTTTCCTTTATTAAAAAAATTATAAAGCAAATCTGTTAAGTAAACATATAATTATTAATGATAAAAAGCAAAAGTATCGAAATGTGTGCATCATATAATAGTTATAATATATAATGCTCCATAATAAAAATGAGAAATGCCAGTAAAATAAACATCACTTACCTTGGTAGCTTCCAATTGGGCTTCTAATGAACCAGTTCCTTCTAACATTGAGGATCTAAATGATATATGTTTAGAGTAATACAAATTAACAAATTGAAAAAATAAGGTACGACAAAATTTAAAATTTATGGTAACATAATTACACATAATAAGACATCAGAAGCTCAACCAATAAAATTATTATTTCCTTACATATTACAATTTAAAATAGGGGGTAAAATCAATACAATTCAATAAATAGCTTTTATTTCATAAATTAATAAAATATTTTAGACATACCCATCCAACAGCCACATTCTGTAAGATAAATGAAAATCAGATAAGTAGAACATTTAAATAAGAATTTGATGATTAAATTAAAATTTCATCAGTAATGATTCTAAAAAAAATATATGCATTTGAAATTGCTATACCTTGTGTCTGTAAGCCATTGATGGAAGGCATTAGCCAGTTTAGCAAATTCAACTCTCAACCTGTCATTTTCTTCCTGTCTTTGAGCCTCTTTTGAAAGCTCAACATCTCTTTCCTGATATTAGAAAGAGGAAATGAAATTAAACTACAAATTTTTGTCTCTTACATAATACTATAGAAATGTAACAAATAATATTGAGCTGATTTGAAATAATTTCAAAAATATTTTTGAAACATCTAATGTTTCCATAGCCATCTTCCATTTTTTGTATTCTAATATAATTTTAAAAGTGTTACACAAAAATCATTTTATCTTGTGCAGTAGAAGTACAGTGTTTTGTAATTTTATTACGTTACAGCGAAACTCTGATGTAAGATGCTGTATTGTAGGAGGGCTACCTGTACGACTTTCACATAGTATTAGTACAACCCTTCTTTAATATTCAAAATAGGCAGAATGAAACCACCCATTATCAAGTTCCCCATAGCTGCAATTCAGAGTGACTTCAGCTATTCCTTACAGTTGTTAAGTTCATTAACCCTTGTCCATGTGAAATGATGTAAATATATTCACTTATCACCCCTGTAAGCAAGTGTAACCTCAGAACATAGTTTTGTTTAGATGTCAACAAGGCAGAGAAGCCAATGGACTGTTGTTGAAATCGCACTAATTTGAGAAACTTATTCCTTGTAAAATAGTTATATCTGTAAATATAATTAAATGTATTAAAAGTGGAAAATCCTTATATCAGTGTGACCTTTACTGAATAATTTAACCCATGCTTTTCAAAATATTACAAGCAGCAAGTTTTTTTTAAAGATAAAAATACATGATTTTTCTATAATTTTATTAAGTGAATTCAAAATTAATACAATTTTAGTATGACATATACCATTGAGTAAATGTGGAAATATTTGCATTAAACAGACCTGTATAATTTTTTGTAGATTGCGCCAAGTATCCTCCAAAGCTTCCATTGTAAACCAAGTATAGGGATTAGCTCCAACATTAAATGATTTAATTTGCTGGTCAAGAGCAGCCAGTACTTCAAAATCTGCTTGTGCTGAACTTAAAGACTCTTGGAATTGTGCATGAGCTTCACGGAGAGCCTAAGAATTTTTTTTTTTTAATAAGAATTAAATACAAAATTCTTTATCCATTCAAATAAATTACAACATATAAACTTTCTTGACAAATAACAATTTTTAAAGAAATTATACTTACTCTGATTTCTTCAATAGAATTGCAGCGGACAGGATCAGTAAGGTCTTCTTCTGCATTTTCAAACCAACTGTTGAAGGCAGAAGCTTTTTTGGCAAAAGTAAGAAACAGTTCTTCAATCTAAAATGAGGGGGAGGGGAATGCACCTGAATTACAACTATAATTTATAATGTTTTAAAATTATTTCATTTAAAAAAATACATGAATCTAAACAAACAAAGAAAATTGAAGAAATGTAAACAATTATGAAATTTCCCAAAATTAATACCTTTGAAAAAATAAATTATAATTTTAGATTATTATAATAAGAAATATTAAAAAAATAATATAAACAAAAACTACCACAAAATATATAATTACCTGCTTGAACTGCTCAAGCATGTGAAGCAAACGTTGTTTCCTCGCTTCAGATGCCGCAAGTAGGTTATGCCACCTATATACAGAAAACACACCAAGATTCAAATTCAAAAATGTTTTAAAAAGTGCTGAATATTGTTTTTCAAAGAAGTATGTTTAAAATACAAACCTTCCCATTACGTCATCATGGCGTTTAACAATAGCTGATGTCTGTTCATGATTAGCTGTCAGAAGCTGATCTTTGAGCTGTGTTATACTCTGTATTCCTTCTTGTTCAAAAGCTGCCAAACCAGCATCAAATGTTTCCTAAAAATATTTAAAAACAAATTTATTTGAAATATGCTCATCTTAGAAGAAATTACTTAAGAAAGTATAAAACCAAAAAAATAATCAAATAGCAAAATAAATAAAAGTTTGAAAACATAAGGTTATTTTATTTTATATCAATTTTGCAGATAAAGCTTATTTTCTTATTACTAATTATTTATTCAATGTATCATTTACACTAGCATTCCAAAATATGTATTGTTTAACATAATCATGTATATATATACACACCATTTTTATTTAAAAATTGGAAGGGAGAAGAGCTTAATCAGAAAAAATTACCATTATTTGAGAATAACTTTCTATTGATTTATCTAACTTTTTTAAAAAAAATTACAAACAAGTCTAAATATGAAGATTTCTGTATAAATCAGAATATATATATATATTACAAAGGATTTTCTGAAATACCTTTAAAAGTAACTTACTTGTTTGGTTAATAATGTTTGCACAGATGATAAATCTCGGCCATAATCCTCGGATCGTACATGAGTTTCTTTATCAGCTGAAACAGAAAGTTACATTTATAAATTAATCATAACATCTAAAAAAATTATTGCAAATAAAAATATTAAATTTTTCTCAGAAGATTAATGAGCTAATGTACAAGTATGAAAGTTTATATTTATATATATTTTATTTTACAACAATTTCTTTCCATGATCCTTTGAATTCTTAATTTTATGATAAAATAAAATGACTAGTGTTTGTGTTTATAATTATTTTCTAATTGAAACATTATTTAACATTATTCAAGTAAGTAATGTACAAAAGAGGCTAAAGAAATGAAGCACATCAAAAGTTTAAAACTAAGACAAGTTAAAAAGTAAAATAAAATGTTTCGCTTATTTGACAAGAAAGAGTTTCAATCATGAAATTTGTTTTCAACACAATAACTTACTTTCTAAGCAATTCAAATTCTTTTCTTTAATTTTTACCTTAGAATATTACATAGTTTGATTATTATAAAAAGTAGTAAAAATGACACATTATACTTATTGCAAATGGTAACACATTGTCAACCAATGAAGAGCAGCGAGGGCTAACGTGAGGTTAACGTTATTTCCATTTTTTATATTTTGTAACCATCATGAATGTAGTGTTGTTGTTGTGTTTGATGTGTAATAAATGTTTTGTTCTGCTATGTGTTACATCTCAATTTATTCTGTACATATTTAATTAATCTGTCAAGATCCAACATCGGGTAGATGTCATCCCTACTTTAATATTGTGAATTGTTCAGTTACAGAGCATAACTCTACAATACTCACCAATCCAACTTTCAACTACATCAGCTTTCCACATGAATTGCAAATATGCTGAGTTGTCCTTCAGTTTACTCTTCCTTCTAGTTGCACTAGAGTCTAATGCATTCAAACGATCGTGTAATTGTTGCAATCTGTGACTTATACTCTCAGTGTGGTGATTTCCTTCAGCAATTAGTTGCTGACCTTCAGATGAAATCCCTACACATCGATCCCGATGAACAGCAAAATCAATTTCGAATGCTTCATGTTTTTTCAAAAGTCCCTAATATATGCACCAACAATAAAAATAAAGGTAAATATAAAAGATAAATATTGTGATACTTTAATTATTATGGTAATGAAAGTAACAAAATAAAATTATATTAAAATAATTAGCAATAAGTTACCTGAACAGCTGCCATTGTATCACCATAATCTTCAACATTAAGTAGTTGATGTTTCTCAGAGATCCAAGCTTCTTCTTCTTCTAATTTTGCCAAGAAATTTTGATAAGCTAGAGATTCATTAAGTTTAATGCCACGGTCAGAAGTCATCTAAAAGGAGGGGAAATCCCGATGAGAATATTAGGCGATAAAAAACAAACTTATATTTCATAACATAATGACATGCTATTCTAAAATCAATAAAAGTCTTAATTTTACAAAAAAAAAAGGGGGGGGGGGAGTTTTACACAAATCAATACATTTCTGTAATATAAAAAACAATTTCTATTATAATACAAAATCTATATAATAATAATGTATTAGAACAAAATTTGTTTCAATGCTCCCATATACAACAAAATATAAATTTAAAAAGTTGTTAACCAGAAATTTATTAATGAACAGGCTACACACAAAAAGATATCTACAATTTCATGCACACACACAAAATTAATTTCCTCCTCAACACAAATATTTTCTCCTGGTGTTATCTCAATTTTTATATGGTGACTGAGTAATCTTAAGATTCACTCCTGAATTATTATTAAGAATAAAATATAATTGAAAAATATAATTTTTGTTAATAACTATGAATTTGATATACTTGTTTTGTTATATAACAAAGACACAATAAAGTGAATTTTACCTTTTTAAGTTCCTGCCAAGCTTTATCTAAATTCTTCAATCTTAATTCTATTTCAGGCACACCCAAATTAGATTCTGCCATAAGTTTCTGTCCAGCTTCTTGTACTGCTTCGATTGTTGGTTCATGAGCAGCTAATTCAGCTTCCAAACGAACATGTTTCTTTCGCAAATTCTGAACACCGGTTAAGTCACGACCATAATCATCAGAGCTTACCAGCAATTTCTTTTCCCTAAACAAATCATAAAATTTATTATTAACATACAACTGGAAAATGTAAATTGTTTGATCTTGTTTTTCAAGTAAAACTATGTTCTATGATATGGGTAATACTTTATTTTTAAAGTAAATATAAAGATATTCTCAGTTATACACATTGCAATGATTCAATGCCTAACACAAAAATAACTAATATGGAAGAATTTACAGTAAATTTCTTGTAATTAAACACACTAAGTAAGCAAAAGAATTTTAAAAAAAAAAAAAAAAAAACCACAGAATTTAGAATTACAACACTCAGAAAAACAAGTTACAGAACAATCTTGTTTATTTTAATGCTTCATGAGACACGATTATGTCCCTTAGATGAAAATCTACATCAAAAGACATTTATGGTTATGAGCACATTATAAACACACATTTCTTATTTTGATATATAGATCCTGTTCTCAATATTTGAAATTTCAAGCTTCTAATGATAGAAATTGTACTTACTTAATCCAAGATTCTTCATCAGCAATATCTCTGAAAAATTGATGCAGTGTATTGGCTTCATTTAATCTATCTCTGCGGTGACTGGCAAGAGTTTTCACTCTGTTGTATCGCTCATTGATAGAACTACGTTTTTCTTCAATCACAGCAGCATCACATTGTCCAGATTCAATTAAACTGTCAGCCAGATTATTCATATCTCGAATGCGATCCTCGTGAGCATTAACATCTGCTTCCACTAACTGATGCTTTTTAATAAGATTCTGAACTGAAGCTAAATCTTTTCCAGATTCTTCAGATTTCAACAAAGATTCCACCTAATTAAAAATTATCAGTACATGTTAGTTCACAAAAATAATTGAAATTTTTTTTAATAATTTATTGTTCCAGTATGAAAATTAACAAATTACCAATTTAAAATAATAAATCTAACCATTTTTCAAACCTGACAATTAAAATTCATGGGTCTTTAACTTTAATTTTATAGGAAAAAATAGAATCAAATCAATGCAAATCTAAATTTGAATAAGTTTTAAGCACTAATTTAACTTTATATGCTTGAAATGAACTGCATTTTTAGACCTTTATCATATGACAAATATAACATGAACCAGAAGCCTCGATTATTTCCTAATATTTGTTAGAAAAAAATAATGTTCAATGTTACATGTATCATATTTTTAATTTTACTTATAATTATTCATCCTTTTTCAAAATACCCACCGAACAAAAACATTTTTTGACCTACTAAACATATCAAATTGACCCAATTTTTATTCTGAACTCAAAAGTTAAATTAAATCTAATCCAAAATATTCAATATTCTTTATACACAGACAAGCAAAAACAACTTACTTCACCCAACCAGAAATCAATATCTTTCACTGCAGCATTAAAAGTTCTTTGTTTATTTGCTTCTTTAATTTTGATACTCTTTTCAATAGTCTTCTTTGTCAAATGCTCCCATTGTTCAGCCAAGCAACTAAGACGGGCTTGAACAGCTTCTTCAGACCCAGCACACTGATGCTGGTCAATCAAATTTTGTCCATTGGCTAACACTGATTGGATTCGGTCAGCATTTGCAGCTAATTCTGCTTCAAAAGCTTGATGTTTTTGATGTTTGCTTTGAATATTAGTTGGATCTTTGTAGGACTCATCCATAGCCATTTGCAATTTTTCAGTTATCCAGTTTTCAATTTCATCTGCATCTCTGCTGAATTGTTGTAGAGTCATGGATTCACCCAATTTTGATCGTTTCTTGATCAAATTATCTTTCAGATGATGCCATCTTTCAAGCACTTGATCTTTCTTTTCATTAATGGCATCTGATGCATAATGTTCAGCAGCAACCAGCTGGTCAGCCAAAGCAGCAAGTGCAGCAATTTTTTCTTCCTAGATGGAAAAATTATACATTTAATAACAAAAAAAAAAAAAAAAAAATCATTCAAGGAAAAAAAATGACAGAAGTAGGGGGGAAAAAAAAAGTTGTATCAAAAATAATTTTTTTTAAAAAAAAATTCAAAATACCACACTTTATCGATCAATATTCAACCAGGGGATAAAAACACCGGAAAATGAATTCTTACATAATATGCATTTGGATATTCATATTTTCACAAATTATTCCCCCTTGAATTAAACAAAATATTTTTTTATAAATAAAATCACAATATATTATAACTTATAAATAAAAAGGAAGAACAGGAAATCACGATTACAAAACTTCAAAAGAAAGGAAAATACAGAGTGGTATGCCTGTATTCAGTTAAGCAATTCTAATTAAATATTTATACTGATGAAACAGACTGAAAAAAAATTACTTGTGCATTGATAGCTTTGTCAAAATCTTCATGTTTCTTGATTAAAGATTCTACATTATCTCCACCCATATCATCAGAACTTAAAAAGGCTTCTCTGCTTCCCATCCAATTCTCTGCTTGTTCACAATCTCTGTAGAAAAGTTGCAATTCCAGGCACTGGTCGAGTTTCATTCTTCGATCAATCCATGCTCTATAAGGTAATTCATATTTAATGACTAAAAAGTATTGCTGAAAAGACTTTAACAACTATAAAACATCAATTATATAAAATTTCATACTATGTGTTACAAAAATTATAAAATATTTTAAATGTATATATATTTGTAAAATCTCTTAATACATTTTCTAATAATCGATAAATTATTAATGTAATAATAGAAATTATTTAATTATTATGAAATAAAGTTCGGACTTCATACAATAAAAAATCATTTTCAAGAATTTAATGATTTCAAAATGAAAATTATAAACAGTTCAGCTTAATTTTGGGCTTCACAAATATTATAAATATTAGCTTTTTTTACAGCATTTCTTATAATTTCAAACAATTATCTTGTCATCTGTCATCTAAAATTATAAATTTAAATAGAAATATCTTTTAAATGAATTCATATTTCAGAAAACAAACACAGCACACACATTAAAAAAATCTTTTATTCAGAATAATTAAAATTTTGATAAATTTTTGTATAGATTGAAGGGGAAAAACAATATAATAATAAAACCTACTTCTCCAATTTTTGTCTGGATTCATTCATTTTCTCTATCTTTTCTTGGACTTCTACACTGGCATAATGTCCACTTTGTAGCAATTGCTGGCCAAACATCTCAAAGGCCTGGAAAGTTCCAGCTCGAGCATCAATTTCAGTACGATGTTCCTGAATGACAGCGAAATATTAGAGCTTTAGCATTTCACCTATTACATAGATATGTGAGTATTGCAAGATGCAATAAACTTTTCCACAGAATAATAGTAATTCTGGAAAACAAATGATTAATTTGAAAGGGAAATACTCATATTGTAATACTTTAAAAAAATACTTGGAATAAAATTATTATTCTACAATCTATTAGGAAATCCATACTTAGCTCTAATATTCTACTTATCTATTGATATTTTTAAAAATCACTCAATTTTTGTAAACACATATTTCATATTAACTTGAAAAATTTTTTTAAGCATTTTTGTATTAGTCATAAAATAATGCATTAGCCATAAGAGGTGAAACACACAAAATGTAATTTTTTTTAATATTCTTAATAAACTAAAATACTTAAATGTAAAAAAAAAAAAAAAAAGAGCTCACAAAAAGTACAATCTATAAAACTTACAAGTTAACTATTTTCTTGGAAAATATCATTACTTAACAAATTTCAAAACAAACTTATTTTTGCATTAATTTTTGATATTCAAGGTATTTTAATTTCTATGAATGCATGCATTAACAAAAGCAAAGCATGAAAGGACATTTAATAATATTTTAAAAACAGAAAGTAAAGAGGTTTAAATACTTAATGCACGAACAAAACTTTTAAGTTATGTACCGATTATACATAAAAAAAAAAAGGCAAAGCATGCTCATAAAATAAAGGTTTTGCATATAAAAGCAATTATTTCACACTAACCTAAAAGGGTATAAACTAGGTTAAAATAATACTACTTCAAAAAGCTAAATTGGAGAAATAAGCTCAAAGAGTTTTTCTGCTAATGCATGCTATAAAAAATACAGTGAATAGCCTTGTACTACACAATAATTTTGTAAAATTTACAAAAATCTAATCTCTTTAACACATAAATGAATTTTTCTATACTATAAATATGGGATTATTCTAGTCAATTAACTCTACTCAGTTAATTAATTTTAGCATTAATACAGCAACAATTTCAAATGAAACAAACTTTTTCAAAAACAAAAGAAAAATATGCAAATAAAACCCTTCAGAAAAAAATTCCACATAAAATTTTGTTTTTATTCCATTTAAAAACCAAAAATTTTTTTTTTTTTTTTTAAAAATTTTTTTAATACTTAGCAAAAAAAAAAAAAAAGCACTTCACACTTGTAAATTAGCAATGCTGTTAAAACTGCACAGCAATTGATTGTGCATGGAATATATTTGCAAAAGGTTATAAAGATGCTGTTAATTTATTCAAGCTGAAATTCTGCTATATTTAATACCTGTGGGATACCATAGTGAGCGTCAATTTCAGAGCGGTAATTCTAAAAGAAATCAAATTTCGTATTGAAATACTTAGCTGATATTTGCAGTTTAGAAAGAAAAATATTTTTCTTTTTTTATATGAGCAGAATTACCAAATTAAAAATTAAGCAGATATTTAATAAGCACATAATTTTTAAAAGAACAAGATCCTTCATTCAGTTAATACAGCCTGTTGAGAAAAGTCAAAAGATTTTTCAAATAATTTGTGATCATTTATCAGGAACATCAAATTTCAAAAAATATGTAAAAAATAATAAAGAATGACACAAAAGTCAAAAGAAAGATTTCAGGCTATACAAAAATTACAATGGATAAAATAATATTACTATTCAAGAAGATATTTCTCATAACTTATCATAAACTGATCTTAAAATATCAATTATAAATTTTAACTAATGCTATCAAATAATACACTTTGAAATTCGACACTTAACTACTAAAAAATCAATTAAAAAAATTTATTTCATTGTGCTATTTATGAATAATTTACACTTAATTACTAATTTGCAAAATAAGTGGGAGCATGTTTAAAAATATAGAACTCAAAACCTTGTATTATAAAATCTAATGTATTACATAATAACATATGTACATTTAAAGCTATAAGAACTTATTTATTTATAAATTATAAAATGGATCACAAGTACATGCTGAATTATTTAGTTTTCAAAGCTAAATTAATTTATATCTATTTTGATTTTAACTAACTCAAATTTAAAACCTTAACATGTTCAGATAATGTAATGACTCTTGCTTATCTATTTTTTAAAACAAATTCCTCTATAATGCAAATAAAAATCTTTACTTCTATTTAAAGCTTTCAAACATTTTTCAGCATTGAAAGAGTCATATAAAGAAATTTATTTTAAAAAATTAAATAGAATTTCTACCTAGCATGTAAAAATCTAACTGCTTATTTTATTAAATTACTCTACATTCTTTTCTGAATGCCTAATGATTTTTTTTATCATTTAGTAAATATAAACAACATTATTTGTCATAATATTGAAAAACTTCAGACCAGGATAAAATTCATTCTGAAGGAAGGATCAAGAAAGCTTTGCGGAACAATTTCCCCCTTGATACGTAAAATATACTCGATACCGTAAGTATAAGTAGGCAAAAGTATAGTTTGTAAGTATAAGATTTATAAATGAAAGCTAAAACAAAGCAAGTGATTTCTGCAAAACAGCATTTGATATTTAAACAACTTATAAAAGAGCCATGTTTACTTACCTGGTGTCTCTCAAGCAAGGCTTCAGCACCAGTCACATCATTGGCCAATTCTTCTGAAGAAACAAGGCTCATCATGCTCTGAATCCATGACATTAAATCTCTGTGGAACAAAAAAAAAAAAGTTTAAGTTTCTGCTAACCTTATTATACTTTAAATACGAATCTCAAACATTTTTTTTTAAAAAAAAAAATGCTGATTGTTAATATAGGCACATACCAAAATTTTAAGAAATGAATCATGTTTCATTTATACAAAAACTAAAAATCTACAATATTTATGGAGGGATATATGATTAATACTACAGCTTTTAAGAATAACAGATACCTCTCTCTCTTATACCATTATACAAAATACCTGTAGATCAAAATATCAATATTTGCAAACATTATAAAGATTCTCATACCAAAATATCTTTTCAATTATTTCCTACAATAAAACATTTTACTGTTATAAACATATATTTATCTTTTAATAAAATACTTATAAAATACCTTAATGAATATTTAAATATCGATTTGATAACTAGGAAAATAAAATGTTTTCAACTACGTACCTGTAATCTGCTAAGAAGCGTTGTAAATCATAGGAATCTAATAACTTTTCTTTGCGTGCATTAGCTTTAGCAGTAAGTTGAGTCCATTCTTCATTTATTTCTTTCTGTTTAGTATAAATTGTTTCAGCAGCTTCAGGATGAGTTTGCATCAAGCGACTTGCAGTATCATCTAAACTGCGAATCTAAATGAGAATGAAATCAATTTTTAAAAATCTTGTAATCCTAACTATGTATTATAATTATGTTCAGAAAAGATCTAAAATAAATTCAGTAAACAAATTTTATCAAAATAATGAAATTTTACTGCTTAAAATATGAATACATAATTTTCTGGAAATGCAATTAGGATTTTTTAGATCTTACCTTCAATTTTCAAAAATCAGCAATAGTATTAAACAATTTTTAACATTTACAAAATTGTAGTCGATGATTGACTCTTACTTAATATCTTTTGCTATGTTTTTCTGATGAATTCATGGATATACACTCTATAACATACACACACACACAAAATAAAAAAAAACCCTGATGCATCAAAAAGGAGTTGCCCAATTATAATAAATTTTGTATGCAAAGACATTTGGACTGAACATGCGAACATGCTATAGCACATCGGAACTGCACGTTCAGCAGGTGTATATAAAAAGTGATTCTCAATCTGATGGTACAATTGTCTATTGCATTGTGATATAGGATGCCACAAGATTCGTGCTCATTACGAGCAACTGTCAGAGTTTATAAGAGGTTGTATCATTGGATTGAAAGGGATAGGTTGGGGAAATCGGAGAATTGCCCATCACATAGGTCGAAGCGAATTGGCGATTAGAAGATGCTGGCAAAAATGGATGGACAATGGCGGATTTCAGGATCATGATGGTAGCGGTCAAATGATGACAGCAGGTTGGGAGGACAAAGGGATTATCAGATCAGTGGTCACAGCGCCTGATTCATCATTATCAACCATCAGATGTGCGACTCCCACAAGTGTCCACCATGACCATTCACAGACGGCTTATGGAGCAAAATCTACCCTCGTACCGACCGCTATGCCCCCTTCCCACTCACACTTGCACACTGTCGAGCCACATTACAGTGGTACATGGCTCGATCAGATTGGAATGATGTTAACTTTAGACGTATAGTGTTTAGTGACGAATCCCGCTTCCAACTGTGTCCTGACGATCATCGAAGACGTGTCTGGAGACGCACAGGGCAGCGTGTCGATCCTGCTTTCACTACTGCACGCCACACAGGCCCTCAACCAGGAGTTATGGTCTGGGCTAACATTTCCCTTGACAGCTAGACACGTTTAGTCATCAGTAGAAGCACACTTACAGCACAGCGAAACATCAATGACATTCTGAGACCCGTTTTGCTACCGTTCCTTTTGCAGTACCTTGGACTTATTTTTCAGTAAGATAATGCCAGACCACATATCGCACGTGTTGTTATGAATATCTTACAACTTGTCAAACACTTCCTTTGCCAGCCAGATCTCTCTGCAATCGAGCATGTCTGGTATATTGATGGGAAGGCGACTGCATCTAACAAGGAATGTTGATGACCTAGCCCAACAATTGGAGCAAATTTGGCAAGAAATACCGCAGGAGACCACCAGGGAGCTTTATCACTCTATGCCATGTCGTGTGCAGCTTGCATCCAGTATAGAGGTGGGTCAACACACCTTATTGAGCTCTTTACTTTGTAATTCTGAAATAAATCATTCAATTTTTCTGAAATTTTAATCATTTTCATAATTATCCTATCTGCCAGTTTTTGTCTCAATTGGACAACTCCTTCTTAATGGGTCGTTTTTTGTTTGTTTTGTTATAGAGTATATGATACCAACAGCACAAGTGTTCACACACTTCTAATTTGCATCTGTAGAAATAAACTGTTCTACTATATTACTTCATGGCAAGGTGAGAATGTCACAAGCAGGTTTACTACAGTATATAATGTTTTTAAGAGATATTATTTAGCTGTGAAAAGCCATTCTTTAAAATAAACAATTATTTTATCAAAATGGGAGGGAGTAATTAAGAATGCACAAAAACGAATACATCAAGTATACTATATAAAGTAAAGGGCCAACAGTTTGGAGCTGCTTCTCTGTCTGAAGTGACATGACAGTGGTACAGAAATAGATTTAAATATTTATTGGAGGATGATTGATTACTAACTTGATTACTAGATTAATAAAGAGTAAAGATATGTACACATAAACAAAGAGTTCCGACAGGATTATTTGAGTTAAAAGACGATTCCTTTGCTGTATAGACTTACAAAAGAACATTTAAAATCAGAAAAACATTACCAATACTGTATATGTTTTAATTTTAAAAATACATTGAATACAGAGTTTTGAGAAGTATTTACTAAAAATTAGTTACTCAAAATAAATAAATTAAGAATAAGTTTGATTTCTTCCAAGACAGTAACTTCTTATTATTTGAATAAACAATGGTTTTGCACATTCTAAAATCCCCAAACCAATTCAAGCCATTCACTTTAAAGATTTTTTTTGTGCATGGATTCGAGAATAAGTTGACTGGACCACCAAATTGTGACATGCATTGCTTGCATTTTTGCCCTTTGTTTGTCAATTTTCATTTCAGTATAGTGTTTCTTGCTCTCTAGTAAGTTATGTATAACATTTGTACAATATTGCGACTACATATGTACAGTGTACTGTATGGTAAAATGTTCTCAAATTGAGTGATTGATTTTTGAGGAATGTTGAGCAACAAAAGTTATGTTGAGTCCTACAGTTCCTGAAGCAAAGCAGGGGTTGCACAAGGGCTAATAAAACAGATAAGTAACAGCATATGACTAGAACAGTGCCTCAATACTTTTTTTTTAAAATTATCATTTTATGGTATTAATATTTCTTTTAAGTTTAGATTTTATCAATACAAGAATACTAAATTACATTAATGTTCAATGTTTGCATTTAATTTTGTAGCTGCCAGATGATTAAGTACTTCATCAGATATTTATACATATTCTGAATTTAAATAGATGATATAAACATATGAAATACATGTTTTAATTGTGTTTCAGTTTTTATCTTAAGTGATTTATCTTTGGTATTCCTGTTAAAACTATACTGATGCTCATTAATGCAGCAAAATTGCCTACCCATCACAGTATTGGTCCTGAATGCGCCAGATAAAAAAAGAGCCTACTGAATTACAATATCTATTTCTGTAATCGATTTTAAATGTCATAAATATTCCCCCCCCCTTTTTTTTTATCTAACATTTAGTTTTCATAATTATCCTTGAAGAGAATATATTAAAATTTATATATGTAGACATATTAATATTTTGTATATTTATCTCAGTACTACCTAAACATGTTTAGAAACAAAATTGAAAGGAAATACATCATCGAATCACTTTCTTGCAATTTGAACATTAGATTGATTTCTATAGTTGTCTTCAGAGCCTGAATAGTACACATGAAAAACATTAAGTCTGGCAAGCTCAACTCAGTAGAATAATCATTATAGATCATGGGACACTAGTTGATACAGGTAGGCAATAAATTTGGAAAATTCTACATCTATTGCTATCAAAATTGTTAAACAAAAATTATTTACCCTGTCTCCAAGTGCTGCCAAATCTCTTTCTAAGCCTTCATGTTTCCTCTGCAGAGTCTGAACACTACGAAGGTCATCACCACAAATATCAGAATTCAAATTATCATCCTTTTCTCGAATCCAATCTTTAGTTTCATCAACATCACGTTGGAATCTCTGAACCTCATGTGCAGATCCTAACTGGTTAGCACGTTCTGCAGTTACATGTTGAACTTCTTGCCACTTCTGATTTACATCCTAAAGAAATAATATAACAGTTTTTTCAGAAAATTAAATACAAGTAATAGCTTTTTTAAAAAAATGGTTTTGTTCACAAAACCCCACAGTTTGCACAACAGCATACATTCTTATATATATAATGTCTGATATTTTAAATATACATAATCTCCAATACTAAATTTAAGCTAAATTATATAACTATATTTAAAATAAATTTTATAGTAAATCTTTTCAATGACTCTTTGAAGAATACTGAAGTTTTTCATTTCAAGTTTTTAAATGTGAAGTATGTTGATATTTATTTCATAGCAAATCATATTTTTTAAAGTATATAATACTAATAAGCACTTTTTGCATTTTCTTGGAATTAACTATCAAATTACGCTATCAATTTAAGCTACTTATTTAACTGCATATTTATTTTTTAAATATATACTAATGAAACCATATTTATAAATATATATTTTAACTAATAATTGTTCTTAAGAATGGTTAAATATTTATAATATGTTACTTTATGGTTTCAACATTAATTATCTTTTCAGTTTTCAATTCATTTTTCATTCAAAGTTGTGCATTACAATAGATATAAAACTTCTTAAAATATTTTTCTAAATTCCTTATTGCGTTATTTAACACAATTTTTTAACATATTTATAAGCTTCTTAACTTTATTTTTGAAGAAGTTTTAAGAATAAAATGTCATGAGCATAAACTGAGAAGAATTGATATACAATTAAATGTGTTTTTCAAAGTTGCAATTAATAGCTGATCATATTAATAACCACTATAACTTTTTAAAAGTATTCTTTCTCATCAAAATTACATGATGTAAAATGCATATAATTTAAAATATGTAATAGGAATAATTTTTCTTCATTCATTAAAAATTAAAATGAATATTTCTTCAACTTTATTAATGTGATGTGTAGCAAACAAATTTATACTTTTATAAAAAAATTTATGAGGAAATTTATATAATCTTATTCATATATTAATAAAATAGATTTTAAATCATTTTTTTAAAATTATGACACATAACAATAACATATTTAAAATTTATATAAAAACTGAAAACTATAAAATTCTCAAGCTATACTTTTAAATCGAAATCAAGTATAAGAATTCAAACTAAAAGAAATTATAGAACACATTAATACAAATATTATTTACATTACTATAGGAAAATTATAACACATACATAAATACCTACAAATTTCAGTAACAAAAGATGTTTCATAACTATAAAGTATCACAAAAATGCTTAGTATTAAATATAAAAATTATTACATGAAAATAACATGAGAAAGTAATGAACAATATAAAAATGATACAGAATTAGAAATTACATGACATTGAGAAAACTTAAAATGAAAATGACAAGTTTAGGATCTCACTTCAATTTGTGCCTGTATTTTCAGAGCTGCTTCGGTATGACCAGAGCTCATAAGTTTGCTCGCAGTTTCATTCATCTGCTGCAATCTAGCTTCATTAGTCTGAAGCTCAGTTCTGAAGTCATCAAAGTTCTTTTGCATGACTTCCACTTGCTCCAAGTCTTCTCCAACATCTTGAACTTGAGCAATTTGCTCCTAAATTAAACATACACATCAATAAGCTAAACCAAAATTTCTCTGCACAGTTAATTTTTATGCTTTTTATTTTTACAATAAAAAAAAATTGAAAATAAGTTTTTTTTTTTTTAAAAAAAAAAAAAATACAACTACATTTCTTTAAAACAACATGAATAATTTTCATATTTTATGTAAAATGCATACAACTTATTTTTTGTATGTAAGCATACATTAAAGCATTTTCAAGCTTTACAGCATATTTAAAACTTGTTAGGAATTTAAATACCTCCACATCAAAAAGTTCTGAAAATTATTAATAATGTTAACTAAAACAAACTTTAAACAAATGTATCAATATTCATCTGAAAGTAAGTATTAATCATTCAAATATCTCTTCTATGGAAAAGAATGCAAATCAGAGTAAAAGTGGGGGGAAAAAAGCATTCAATGAGAATTAAGATAGTTTTGACATACTAAATCATCAACAAATAAGACAAAAGTAATTAGTTAAAATTTAGGTACATAAAAAGTGTTCTCTTTTTTTAAAAAAAAGTGCTAGATTTGCATTTAAGAGTGAGCTGCTATTGAAATTAATAACTTTATTTACTTAAGTGAAAAAACTACTATTAAAACATAATTAAAATTATGACAATTTTGAACATAATTCAACTATTAAAAGAAGTAAAAAGTAAAAAGGATAATAATTCTTTCAAATCATGAAATTGCATTTGCAAATATATTTCTATTTGTATCTCAATATTATTTCATTTCAAACAATTTTTGACTAATGCACATAAGATTTATTTTACAAAGCCTTTCCTCCATTAACACATTTCTATTACACTAGAAATGTATATTCTTGCAAATTTCCTGAAACATTACATTACTTTTGAAAAATAAAACCAATTAGGAACTTTTTTCATTCACATTTCACAGCTTATTTTTTTCTTTGCCCAAATATTTGATAAACTTACTTTATCTTTAAGCCATTGTGCAAGTTCAGCAGCTTCACGCACTAACTGATAAGCTTTACAAGATTCTTCAAGCTTATTTCTTCGCTCTTGACCTAGTCCCATGAGGTTTTCATACTGAGTTTCGATCTGAGCTTGTCGAGCAGAAATGTTGTTTGTGTCAGCTAAATTCTGCTGGCTAGATGAAAGCCCAGCTTCAATTTTTTTAACATAAGCAGCAGGGACAAAACCTTGTCTATCATTTACTTCTACTTTCCACCAATCCTATGAAATAATGAAAATAACATTACTTTTAAGAATTATACCATGTAAGCTTTGTGCAACAAGTTGAATTTTCAATTACATTATTCAAAGACGTTTTTTTTAAAAAAAATTTCCATTTCAAAGAAGATTTTTAGGATACAATACATTAGAGTTTTAAATTCATTTGATTATTGACAAAAACCTGTACTTTCAATTATGTAATTTAAACATAGATTCTTTTAAAGTCATTTCGAATAATAAAAAAAGGCTAAAAAGATGAAGCACATTACGTCTATAATTATTTACTAATACTTTACAATGATCTAGAACATCCAATTACTGAGGTCCATTAAGAGATATTCATTGATAGCTTAAAAAAAGGTTATAAACAGACTTTCGTAGCTGAATCATTATTCCATAAGACAATCGATTAACAATCCATACAGCCTTCAGAAACACTTAATATATCTTTCTCTCCCCTCCACCCATAATAGCAAGCTAAAACAAATTACTTGGAAATTTTCACTAGTTAACACTTAAAAACTAACACAATTCGAAACATTATATTGCAACAAAATACACAAATTTGGATACAAAAATTAGATTTGCTAAAAACAAGTAACATACTGTTTTTTAAAACTAAATATAGCTGTTTAAACAGAACACAATGTTAATAATAGTTTCATAAGAGCAATACCATAAATACAAAAATGTATTTAAAGAATTTCTATTAAATTTCTGTCAAAAAATTTAGTTACTTGATAATCTTAATTACTTGAAATTTAAATAAACAATAAAAATGGAAACTATATACACAAAATTACTTTTTACTTCAATCCTTCCAGGATCAAGTTTCACCAAATACCACAATTTCTTATTAAAATATATGCTATTATAGCACAATAAATATTACAACAAAAGTAAATATGAATGAGTACAATCCAATTTCAATACTAATCATTAACTAATAAGAATTCCTCTAATTTCTCACCAATTAATATATACATAACGTGTAAAATACCTTATTATTACTATTGAGAAGAGTTAGAACATCACCCTTCTTCATTGAGACTTCACGAGGACTTTTTTCAATGTAATCGTACAATGCCATGACTAATTCTTTTCCAGCATGGTCTACAACTGGTCTTTCTTGTTGCTGAAAGAAAAGAAAAATACAAATTTAATAGACTATAAAAAAAGGTAAAAATAATATTAATTTGAATTTTAAATATGTAGAGTAAGTGATAAATATTAAAATAAATATTTTCACATTAAAATAAAGCTTTAAAAAAATCAAATTTTCTGATACTAATTCTTAATACGAAGTTCTTGCATAAGGATTTTACAATTGTTAAGAGTCCATCTGATCTAAAAATACATATGCCAATAAATTAATAAGTTTTACAACTATTTCAAGTCAAGACAAAATTAAACTTTAAAAAATCCAAGCTATTGACACAACAGATAATACAATATATTTTGTTTTGGTCAAAACAATACTTTCCACATACCCTGCAAGATTGTGCTTGTTCTTTAAGAGCAAAGATAGTATTCCCAAAAGCTTCCAAATCAGCCATTAATGCTTCGTGTTTCTTCAGCAAAGACTATCAAATAAAAAAGTAATCACAGTTTTTCCATAAAGTATACATAAGTAAGTTTTCTTAAATATAGTGAAATTTCAGCAGATTATTACCTCAGTAGAATCCTCATCTTTGCCAAAATCCTGACTTCCAACAATTGGTTCTTTCTCTTTCATCCAAGATTCAGCTTCATTTGCATCAGCAAAATATTGGTGAGCTTGTAATGAATCTTCCAAATCCTGCTTTCGCTGCAAGGCTTTATCCTGAAGAAGGGTAAAAAAATAAATATTTTGTGAAACTTTAAAACTAATTTTAATGCTTTAAAAAAAAAAAAAAAAAACCTCAAGGTTTTCTTCGCATAATGAGCGACTTTTATTACAGGCAAACAAGTACTAAAAAAGTTTCTTTTGACTTTTTCAATCAGATTTTCACATTTATAACATTGCTATTATTATTGCATCATTGACAGACTGAAACAGCTGTTCAATAATAATTATGAAAAAATATTTTATAATTGATACAGTACATCAAGATAACAAAATACAGAAATATCTGTTTTATATGACATTTTTTTTAAAAAATAAAAACAAGGGTTTAATGGTTAAATTTTAAAAACTGTAAGGAATGTTTTATTATATGCTTGTGGTTTTATTAAAAAGACAATGTTGCTTTTTAAAATCCAATAAGTCAAGATGCAAAGGGTACTTACATATACTAGTTTAACACTCCTTTTTTTTAAAAAAAAATAACCCTTTTAATGCAATTCAAATTTTTTTTAAAACTATTATTGATGAACTATTTTTTTAAAACTATTATTGAATATATAAAATTAAGCTATCCTTTTTTAATCTGATCCACGGGCACATTTTAAGCCATAGGCTTTAGTTACATTATACTTACTTGTAAGATATAAATTAAATAGAGAGGAAAAGAAATTGAAAATAAGATGAAAAAGTATTAAAAGCTGATTTTAATCAAAAACAAGATCTTAAAATTTATGCATTACTTTAATGAATAATTAAATGAATTATTTACAGCTTTCAATAATGAGCTTAATGTTTAAGCAAACAAACTTTTAATTTTATCAAAACCCTCTCAGAATATATTGTCAATTATCTATATAAATATTTTTCTTACTTTTAATGCTTGCCATTTTTCATTCAAGTTGCTCAGACGTTTCTGTATTTCATTTGAAGCAAAATGGCCTATAAAGTGAGTAAAGTGAATACCATAAATCAACTCTAACATATATATATATATATATAAAACCCATTTAAAAGTTTTTAAAAATACCTTCTTGCACCATTTCCTCCCCAGATTGGCATACTGATCGAACTCTATTTTCATGATTATTAATTTCAGCCAGCATAGCTTGGTGCTTTTTGATCAGATTTTGCACACCAATAAGATCCCGGCCTTAAAAAAAAATGGAAAGTACTTTAAGTATTTTAAACACAAAACAAATGTATTTGATTCATTACTTCAACTAATCTATACACATAATTTAAATGAATATCTTACCATCCAGTTCCAATTAAACATTAAACTAGTGCAGTTTTTTAAGAGAATCAATTTCAGAATGAAAGACAGATTCATAATAATGAATATAATCCTATTGCTAACAAATCTTAAACACACAAAATAAATAAAGTTGCTCGACAATAAGTAATAATGCATTAAAATTTCAAACATTCCAGGAGATATCTTTTATGCAGTGTAACATATTAAACACAAATTCTAAAAAGAAAACTGCTTATTTTAAAATTTTATTCCTAAACAAATACTGCTAATGGATATTTTTATAGATATCTGATACAAAGACAAAATTGCACAGCATATTAAAAAGACAAAAATAATCTTCAATTCAGAATATCCAAAGCCAAGCCATAAAAAGAAGCTCATATGTATCATTTATAACTTAAAAGCATACAATTAAATGTTTAAATACATACTATGCCATTATTGAATTCTAAAATACTCCAAAATATTAGTCATTACATTTTGTAATAATAATAATAAAAAGATAAGGAAAAATGCAGAATTACCTCTATTAGTAGAAGCTGCAATAGGCTCTTTTTCCCTTATCCATGCTTCCTCATCTTCAACGTCTCTATATAATTGTTGAACTCTGAGAGAATCTTGCAATTTTTGTCGTCTTGTAGATATGGGTTTTTGTAAAGCATTATATCTACCGACTAATCCAACTTGTTTGTTTTGAATGGATTCAGCATCAAAATGTCCACGTTCAACAAAATTAGTTGCCTGGACAACAACTCCATCAATGCGATCCTAATATACGTATGGATGAACATAAGTTTAAAAGAAAGTATGCTGTAAAAGTTCATTTAAATTTTTTTCTTTGAGAGGATTCTATTGTAATTTTTGAATTACTTTAATACATAAATATAAATTCTTTATACACACAATAGAGAAAAATTAAAAGATTTTACAAAGAAATATTCATTTCTGAAGCACAAACATTAGTATATACAAAACATTTATATAAATACTAACCTGGTGGGAAGCAATATCAGCTTCTAACAATGCATGCTTTTTTATCAAATTCTGAACACTAGTTAGATCCTAAAAAGAACAGATTTTTTTTTTCAGTATTTACATATAACATTTTATAAAGTAGATTTAATTAACATTATGTTTCTCCGACATGATATAAGATTTAATTAATATTATGTATCTCCGACATGATATAAAGGACAAAAAATTTGGAAAAAAATAATTGGATTAAATAAAGAATTGTTTTCAGATCAGAGTTAAGAGTAATTTTTTATCAAATGCAAAAGCCTTATAAACCATATTAGTCTGAATATGACATAACACTTTTCGTCTAATAATTCACCATTAAAATACTGACTTGCACTAAATTCGCAGTCTAGGTAATGGAATGTAACTACCCTTCCTGTGTTATTAATTATTTTCAATAAATGGATCACAACAAAATCATTTTTTGCTATCTTTGTAAAAAGATTTTGGCAGTGTATGACAATCAGGCTAACATGGTAGATACATAATATAAAATGTAGTAAAAGAATTTATTTATTTATTATTATTATTTGGAGAGTTATGAAAAAGTACTAATAAGCAGTTTACTAAAAATGAGAAAAATTAATAGAATGGCGGTTTGGATTATACGTGATTAAATATTAAAGCTTTAAAAAAACTTATTTACTAAAGCAGATTTTAATATGAATAAAATTATACTTTTCCATAATCTTCAGAGAGAAGTTGTCCTTCAACTTCTGACAGCCAAATTTCAATATCTTCAATTCCACGATTGAATTGTTGTTGAGCAGCAGCTTCATTCAATTTTGCACCTTTCCTTTCAGTTGCTTCAACAAGGGACTTCCACATATCTAAAATTTCCATCATCCTTTCACTACAAATGAAATAAAATACAAATGCATATCAGAAACTTACATGGATATTTGTTACTTTACATAAAAAGAAATGCCAAAATAATCAGATTTAACCTTTGGCAGTCATAAACAAGTTTGTCTTGCATTTGTATAGCCATCGCATAAGGCTTGCAGACAAGTTCAGCTCGTAAGGATTCCAACCATAATGTTTGCAGAGCCAAATTTTTCTCCAATGTGCACTGATGAATTGAGCTCATTTGCCAATATTATGCAGCATTGCTTGAGCTACAAATGATACCTACTTGCAAAATTTAGTTAATATGACAGTATACAAAGTGTAGTAAGAATTTCCAAGAAAATTTTTGCATAATGAAGGAAAATGTTAATGATCTGGTTATTTTTTCTTGAGTACTTTGATGAGCATTTATATTTGAAATGCATCAAAATAGATAAAGATGAATTTGAAGATAAAAATGTTTTCATTTGATTGATTATTTTTTAACATCCCAAAAACAAGCAGCACAAGGGCTATTGTAACATCGTAATTTTGAATCTTGGTTAAGTGACGAGGATGACACAAGTTGGCACTTCCCTTTCTAAACTTCCATGCTATTGGAGGATTTATAAGGGCCTATACTGGCCAAAGGAAAGCTGCAACTCAAAGTAAAATAAAACAAACATCAATCTCTAAAATTAAATTGGATTTAAAATAAAAATTACTAAATCATTAATTGCACCATACACACCGACTTATAAACAAAAAGATATAAGGAACGACTGACTCTATACCAGATCCAAAAATACTTCAACATACTTGTTAGTTACGAAATAAACAAGAAAAAGGATAATGGTGACACCTTACATACATCAGAGATCCCTATTTGATTCTGTCAAACAGACAGTTAAAAATAAATAGCCAATCATAAAAACCAACAAGTAACAAGTCAATTGAGAACTAATGATCCGACAGCTGTCAAATTTATACACGCATCTTTTGAGGGTTAGGGCTAACTAAAAAACATATGGATTTAATTCTAGTAGCGCCATCTATGTGTCAGGCTGGGGACTTTTCAATTGACCTGTTATGATGTAATAAGAAATGAGTTGAAAAAAATCCCTGATGCCTTATTATCAGATGTATGAGGTGACATATCATCAATAATTGTCCAAAATATATTAAAAATTATGATCTTCATAACTACTTAACTCACATATGATAACAATAAGGACCCTCGACAGATTTAATATGCATGTCTCACTACATGATGGATCTTTAGTGTTTTCTGGACTCAAACCCACAACTTGACAGAAACATTGCTGGACACAAATTAGCGACTATGACCAGCTGAATATGTTTTTTAAAGTTAATCAAATTTTAAAACTGAAGAAGAGTTTGGCAATAGTTTTTCAAACACAGAAGAAAAATCAAGTGGAGACGATTTCTAAAACATAAGACAGTGGTGAAAAATTAATGCAAGTTCTCAAGCTGATACTGACAAACATATAAAAATGTTTGATGCAGTTACTAACATTTTACGACTCTCAGTCCACCATTTTCATTATTTTATATCCCTTTAACAGAAGGGGGAAAAAATGTAAATCAAATAGCAGCACTAATAAGAAGGCAAGTGGCATGTTGCAGAAACTTGAAAAAAAAATGAAAAAGAATTCATCTAAGACATGTTCTTAATGAAAAGGCTGTAAAGCACCATATAAATTTCCATGTATTAAAGAATATCGCACACAAAACAATTTTATGTAAAAATAAAAATACTATATATATTGGGATTTAAATTTAATATTTTATGAATCAATATATACAATAAGTATTAACTGATTTTTTTTAAAAACAGCAAGTAATAATTTTAGTAAATATTACATTAATGTACCTCAAATAATTCTTTAAAGTCTAACTTTTAATAACTAGCAAGCTACCTGTTGCATCATCAGAAAAGGACAACATTTTCAGAACTGGGGGAAAGCTCTGCCACTTTCAGTGAACACTTGATCGAAATACTCCGCATAATAAGAGTGAGAAGACTGTTGATTCACTTAATTGTTAAACAGTTAAGAACAACTTGTTCAAATATTTATTTACATTTAAACTTAATCTAAAAAAATTAGACTTAGAGCTATGAATGACCATTTGTAAAATAACATATTTTAGAGAAATAACTTCCTCAAAACCACTGAAAAGAATTTAATTGCATTTTTTTTTTCTTGATCTATTTAGGAAATTCTAAAAAGTTCTATCACAAATAAATATTTTCTGATCACTAAGTAACCTTACAGTTAAAAATAGATCAAAATTACAAAAACAGAAAAGCTGATTGAAATAAATTTATATATATATATACGAAATAAATTTTAAAAATCTTATTTCTAAAAAGGCAGTCAGAAATTGTGAAAATTACAATTTTAAAAGATTAGCCAGCTTCTAAAAAAAATCACAATAGTAAAAGTAAATAAGTCAAATTTTCATAATCAAAACATAAATACCTAATTCGTGATGATGCATAATGATTAGCTTCCATCAATTCTTGTCCGGTGCTTGCAATTTCATCAATGCGACTCTTATTAGCGTTCAATTCTTGTTCAAAATTTTGATGCTTTTGAACTTTCCCATTTACATTGGTAGGATCCTATTAAAAAGTATTAAATGAATAATTTATGAGCTTAGACAAAATTTTAGATAATATATATATATATTTTAAATAAATAAATTTTAGGTATTTTTTCATTTCATAGGCAAAAATCTCATCAAGCAAACTTTATTGGTGACAACAGACAGTATACATATAGAAAAATATTATAATAATTCAGCAAATCTCTCCAAGCAGATTTTATTGATGCCAACACACATAATTTTTTACTTTGGAGGCATAAACACTTTAATGTCCTTTAAATTTTTTTCAAATAAGTCTTTTGTTTCCTTTCTCTACGTAAATTCTGCATGATAACTTTTCAGATGATGATGAGTTATTCCTCTGGGTTTTTTTATTTCGCCGTTCGGCGCCACTCCACAGTCTTTCAACTTTTTATGTGTACAATGCAGTTTCCAGATCAACAAAATTGTATTTATGATTCACTTTGAAATTTTCAAAACTTTTATCTTCCAATTTTGCACTGCAGTGATTTCTGCAAATTGAAATATATTATAATTCCTTTTTTGATATTTTCCTTAACTGGTTCTAATACAATGCTTAGAGATCGATTTGACATTTTTCACAAGGAAACATTTGATTGCTTCACAACAAACTCCAACAAATATCCACTGTTGTAGTCCTACATTGCTTTTGCGCTTCATGAACATACTTTTATTTACTTCTATGATCATATCAAGTCCTCCTAATTTTCATGGTTGATGTTTAAGCAAAGAATCCAAACAAACCTTGCACATGCAGTTATTCCTAGTTAACAAATGATCCATGACCGATTCCCAACTGCTTTTCACACATTTAATTGAAGTTAATTCTTCACTCCAACCATGAATGAACCTCATGCATTTCAAGAAACTCAATTTCGAAGACTCAAACCATGTGCCTTACTGGATGCTTCTTTTACTGCGACAAGTTGAAAGGTTGCAGCACCATTGAATTTCATCTCCTAAATACAAAATTTCATTTCATGATTATCACAGGTAGCAATTTTAGTCAAAGCACCTTTTGCTTAAAAGAATCTGACTGATTCTTTCTTTGTTCTCGACAAATCACAAATTTCCATTGGTTTTTCATCCATTTTTAACGTTTTTGAGGAGAGACTTGATTGATAAGGCCACAACTTGTTTTGAAATTGTGGCTGTAAAAGTTTACCAACAGGCATTTTTCATCCGTTTTAAGGTTTTTGGTGACTCTATTGCCTGGTATAGGGAAATAAAACGTACTAAATTTTTTATTAAAATATTTCCGGATATTTTTCAGCTAAAAAATGTCATTTTATGATACATACAGCAAATTAAAAATTTTACATCAAAATTTAAACGACTTAAGTAACAAATTACAAGTTTTCTTAATCACTTTTTAAGACAAATAATTATTTTACTGAAATTTTTAATGATACAATTATTTCACCAAGAATTTTTAAATTAAATTCAGTGCAAAGTTTAATGGGAAGTATATGAAATTTCAATATTTAAAAGAAAACAATGTATATACCAAATAGCTTTCATCAGTAGCAGTTTTCAATTTTTCACTGATCCAACCTTTTGTTTCATCACAATCTCTTTCAAATTGCTGCAATCTGTATGAGTCTTCTAACATTGCTCGTCTAATATCAGATTTCTCCATGAGAGCTGAACGTCTCTCTAACAACTATAAAGCAAAATAAAAATGTTCCACAAATACTGTTAAAAATACAAAATTAATATACAATAAATAAACAAATAAAAATAAGAGACAATTGGATACTTACAGCAGCTCTCCTCTGGGCTACATCATCTGCAGCATAATGTTGGCCTTCAATTAATTTTGTAGCAAATTCATCCAAAGCCTGGAAATATTTATTTTAAAAAAAATGTCAGCAATATAATTAAATAGTAACACATAAATATTTTAATAAAAAAATTGATTACTTTAATTTTTTCCTCTTGTGCAGCCAAAGATTTCTCAAAATCTTCATGTTTTTTGATGAGTGCTTCCACAGAATCTAAAGAATCTCCAAGATCTTCATTAACCAAAAATGCCTTTAGAAACAAAATTTTTAAAAATAAATTATTATTTTCATATACATTTCTACATAAGAGATTTACTCAATATATAGCTGTGATTTCTAATATCTGTTCAACTCCACAGATTTTAGATTTAATTGAAGGTCTCATTAATTAAAAAAAATTAAAAGTTGAATTTTTAATGAAAAATTTAAATTTTAATAAATTCCTTTTTAAAAGAAAATTATATAAGATTTATTAAAATAAATTTAAACAGCATATCGTAAGTGATCCTGCTAATAAATGTCTTCCAAAACATATTTAAGACTTCTATGAACAAGCTGCATATATAATAATTATGTCATTTTAATACATTGATGTACCTAATAATTTTTTGAAAATAAATTAAAACCTTGTGTGATTTATCTTTTTTATGCTTCATATTTAAAATTAATAAAAACTAATAAAAATATTCAAGTAACAACATATTTAGATATTAACTTAAAAACTGTGGATCAAGGGCTATGTTGTAATGTTTATGACAAAATGGACAACTATGACTTTTCAGTAAATAAAATACTTTTCTTTGAGAGCAATTTAAATTTGTTTTTTAAAAATATTTTTCATAATCATATCCTACAAAATATTAAATTAGTTACTAGATCTTTAGATATTCAAAATAATTGAAATTCAAGCTGATTACACTATTAAATTTTATAATACTGAATAATTTCCTTTTTGTTTTTATCTTTCTTATAGCGCTTTATAAAACAATTTTTGTGAAGAATTTTTATTATAATTTTGGTTTATAGAGGGCAGTACAAGTTTTTAAATAATTACTTTTAAAGGTCTCAAAATTTATCTTTGGACAGAATGGCTATTTCAATGCTGTTTAAATTTTGTGCAAGTTATTTTTTATAATAATTATAAATTTGTTATATTTTTTGCTTAAATGTAGTTGATAATTAATTATCTAGGTTTTCTCAAATTGTGTCTTTAATATGGTGGATTTTTATTAATCTTTTCTTTCAGTATGTATTTTTCTCTACGAGTCATGAATTTGGATTTTACCATTTTTTTTTTTTTGTAGTTGTGACTGATTATTATGAAGATTTGATCATTAATACATGTATTACAAGCTTTTCTATTGTTCTAATCCATGGCAGGATTAAATAGCTTTATTCCCCATTTTTTTTTAAAGAAATTATAAAAGATTTTTCATTTTTTCAAGTTTTCTCTCTCTTTTTAATTATAAAATCTGATCTATGCTTTTTTAATAATTTTTGTAACTTATGCCAATTATTATATAAATCTTAAATAATCTTCCATTTTAAGACATTATTTATCTTTATTACGGTGTAATATTTGTCTTTCATACAACTACTTAATATTAAATTTAGTTTTTTGATATACATACATTCATATATTCATTTAATTATTAATTCTAATCAAATTTCAAAACCATATTGATTGACAAATAGAATAGTAATATAATAAATATACTTCTTGCTTAGCCATCCAAGTATCAGCTTGCTCTGTATCTCTATAAAATAGCTGCAAATCCATACACTGTTCGTACAGAATGCGACGTTCTTCCCATAAGGACAATAAGGATTGTTTTTCACTGGCTAATGTAACAAGCTAAAAAATTAAAAAAAAGCTTTGTATTAATTTTGCTATTTTAAATTTTAAAGAAACAAGTTTAGATTAAACAGCAAACATATGCACAGTTTATTTCATTCTGTAAATAACAAATGCTTTACATTTGTGAACACTTTACAGAAAAAAAAAAATGCAAAATTTATATTTACAAAATATTCTATTTCATCTCCCAACCTCACATATTATAATGCTCTCCAAGTAATCTAGCTGATATTGCACTACCAGATTACTGGAAAATCCACAAATACTAATCAATTTAAACAGTAATAGCTATTGTATTAGTGCATAAAATTTAATACATTACAAGCAAATAAATATATGTAATACCTAAAACTATAAAACTTAACTCTGAATACTTAGCTTGCATTATTCCCCTGAAGTAGAAGGCATAAAATAATTCTCTAAGTAATAATTTTCCAATGTAAAACACTGAATAACTTCTAGGACTAGATAGGAGAAGTGCCAGATTATAGAGGGAGTACTGCATTTCTTCCACAATCATTCCATAATAAAAAAAAAAGCAGCACAATCTACAATACACACTTTTAAGCTATGATGATTTTTATTCTAATCAGTTATGTAATTTCTTACATCAACCCTTTTAATTGCCGGGACTGTCTCTCATACAGCAAGCCAATCTGAACAAATTTTGTCACGTCTGTATCTTACATAGGCTATGCATTAAATAAATAATAATAATTATATATATAAAAAAAAAATAGGAATTCCAATTTTTATTACAACCAATGGCATATTTTTTACACAACTGCTTCATTGATGGCAGTGCAATGCCTGTAATAGGATTATATAACAATAAGTAAATTTAGAATATTTTAATATTTTTGCCATTGGAACATTTTTTGAAAGGATTGAATTTCAATGCTTATTTTTTCCCATTTAAATTTTTTAAAAATCAGTAGTTTCCAAGTCGCTACTCATTTTTGAAATTTTAACCTTATACAGAGTAAAAAGAAAATTCAAACAGAGAATGTAAAGTGTGTTCATCTAGGAAGAATGGAAATAGAAAAAGAATTACAGAAGAAATGAAGTATCATTGTAAAGAGTGCAATGTAGGACTATGAATACCATGTTTCACTCTCTCAAACTTTATCCCATACAGTAAAATTATTAAATTTTTTTTTTTTTTTAAAAAAAGTGATGCTGTTATTTGCATTGAATAAATGCATCACTGTTTGCAGATAATAGTGCACATTATTTAGCAAGTATATTACAGAGTATAGAGGAAATATGCAATTTTTTTTTCACTAAAAAATTACATATATTTCTTAAATGCCACATTGAAACTTTTTTGACTGCTTGCATGTGCAAGGAAAGCCAAATACAAGTTTAAATAAGGTAAGGAAATGGACAATTTTATACCTTTTAATAAAACATTAAATTTGAGGAAAAATATAGAGCTTTTTGTATTAATAAATTCATAACTTTATAAATATTTAAAAAAGACCTCAATAAAAATAATTAATTATTTTTGAATAAATTTTGAGATGAGTGAGCGAAAACTCATTAACAGTAAATTTGTTACAAGAAATAAAAGCAAAAATCATTCCTGAATTAAATACTACTGATATTTTTAGACATCAAATATATAAATTAGTTCAATTTTAGTCCAAGTATCCTCTAAAATGTTAATTAACAAACTATATGATAAAAATAAATCCAGTAACTATAATTTTAAACATCAGAATACTCTTCATAATTATTACATTATAATATATATGAAATTTTTGATGGAATAAAATTTGCAAAAATTCAGAAGTAAACCTTTTCCTTCACTTCATCAACAGCATAATGATCTTGATCCAAAAGCATTTTCCCAGCTTCAGCAGTAGCTCGGAAACTATCTTCCCTTGCATCAATTTCACCCTATAAAGAAATTCAATATAAAACTCCAATTTTTTTAACAGTTAAAGAAGTACATTTACTAAGCTAATGTTAATTTAAATAAAGTATGGTTTTTTCCCTTTAAATACCTTATGTTCTTGATGCCTTTCCAAAAGTGCTTCAGCACCAGCAACATCCTTAGCTAATTCATCAGCTGAAATTATGGCTTTCATATCATGAATCCAGGATACTAAATCTCTGAAGTCAGCTAAAAATCTATGAAGAAGGTATGATTCATCCAAACGTCTTCGTCTTTCTTGAGCCTAGAAAATATGTTACAATTAGATAGGAGTTTATTGCAAAAAAGATATTTGTTTAAATACTTAAAGAATTAGAGTTTGAAATATTAAAACAGTAAAATTTGTCCCAAGAGAAATGACTCACTTTGGATTTCAAGCTTTCCCAATTTGAAGATATTTCTGCATTTTTTGATTGAATTTGATTAGAGTGATCTTGATGTATGTTGCATAATCTATCAGCTTCTTGAGCCAAAGTCATAACCTATAAATAGTAATAAGTGTTAATGAAAAAATATGCATTTTTAAAACAAACAATTTTGTAGCATGTATATATATTTCCCATTTTAAATAGAAAATTTGTCATACTTTATACAAATGACACATATCTTTCAATACGAAAATATAATTTATAAAAAGAAAATTTTCATTGCTTTTAGTATTTCAATTATGTGTTGGCAATTTTGAATTATGATTTTAGATGAGAAAATTACTTATAATACATTTATTAATAAGTATACATGAAATTAAATTTGAATATAATTTGGAAACAAGTTAAAAGTAAAATTTCATTGAACTATTTCATTCGATGCTACATTTGAAAGATTGACAAAAGGCCAAGTAATTTTAAAACAGGTTTAATTGATGAGCATAACATTTGATATAAAAACTGATAACCTCATGTTAACTTTTAAAACATACTATTCTAGAACTAATTTCATTTTAAAAGCAATAGTCCCAGATTACTCTACAATAGAGTATTCTACAGAATCAAACCTCACGCCTGTGACCTTGAGAAATGGCCAATATTCTATTTATCAAATTTTTGTAACTTCCAACTATTTAAATTGAATGATAAGAATAGCAGATCAATACCATCTCCATGACATCTTAGAAGGATAACATCAAAAAGAAATAATATTCATGAATATGAAAATATTTTACTTATACAAAATAATTTGTTACATCAAATATCTTCAAAGTTGAATTGAATATATGTATGATATATTCTATATTAAGCTTAAAATCTATCGACTTTACTCATTTATATCACACAAAATGAGAAATACTCTTTGTCTTACCTTGTCTTCTAAAGCTGCAAGATCACGTTCGATTCCTTCGTGTTTCCTTTGTAAGGTTTGCACGCTAACAAGATCACGCCCATAGTCATCAGATGAAAGGACTAAATCTTTTTCAGTGATCCATGCAATTGTCTCATCTGCATCTCTATAGCAGAAAATCATTAAAAAAATACAAATCTTTAAAATTTATACACAGATTACAGTATTTTTTGCACATTATGCAGTTGAAGTAAACAATTGTATTAGACTCGCAAATTAATTTTGGTACCAATTTGCTTATTATAGTTTATTCATATCATGAATTTATATGCTAGAAGCAAACTTTCTAGATGTATATCTAAATCATTTAACTGTTAGTTTGGTCTTTAATTAACAAACTAAATTAAATAAATTTAATTTTTAAAATATTACTAGCTTAATCTCATTAAAAATTTTAATGGCACATTAGAAAAAATTAATGCTTAACTACGATTCTAGAACAAAAATAGAAAAAGAAATTATTATATTACACTCCAAAATATTAAAAATCAAGTTGTCTCCTACATAAATATTTCAGAAAATGAAAAACATTGAAATAGTTATTTAATTTATCATTCCAAATATAATTTCCATGCATATGATTTTTTAAATAAAAATAAATAATAATAAAAAGAATAGTATTAAATTTATATTTAATAAATATAATTACTACATCTGAATAGCATGTAAAAATTTTGAAAGTCAAGGAATATTTCAAAATGAAACTTTATAACTGACTTGTTTCAAAACATAAGTAACATTTTACCTATTAAATCTCTGAATCTCATGGGCACCAAATAATTTTTCTTGCTTTAGAAGTGTTAAAGCCTTTAATCTTTGCCAAGCATCATTCAGTTCCTATTAATAAGATAAATATATTAATTCAGATTAAAAGATTAGAAATATCAGTAAAAAAAAACAAAAAAAAAAACTGTTGTATTATCACGAGCTTCATTCTTTACATAAAATAATATTACAAACAAACCTCTTTTCTGTTATTGATGGTCTCCCGCTCAGGATGTCCTTCATTTATTAATTTATCAGCTTGCTCATTCACCTCTTGAACTCGAAATTCTTGACTGGCCATATCCTAAACCATTGTTAAATGGAATTATTTATGATACAAAAATAAGTAATATACTTTTACATCATATGTCAAAACAATAATTAATTTACAATTCTAATTTAAAATCAAAATATGAAAACTACAAACTTTTTGAAATTCATCAAACTTTCTTTGAAGCACTTCAACATGCTCCAGATCTTGTCCAAATTCATCAGTAGTCACAAAAGCTTCCTAATTAAAATAAATAAAATTTTTGTCAAAGAAATTTTTCATTTCATAGTACAACACATAAATTTGAGCTTCAGTAATGGTATATATCAGGTTTAAATATCAGAACTCACATACCTTATTCAAATAAAATATTATGCACATCGGAAAGAGGGATAATTCAAATTCATAAGTTGATTAAATTATTTTTGTAAGATTATGTAAATAAAAATAATTTTATTAACATGTCTATAAAAGATTGTATGTCATGGATATAGAAGCATATTTTTTTTTTAACAAAATTAATGCATTCTCTTTTAGCATTAATTAAATTTTGAACATAAAGATAATATTTTTATTTCCTTATCTATGTTTTTGGATAACAGTTTTAAATTTAAGTTTGAAACTCATTAAAAAAAAAACTTAAATTCTTTACCTTCCTAAAAATTATATATTCATGGTATGAATAAATATATAAATAACAAATCAGAATTTAAACTTTAAAAATTAAAATTCCTATCAAATCCTGCTTAAAATTCATAAAATAAAATCTCAACAGAAATGTTCTTGCAGTTAATCATATATTCAAATTCTAAAATATAGTTTCATTGCTAAATAAAATACTTGGATTACATATGCAACTATCAAACTTCTAAATAAGAGTGTATGGATTCAGAATCTTTTAATTTTTTAAAATCTACTCCAAATTTAACATTGAAAGAGAGATGATGAATCTTGATACAAAAGTCAGTTCTTGAATTTGGGGGAAAAAAATAATAATTAACTTACTTTATCATTTATCCAGAACATAACCTCATCACACTGTCGCAGAAATTGAACTAAGACAAGAGCTTGCTGTAATTTTAATCCTTTATCTGCAAGTTTAGACAGCAACAGCTCCCACAAGCGATGTAATTCTTCTAATCTATGCTGAAATAGTAAATAAAAGATTTTATTAAATCTTTTAAACAATCTATGTTGATAAAAGGAAGAATTTGTGTGTAGTCTATGTAGTGGAAAGATTGCAAACATAGAGTTTGGTAAAATGAATTATGGATTTTAATAGTGTGCACCTCAAAATCATTTTTTCAAAATTCCTTTAAGATTTTTTTAAAAATTTAATGTTAATGTGACTGATAAAACTAATTTTATCTTCACTGCATATAATAATGTGATGCATATTACACCATAGTTTTTAACATCTTTATATTATTTGTTTATCCTTAGCAGGAAAATGTTGGTTGTTAAGAGATTGTTATTTTTAAGCATTTGCTATTCTTTGTAGTAAAACTGTGATTCTGTTTTGAAGAAATCGGATTGTACATCAAATTATTAAAAAAAAATATTTTCAACAATACTCTCTCGACATTTTTAAAACAGTATCTGATACTTCAAGTACTAAACCAAAAGTCTTTAGAAATACAAATTCTTATGCAGCATAAGTTTGTTTTTTGAATGCTTTTGCAGATTGCCATTATATGTCAAATGCCATATGGTGGATAATTTTATCAGTGCCTATTGGACCTAGGTTCAAATCACAACTTCATCTTTTGACTACTTTGTTTCTATTTTTTCACTAATTTATACCCTTAAATAATAACGTTTTAAACTTATTTTCATTCAAATAATTATTTTTATTTTGGAATCATTTATTTCATGTTTTTGAGCTTTTTAAAAATAATTTTGAAGCGATATTTTTGTGTACTTTGTGACTCAACTCTTGAATGAAATGTCACAAGATGACAATTTTTTGCACCATCTAAGAAACCCAAGTTTTTTTAAAGACTTAATTAATTTTGGGCATGTTTACAAATTAGATCATTTTTTTTTTAAAATAATGATGAAATGAGTAAATTTTGGACTTTTTAAAATAATTTCACCTGTTAATCTATTGATCTAAATGAAATGGTATTCATAATGTATATGGGGAGAACATTTGGGCTTCTTTAAGAAAAAGTAAAATATTTATTAATGTGAGGGAAAGGGGGGATTAATACAAATTTTTATTTCCCCCTTTTCCTCTCACTTTAGAATTCTGCTCCACTAAACATAACTCTGGTGCATATTACATCACAAACAGTGTATGTTTAGATTATTTATCTTATCCACAGATTCCTATGGATATCATAATTTTTTTATTTATTTGTTTGGTCCTCATTAAAAAATATTAACACTAAAATAATTTTACAAAATTTTGTTTTAAATATTCATCGGTGTAATGAACGAGTACACCAGCTATTCAAATACAAAAATACATGTAATATAAATTATTTCTCACTTTGAAAACAGGACATATTTTAAAAACATTTTGGACAGTAATTTCACATAAAATTACATAGAATAAAACATTCTTTTACATACAGCGGAAACTACATAACTCAAAATTCAAAGGAAATGTGAAATTTTTTGAGTCAATCAGCTTAGCAAAATATTTGAGATACGAAGGATACACAAGATATAATTTTGACTTGCAAAGGCACAATTTCTAATCATACTTTTTAAATTGTAAAGTTATTGTAAAATAAGAAATTTGACTTAAATAAATTTATTACATTAATTTAAGCAAATTATAATGCACAATTTTGGAGCTACATATATCACTGTACAACTCCAAAAAGTTATCTTCTATCAAATTTTTTTTAATCAATGAGTCAAAATATAACATACACAGATGTATTACTCACAAAGTTCAAAGTACAGAAAAAATGTACAAGTAAAAAACATCACATATTCATGCGAATTCAATGACAAAATTAAAAATTTTACAGCTTTGAGTTTGGGAAATTCACAATGTGACATCATTACATTACCTACTTTGGTAAAAGGAGACTGACTTTTTAAATTCTGAGTTATAAAAGTATAAATACTTATTGGTACCTAACTGGGAATAAGTATTTTGTTCAAATTACAAAGTTCAAATAATATGTTACACACATATTTACGCATTAATTGGAAGAGGATGGCTTCCTTTTTCATTTTCCTGAGGATTATGAGTTAATGAGGTATAAGTTAACCAGTTTCTATTCTATAACACGTAAGATATGCACATTCTACTAAACAATTCTAAAATTTTATTAAAAAAAAAAAAATGTGAAATTCTGTATGCTGAGTTACATAATTCTAAATAGGTTACAATATTAAAGATATAACATTCAATTATTCATAAATATATATATTTAACAATATGAAATTAATATGATATAAAAGTTATACATATAAAAAAATTCTTACTTTAATGACATCTGATGCAAAGTGGTTTTGATTAATCAGTTCGGAACCTGTATTATCTAATGCTACTATAGCATTGCTATGGGCGGCAACTTCTGATTCAAAAGCTTGGTGCTTTTGAATCTTTGCCTAGATAATAAACATTGTTTTAAAATTAAAAAAATACACAACAAAAACAAAATATTCCAAAACACCAAAATTATACTTATTATAAATTAATAATTAAATTTTAATGAGGAGTAAAATATTCTGTGCAGTAAAATATTTTAAAGAAATATATGAACAGTTCTAATCTAGTTCATCAATTTTGCAAAAATATAGGATTTATAAATTAAGATAAATCATTAAATAAAATGTATTTGATAACCCTTAAAACAGGAGAAAAAAGGTAACTACTAAACACATAACTATAATACAAATTATTAATAGAAAATTTACAAGGTCAAATAAAAAATTTTTAAAAAAAATTGAGGGAAGGAATTTAAACAATCAAATACTTTCAAATTTAATAATAGTTAAAACAAACATAATATTTAAATTCATTTAATAAAATTTAAAACTGATGTAAACATGGGGGGAAAAAAGGCAATTTTTAAAAAATAATTTATCCTAGAAATTTTTTTCCAAAATCTTACCTGAAGATTGGTAGGATCTTTATAACTCTCATCTGAAGCAGCTTGAAGTTTTTCATTTATCCAAGATTCCAATTCATCTGCATCACGCTTAAAATACTGAAATCTTCGTGAATCTTCTAATCGTTCTCTTTTATGTCGAGCTTCGGATTTAAACTCAGAATAGCGAGAAAGGACCTGATCTCTCCTTATTTGGATATCATCTACAGTTTCTAAAACTTTTATTTCTCTTGGTTGGATATCCATTTTAACAGCTATAAAATAAATATTTGAAACAGTTAGTGAGCATTAAAAACATACAAACACATGAATACAGAAAAGTTTGGCAACAAAATCCCATTAATGGATAATACAGTCAAGAACGACAAAGAATTTCTTAAAACTATTTATTTTGACATAAACTTCTTGCATCAGAAAGATATCACTGCATAATTACATATAAATATACACACACATATATATGATACAAGAACCGATTTTTTTTTTAAAATTTATAAAAACAATACAATTTAAATGTTAATGAACAGAAATCAAAAAAATAAAACTCAATATATAAATCTTCAGAAATAATATAAAATATATTTATTTATAATGATATTTCCACTGTTTAGTGCTGAGCTACATAAAGTATGATACAAAATTACCGTGTTAACTCAAATTCAATATTGAGATGAGAGAATCAATTTACTAACTCATATATTTTCTCTTCAATGCATATATTTCAGAATTGTATATTAAGGTTCTATTTGATAAAATGATAAACAGAACATTTAATTAATTAAAAAAAATATCAATTCATTTGAATTCAAAATAAAATTATTAAATCTGGAAAAAAAAAAAAAAATCTTATCTCTTTTTTTATACATAAAATACAACTTTAAAAAAATAACTAAGAATTTGAAAATCTGGAAAAAAAAAAAAAAACTGTTTAAAAGGCTGTAAAATGCTCAAAGGAGTTAAAAAATATATGCTCCCAAGTTTTTACTGAAAATCTAAAACAAAAAGCTTAACTATTCTTTTAAAATCTTACAACTTATTAAATTAACTTACAATCAACAGATAACTTATATTTCTAATTTGTTGTTAATGGCTTAAAAAGTTGAGAACTTTTCATCTTTTTTTATTGCAGTGTTATTTATTGTTCTTTTATACTCATCAATATATTTAAAAACCTGTACCATAAAATTGTACATTAAAAATTAAATGAATAGTTAGAGTGTTTCATATATAAAAGTTAACACTTCTTGAATATTAAGAGAAACACTGAAAAATAATCAATGTAACCTTTAACTGTTAAAAACCATTGACTTAAGGGCGTGGCTCGGTATCCATTCCTAGAAAAAAAAAAGACTCATGCAATTAAAAACAGAACTTGGGTTTCCTAGAGAATTTTTTTAAAATAAATTTTTGGTCCCACTATGTGTTCTAAAACATTGATGAATTTCCACTGTTATTACTAATATTTAAATTATTGCAAATCTTTTAAATTATTTCCCTTAAAATTTAGGTCTTATTAAATGGGAGAGAAAATCTAGCTGTCATATGCTTCCCCCCCCCTCTCTTTTATAGTCCTGAAATCTTTATAAATGGATTGAATAGAATATAAATTTTTCAAAAGAGCAAGCAAAAAATTACATATACAGCATAGTTTATAAAAACTTTTATAATGTTTGATTGAAAAACAAAAATGAGAGAGGGAGAGAGATGAGCAGCAAATGATTGAGAGAGGAATTCAACCTTAAAAGACAATAAGTAAATTTTACTATACTAAGAACTTAACCTTAAATTTTAAAGTTTGCAAATGAGAAGAGAAGTTTTATTTAAATATTAATAAACTTATATAATATTTAGCAAATATAAACATAACATATCATCAAATTATGTAAAATTAAGGTTTGCAAATGTCTCAATTTTCCTTGTCTTGTTCGTTGCACTAGCACAGAAATCTTGACACTTTTTTTTTTGACTAATCAGAGGGTTCTCATTTAAATAAAAAAAAATATAGCCACTTTTTTTTCACCAATCAAAGGATTATCCTTTACTCTAGTGTCTAGCGGATGTTTTGAAACTATTGCTGTTTATATAAAATCCCTGGAATGTTAATTCACTCCTGAAATCTTCTGTATATGTGCATTCTCCCTCCCGCATTTTTTACATGCTTTCTTTCAAATCTAAGCATCATTTATGGCTGATGGTATAAGTTTGAATGAGATGACTGAATGTACAGCTAAGTTTTTTTTAAAACTAATTTAAGAAGTACATGGGTCTTTTTATTGAATGTCCAAAATGTGGCAAGAGTATGTGAATATTTGAAAGAGAAGAAACAACTGATAAATATTAATGGTATTGTCGATAGAAAGAAGAAAATACTCATGATAATGTCTTTAAACAATTTCTCAAGGCAGTTTTGATGATCTGCATGCCTGTTACAAAATATCCACAAAAAAATAGGTTAGGAAACTTTTTACATATGGTAATATGAGGAGTTAATGTTCTTCTGACAAAATTTGTCAATTTAGGGAATTGTAAACTTTACCAGATGGTGGGACTAAGCTGCATTTTCATTGCACACACAAGGGACAATTTCTAAATTATCTTGCATTAAATAACAACTTCCATTTCCGATTATGTATTTTAAAAATAAAGAATAAAATTTTTATTAACAATAAATTAAGCTGTATTTACCATTTTCAAGTAAGCCAATAGAAAAAAATATATACAGATAGTTTTAGAATAATGATCACATTTCATAGCCAGCATATTATTTTTACACACATTAAACAACTTCGACATAGATATTTGGAAGAATACAACAAAATTTAAATTTTTAAAATAAGATATATAATAATAATATAATCATAAAAAAATACTTAAATCATTAATCAATTCAGACACATTTTATTACCCACTCTCCTTGCTAATTTTTTGAACTTCAAATACTTTCGCATTATCAATTTGGGTTCAATACCTCATATTTTATTTGAATGATTAAAAAATTGAAAAGTTTTTTTTTCAAATGATGTATTATTCAAATTAAATATGAGATATAGTGCTTTATTTTCTCATCTGGCGGGATATGACTCTTAATAGATAGTGAACTATAATTTTTTTAAAAAATATAACTGAATATGACAAGAATTTTAGTTAAATTAATAACTTTAAGTCAAATTTTAAGAGTGAGTGAGTAAATGTAAAGTTTAATAGTGCAAGAGCTAGATATGGCTATGCTGCACCAAACAAGATTTATCTCTGGTCTCGACGTAAAGAGATTGAAGAAAAGACAAAAATTGGTTGACAAGAAGGAGGGTCAAAAATAGGAAAGGATCGCTAACTTAACTCGGGGCATGTCACCCATGTTTATCAAAGACAGTAAACCCCACAAGAAAGAAAAAGATCACTAGGATGCATCGGGGTCATGATGCTCGTACTTACCAGAAGAAGGCAAGTCCCTAAGGTCCCCTGATACAATCCCTAAGGGCAGGATGCTGTGCTATACCCCCAGACACTGGGTACCCATTTTAGTCACCTCTTACGACATGCATGAGCTACAGTGGGACTATTCAATCATTCCCCAAATTTTAAGAATTATATAAAGTCAAGTATAACTTTTTAATAGAAATTCAAAACTGCTGTATTTCCAGCAATATAATTTAACATTTTTTATTGTCTTTTTGCAAAATGAAAAGAAAAAAATAAGTATTAAGTAAGTTACACACAATATTGTTTCATATATAAACATATCATTCGAGTAATTACTCAAATGTTCCAAAATAATACAACCCTTTTTCCTTGATGAATATTGAAATTTCTAAATGATTTCCTTACACAAATATTATAAAAGTGATTGACAAGACAAAATGTCTGAATGTAACATACAAATATGGCAAGAATAAAATTAAAAGTAATATTTATATATATATAGTTTCATATAAATTTCCTATTGCTTATATTAATTTTAAATTAAAATTTTGATACATTCAAAATAAGAGGATCACAAGCTACCTTATTCTATAATAAAAATAATATTTGACATACATTTAAATATTTGAGATACTTAAAATTGAAATATGTAAATATATTATTTTAACAATTACTTTAACATTTCAACAGAAATATCTTTTTACTAGAATTAATATATAGCATTAATAAATTTATATATATATATTAAAAAATAAAGCTATTTTTATTTAAAAATTACTGGATCTTCAAACAATGACAAGTAAATAAATGTTATATACAGATCTTATTATCTTATTTATGATAAGAATTATCTGATTGCAATTCAAATATGAAAACTAAAATTCAAATAAGGTTAAATATTTTTAAAGAATTTTGCCAAAAACATATACTTTTAGTACATTTCAGATAATTGTATACTTTGATTTTCAGAGAGAAAATTTGGTCTTGTAAACAAAATTCTTGATATTTAAATTTTTTATTTCAAAAACCCTTACTTTAAATTATTAACCATTACGGCAAACAATATAAAATTCAAAAAGTAATTTCTTGAAAACGGTACAATTATGGAATTCTTGCACTAATTACAAGAAAACATTAAAAGCTGCAAACTTCAAAATTTTAATTTAATAATCAGAAATTTTAGTTCGGTTAAAGGAAAAGATTTTACAAAAAATACTGTTGGTAATCCTTTCGAAAAGTAATTCGTGATCATGTAAAAAAATACGAAAATAAACTACACGTAAAACACAGTTGAATTTCTGTAAATTCTAAGAAAATACCTTTATTACAGACTTTGAATCCTTATATAATATTTTAGTTTTATTATGATATTTTTCCAAATAATAAGAATAGGAGAGTCAAAATATGTAATCAATCATGATTCCGGTAAAATAAAAAGGTAAATAAAATATTTATAAATAAGCAAATAACCTGCATTTAAAGGGCATATAGTTTTAAAACGATAATGAGCGAAATCAAGAATTTGAAGCTATCTATGAATAATGAAACTCAATTCTCTTTATAATAATCAAGAAAACTATAATATTTTTATCAATACCTTGAGTTGATTATTTGCAGAAATAGTTCTGCAAAACCAACGCCCAGTTTCGTTTAGAGTCAGACCCAGTCAGATCTGAAAGAAGACCGGAAGAGACTGATGCCAATTTACGTAATCACAAAAAAATGTCTGTTTTCTGAAACAGCAATCATAACGCCTACCCAAATAGTGCTGTTTCGCTCAAGTTGTACATATTTTATTTCTGCTAATTCAAGAATCAAAATGTTTCGACTAAGACAATATTCCTACTATTTCATAAATTATGCAGGAAACTACTGATTGAAAACCTACCACCCTAGTCTTTCTTTTTTTTTCCCTCCCCCTTTCGTAACTGCTTAATTTGGATGCAATCATGTTAAATTCATTCGAAATATTCACATTTATTTCACCAAGTGCAAATTATCGGAAACAATTTACAAATTATCCTAATATATAATTTTATTCGCGTTTTTTTCAAACTTTTACAGCAAATTTAGATTTTTTTTTCGGATTTTTTTTTTCTTTTTCGTTTTAGATCTGAAGAAAGAGATTTTTTAAAACGACAATGGTCATGGTATACAACATCGCAGCCAGAGATGTTTATATCAAACCGCGTCTTTGGGTCAAAATTCGCCTGATTATTTATCGTGCAATTAACCATCAAGGAGCACCGAACATGACTAAGGATGAGTTAAATTTGTCAGGCTCAAAGCCTTCACTTTGATTTCACAAACAGTAACAGGTCAATTGAAAAGTCCCCGGCATGACACATAGATGGCGCTACTAGAATTAAATCCATATGTTTTTTTAGTTAGCCCTAACCCTCAAAAGACGCGTGTATAAATTTGACAGCTGTCGGATCATTAGTGTGTGAATTATAGCATTTTGAATGAAGCAACTTTTGTTATTGTGAAAAAAATGGAATAAAAAGGAATTTCGCGTGTTGATAAAATATTGCTTTTTGAAGAGAAAAAATACAGTTGAAGCAAAAACTTGGCTTGATGCCGAGTTTCCGGACACTGCTTCAGGAAAATCAACCATCAAGGATTGGTATGCTAAGTTTAGACGTGGTGAAATGAGCCCCGAAGACGGTGAACGCCCAAAAGAGGTTGTTACCGACGAAAACATTAAAAAAAATCCGCAAAATGATTTTGAATGACCGTAAATTGAAATTGAATGAAATAGCAGACACTCTAAAGATATCAACTGAACGTGTACATCATATCATTCACGAATATTTGGGTATGAGAAAGCTCTGTGCAAAGTGGGCGCAGCGCGAGCTCACTTTTGACCAAAAACAACGACGAGTTGATGATTCGGAGCAGTGTTTGAAGATGATCGAGCGTAATAAACCCGAGTTTTTGCGTCGATATGTGACAATGGATGAAACATAGCTCCATCATTTCACTCCGAAGTCCAATCGACAGTCATCCGAGTGAACTGCACTCGATGAACCCGCTCCAAAGCGTGGGAAAATACAACAGTCGGCTGGCAAGGTTACCGCATCTGTATTTTTTGATGCGCATGGAATAATTTTCATTGACTACCTTGAAAAAGGAAGGACCATCAACAGCGACTATTACATAGTGTTATTGGACTGTTTGAAGGACGAAATCGCCGAAAAACGGCCACATTTGAAGTAAAAGAAAGTGCTGCTTCACCAAGACAATGCACCGTGTCACAAGTCAGTGAAAACGATGGCGAAAATCCATGATTTGGGCTTCAAATTGCTTCCTCGTCCACCGTATTCTCCAGATCTGGCCCCCAACTACTATTTCCTGTTCTCAGATCTCAAAAGAATGCTCGCTGGGAAGAAATTTTCGTCGAATGAAGAGGTGATCGCCGAAACTGAGGCCTATTTTGAAGCAAAGGACAAATCGTACTACAAAAATGGTATCGAAAAGTTGGAGGGTCGCTATAATCAGCGTATCACCCTTGAAGGGAATTATGTTGAATAAAAAAACTAATTTTGCCAAAAAAATGTGTTTTACTATGGTAGGTCGGGGACTTTTCAATGGACCTGTTAAAAGTGCTCCTCGTCTTGTTGCTAGCCAATAAACATTCAACTTTTTTTCACCCACGGGCAAAATTTTATCTCCTCACAAGGCAGCTCCCAGACAGGCTCTACTTTATTCCTTAAACATCTCTTGTAATGCTTAACTTTTTATTCTTTAACTTTTAGACGTTAAACCTTAAATTTTAACTTTAATTTTATATGGAAACTCCAGACATTTTTACACCTGTACCAAATTTTTTTAAATGCTATTTTTTTTAAAAAAATAAACTTCTTTGAAAGCGTAGAAACTAAAATTATGTTATCTCACACATGGTCATAGGTTATAGCTCAACCTAGTTGAGTACTCAAGCAAATTTCATCCCATTCACATTGACATTATATGTATGTATGGACTCGGGTAGACAGTAGGAATCGGCCTATACTACAAAGGAAATAATAGCCACTTAAATTCTCTTTTTTCGATGGCGATTGTTAGCTGTAAATAAATATGGAAGTAAAATATTTTTCTTATAACTTGTTTTAATCTACTGAATTAAAAATGCATTTTTTATTATTATTTGAATAGAATAAATTTTTTATCACATGAAAATATATTTCTGTTTTATATCGTATTTGAAATTAAAAAATATTTTTTAGAGTCAATAGTTTTGAAATTTTTTCATTAATTTTGTTGAGAAATTACTCTGACTTTCTGAGTTCCTAAGCGGCCTTTAAATAATATTTTTATTTGTGATAATAAAAATATTAGTTTGGTTAAAAATATAAGAAGAATACGTAAAGTCTGATTGCGTATTAAAATCTTACTCTCAGGAAAAAAAAAAATCAAAGCTGAAATTAAATTTGAATGATGTGTAATTAATTTAATGTTGGTAGCTTCTTGATCCTTCAATTTATCCTTCAATTAAGAGGATTCAATTCTGAGTATTCAACTTTTCTTGAAACTATGCAACCAGTAATATTCTTTGAAATCAGTTAATGTAGAAAAACAGAGTTCTAATTTCACCTAAATACTATAAATTTTAATATATAAAAAGAAGTCTTAAAACTTGTCATTAGAAAGGAAAAGACTCTTTCTTAAAGTGTTAAAATTTGGTGCTTAAGATTTAAAATAGTGTTTTGATTGATTACTCATTCAACTTTGTTTTTCTTTACATGAAACACAATGACTAAATTTTATATTCCCCCCTTTCAAACTGCCGATTTTTAAGTTTACCAGTTACAGTGAGTAATCAAAAGAAGGAAAGTTTGTTGTAAAATAAATATAATAGTCACAACAAGCAGATAGAGATGAGTGCCAATCCGGTGGACTCTTTACTCAGTGTCATATTAAAGCCTTGATTTTTTTTTATTATTATTAAAACAAGCATATTAAAATGTACTTAATGCACAAATGAATTTAAATAAAAACATAAATGAAATAAAAGGAAAAGGAAAGAGAATGAATTATTTACAATGAGGATGAGATTTTTAATAGATTAATTTTTTTTACTAATCTTATCGTAAGATAAGATTATAAAAAATATTTATATAATTTTTTTAACCCCTCAATGCCTCGATAGAATACGTCTAATCTTCAGCAAGAGGAGAATATTATTTTACATGATTATTTTTTAAAATTATTTTTATTATTATTATTGAAAAATTACAATAGTAATAAATAAAATATTATTTAATTTTTTTTTTGATGATATGAAAGCTGAAAGATGGGGAACAGTAAAAATGGTTCTTGTTTGGCTGGAGGGTTGGCAGCGTTGGTCAGCGAACTAGTTCAAGAGAGGAGAGGTAGGGATGGCGACAGGATATTAAACAGCTGATGAAAAGCTGAATAAATGATGATGTAGGTCTTGGAGTGAGATGGTTGACTGAGAAAGAGGCTATTGAAGGAGTGATAAAGAAATTATATTAGGGAATATAGTAGTAATTTAATGTAACTGATATATCACAGTCAATAAAAGCGTTCTAATATTATGCAAGCAGAGTTTTAAACAGTTCTGGTATGTGAATTTTTTTAATAGTCGAATTAAATAATGAGAGAAATTGAAACTGTATTAAAACCTAACTGTATACTTTTACTTTATTAATCGTGAATGTAGCCTTGGACTAAAGTTTGGTAATGAACGTTGTCATCCAAAAAGAACGCAGTGGTCATTCCTTTAAAAATAATTCAAAATTAGAGCTTTCATTTGACTGTAGTTCAAAAATAATTTAAGAAGCCGGGTTTACAATGAATCAATTCAACTAACTCTACGAAAATTTCGGAATACTTGAAATCGATTTAACCAATTTTATAAAATACTTAGAATCAATGCGGGGCAGTTAGACGTTATCGGTGCTTATAAATGCTTATGATTTATTGAAAATGAAATTGTAGTTAACAAATAGATAGCACTACTTTTTGAAAAGTTAAAGAAAAAAAAATACACTAGCAATTTTTTTTTAAAAAAATTTGTTACATTTTAAGTTGTTTTCGTTTAATGTGAAAAAGTAGAATCTAAACTCAGGACTCTAATTCAGAGAGAAAAATGCTTCTGGATTAATATATTCTGACTTTACTGGTATACAAAAAGCAGTGTATTTAATTACATTACTTGTTTATTAGAATCAATACATTTTTTTTTTTTTTTTGCTTCTCAGTTTTTGTTATTTTAATTGGATCAAATAATCTCGGTTTTCAGACAAACACTTTATTAACACACAAAACATATGAATGAGAAAAATAAGGGTTCACTTAGATATAATAGCCCGCAGCATAATAACCTCAGTGCTCCGCTTTCGCGTCTCTCGGGAGTCTGTTGGGAGAAGTGGACGAAGCACAAACTTAGGTACTCATAATACTGCGTATTAAAAAATAGTTCGCTCGCTCTAAGCCCAACACATCCCTCCTGCGAATGACACATTTTTTTTTTTCAGTACAAACTTAAGGACATACACATATACACAATACTAATAATGAACACAAAAATAATAGTTATACATACAACACGAAAATAATACGGTAAAATACACATACAAAAATTAAGATATTAAAGATGCATTTTAAATACAATATATCTAATTATCTTCATTTATAGCTTTAGTTAAAAATTCTTCTGTTATGTAATCAGTCTGCACATATTTTAATTTAATTACATTTTCCTTCAATAAATCTTTCACAAAATGGAAACGTAAGTTCATGTGTCTTGATTTATTTTAAGATCACATGCCTTTTATCCACTGTATTGCTGGTTGACTATCAGAATTCAAGATTACAGCATCATTTATAAATTGTTTACATTTCAGTTCGGACAATAAATTTACTGTCCAAATAATGTTTTTACAAATTTCTGAGATAGAAAATAATTCAGCTTCACAAGTAGAAAGACTAACGCTATTTTGTTTCTGACATTTCCATGAAATTAGCGAATTACCTAATAAAATTACTCCACCAGAAAATGATTCACCATTTTCTGCATTTCCCTAACTAACATCAGAACAAGCATTCAATAAACTAAAATCACTGTTAAAAATCAATTTTTTTACCCTTTGTGCCCTTTAAATGCTTTAACACTCTTTTTTCCAAAAAAAATTCGTTTTTTTCTGGTTTGTGATTAAACTGAGGTAAGTAAGTTTTGACAAATGATATATCTGCATGCATTCTATTAGCTAAATATAGAAGTCCGCCTATTAATTCCTGATACATAGTTAGATCAATAACTTCATTTGTAAGAAGGAAACTTTTATCTTCTCCCTTAATAATTAGTGTTTTAACCGAATAACAGTTTTCTAAATTGTGTTTAACCAATAAGGATTCAATATATTCAGTCTGTGATAAGCTGGTATTATTTTCTTCTCTTACAATTTCCATACCCAAAAATTTATTGTTCTAATTTTCATGCAATTCAAATACACTTTTAACTTTAGAAATAATATTTTCACACATTTCACCATTGTTACAAAAAATTGCTAAATCATCAATATGCATGCATTGCATGAAAAAAATTTTGTCATCTGCCTTCATGAATATACAACAGTGTTATCAATATCAAAGTTTCTTCCACCACTCTCGCTTCTGCACAAAAGAATTCAAATGCTTAAAATGTGCAAGAAATCGCGACACCAGGTCATGTACTAAGCCCCAAAATAGCCCTCTAAATGCTGCAATTGTGACTACTCTGGCTGTGTGACTTCCGTCACAAATCCTATCAGTTTAAAACCTACTATCAATTTAAACTCTACAAAATCCTATCAGTTTTAAACCTCCTCCTCTTTCAGCTATCAATTACTGGGAAGACTGGGGGGAGGGGGATGCAAAAAGCAATAGCAATCAAAATAACCTCAATCAAACTTCCTCTCCCTCCAAAGATAGCATCAATAATATCCTCCCCTCTCTAGATGATATTAAAACTTCCAATCAATTTAAACTGTACAAAATCCTATCAATTTTAAAGCTCCCTTTCTTATAGCTACCAATTACTGGGAAGATAAGGGGAAAAAAAATGCAAAAATCAAATGCAACCAAAATAACTTCAAACAAACTTCCTCTTCCCTAAAGATAATAGCAATAATATCCTCCCCCCTCTAGATGATATTAAAAAAAAATATTCCAAATTTTCAATCTCAAAAAGATGTCCCAAACATTCCAGCTTTTCAAATCTATCGGAGCAGTGCTCACGAATAAAGAAATCGGAGTATTTTTCAAATTAGAGAAATCCTTCAATATAGTTTACAGATATGATCAATCTCTGAACGTAACATTCAATAGCCCCAAAAAACTACCCCCTCCCTTCTTATCACCAGTTGGAATGCCAACAACACTAAAAGAAAAATAGGTGAATTTCGAAACTTTATAGACACCCACAACCCCGATATTAAAGGAATCCTGGAAACCCATCATAACCAACCTGACGTTTTTAAAATTCCTAATTATACTATCCATCGTACCGACAGAACCACCCATCGTTACAGGAGCACAGCCCTTTTAATTAAAAACAGTTTACGTCATCATATGATCATCAAAAATACCAACACCTCAGAAAATAACATAGTTTACATCAATACAAAAGATAACCAATTTTTCACCCTCTCCACAATTTACCACCCTCAAGGCAATATCATCAATATGAACGATCTTCATAATATTCTCATAGATAACCCCTCTGGCATTTTAATAGGAGATTTCAATGCTAAATACCCCAACTGGAATAGAGGAAGGGCAAGCAGATCTGGTAAATTAGCACACAATCTTTGTAATTACTACAAATATCAAATAATCGCCCTGACTCTCCTATTCACTTTCCTTATAATAGCCATACCAACTCTGTTACAGATGTTGCAGTACTGAAAAATATACCCTTTTACAATATAGATAGTATTAACGAACTCCCCAGGAATCGTAATCCCAAATAACTTTACTTTGTTCTCTTTAATTCATTCAATAGATTTAGAATCACCCAACGAGATGAAAATAGAATTTTGATTGCTTATTCACGTTGCACTGAGAGGGACACTAGGTCTATAGGCGACGGACCACATAATTTTGCGGGTCAGTCAAGTGACGAGGACGACACCTAAGCTGACATCTCCCTCTCCAAGTTTCCACACTGCTTCAATGGAAGGATTTTGGACTTCGACCAGATTTGATGTGCACAAGCTTCACTACAAGGCGGATCTTTAATCACTGCAATGTGATTCAAAATTATTGGTAAAATTCAGTGAAGTTGGCGAACCTGAATTTTGCAAATATTCACCCGCTAGGTTTGAAAATACCCGAGACCATGCATATGAGAAAATTTTTATGCTTAAAAGTACTTATCAATGGGGGCACTTGATCACTTATGAAAGAAAATGAGTCTCCTATCATATCTCGAATTTTTGACAGTCACCTTGAGTCAATTTAGTAAGTAATCACTGCAAAACGAAATTTCTCCCAAAGTACTAATAGTAGACTTGAGTTTTGCTCAATATGCCCCAAGAAGACTCATTAATTAAACCAACAAATCAACCCGAAACAGAAAAGAAGTAAGTAGAGAAGAGATGTCAAGTGTCAGGAAAAAAACCAAATATATCTATAATATTTTTTATTATTTATTAATAAATAATTTTAGAGCCTTCATGTTCTGTTTTATTAATTTTTTTGCAATGTTGATATCTGTTCTTTATTTATTGTTACGATGCCAGAGAGTTTTAGATTCGTAAACAAAATCCTACATAATTATTACATAAATATATAAATTATTACGTAAATATATAAGTTTAAGGCATAAAACTCATATTTTTTTGCTATGTAAACGACTCGGAAAAGCCATATTTTATTAGTTACAAGAAACGAATCGAATAATTGTCGATAACATTTATGATCCTGATTATTTTATTCATCTTACTTAAAAATTAATACCTATATGAACCCTCAACCATATATGATTTAAATCTTCTTTATCAGTAAGCTTTCTTTGCTATTTATATGTGCCAAACAAAACCGGAAACCGGCTATTACCCTTTTAAGTGGAACAATTTATAGAAAGATCTGACGTCATATCACACTTCTGACCTCGTGTCTTCAGCATCCAGTTTTATCTGCCTTACGAGTTGGAATTATTTCCGTGTCGAAGAAAGATGAAATGTGAAGAACATGATTATTATTCTCAGTCTAGACAGGAGTTAATTTAGTAAATGGGTATATTCATTTGTTGTGAAAATGTGACGGAAAATCGAAAAACTTGTTTGAAGAATAAATAATATAGCCTTTCGTTTATATAATTACATTTTTTCCCCCAAAGAATTCTTTCAAGTGATTAAATGATTCTTTTAGACTGAGAATTCTTTTGTTATTCAATATTTCCTTTAAAGTGTTCAGGAAGACATTTTTAGAACAACATATATTGTTTTCTAATTTCTTAATAGCAAAATTAATATTAATTCTTAAATAAAATAAGTTCTTATTATCAAATATCGAGAGAGTGAATTTTTGAAACAAACAATAGAACCAAAAATAGCGCTTTACGTTTTATACATTTGTATTTTTAACAAAGAATTCTTTTAAAATAATTAAATGATTATGTTAGAAAGTGTGAAAATCATTTTGTTACTTAACAACCTCTGTTACGTATTCACAAAGACAATTCTTTAGAACAATATATTATTTTCTAATTTCTAATCAGCAAAATGAACCTCAATTCTTATATAAAACAAATACCTATATCAAATCGAGAGAGCTGCATTTTTAAAAACTTTTATTACGTTGTATTTCATTTTGTGGAATAATAGCTTTTGATTTGGTTGGTTTTATTAATGTCGCTCCTGGAGCAACACAGGGCTATTGGCGACGGACCTCTTTAGTTTGAACCTCGGTCAAGTGACGAGGACGTCATCTGAACTGGCATCCTCTCCCCTAATTTCCTTACCACGCCAATAGGAGGATTTTGGGCCTCGACAGATTAAAAGTGCATCAGCTGCTGTTACACGGTGGGTCTTTGGTGGCATCAAAGCTCGAACCCACGACTCACAGAAGACTGTCGGCCAAAAACAATTTTTGAACGAGGCACGTTAACTCTTTACTCGTGCTGCTGTTTAAATAAATTTTATTTCACTGTAATTGACGAAGTTTAATCTGAGCTACTCATCGAGTCATTTCTCTTGAATTCCCTCAGAATTATTAGAGTGAAGATAAATAGAAAACCTTCAGCAACATTTAATCATTTTATAACACATAAAAATTTATTTTAAGGAAGCTTTCAGTTTTATTTTTATAGGTTTAAATGATTTTCATACGTATCAATAAATAGAGTATTTGACTATTGCTGTGGAAGAAAGATATTTTTCGGTATAATTAAGAATAAACATTGATTGAAGAAATTAAAGAATATGTTAAATAGAGGGGGAAATATGTTAAGTAGAAAAGATGTTTCTCAGAGAGTTTTAAACTTTCATGAAAAATTATCGTTCTTGTTGAAATATGAACAAATATGAGTCCTCCAAATTATAGTGTAACCTCTACAGTCTTTGATGAGCTTATGATTCATTATTTGAGTCTTCGCTAAATCATTCTTTTTTAGTATGCAATGACAATGTGCATCATAAATATCGATCTACTTTATCATTCAAATGTTATTATAATATTTCATAATTTTTTTATTTTCATCACTATCCTTATCAACAAATTTCCTCTCATTAGACATGTTTTCTCCAATTCAAAATTTGTTGATTCTGCAACTTTGAAGTCCTTCTAATGTTTTGTTATGGAGAAGAAAGAGAAATTAGCGAAATTAAAGGACGATTCCTAAACAAAGCTGATTCACTGTAAAATTAAAACTATCGCTGACAAGTTTTTTTTACCTTCATTCCAGTGGCTGTTGCAGCCTATTGGTCATGGTCGCGAAATCACGGCCAGCATTGTTTTTGTCGGGTCGTAAGCTCGAGCCTTGATATCATTAAAGACGCATCATGTAGTGAGGATGATACACATTAAACTTGGACGAGATCACAAGCTCTCCAGTTGGCATGTTATGGAAGTTTGGAGACGGAGGTGCCAGCTCAGGTATCGTCCTCGTCACTAGACCGAGACTCAAAATTACAAGGTCCGTCGTCAACAGCCCTCGTGATGCTTCTCAATGCAACATTTATCAAACAATGACAATCTAAGCGTTCCAGATAGGAAGTCAAATAAAAAAATTGGTTTCGGAAAACCACAAGACAAAGTTGATGGTTTCGTTATTGTTTTACAAATTTTGATGCAATTCTTCCATATTTTCTGTATTGTCTCTCTCGTTAAGGTTAAAATTAATATAATATATCAACCAATAAGTTAAAAGTCCCTATAAAAATTTTATGTAAATTTCTTTCAATATCCCTCCAAAATTTTTGAGAAAGTTTATCTAAAAGGGAGTTTTTTTAACTCTCAATAAGTTTACTGAAATGAAAATTTCAACAAAAATGTTAGTTTCACATTTTATCTGGATACATGTGTACAATATCAATTGTTATATATTTAAAATACGTTGAAATTATACGTTTAATACAAAAAGCAAAACAAATATTATAGATTATGTTTTGTGACTTTTTTCTAAAAAAATAACATTATGTTAATTAATATTTTTAAAAATCAGAAAACTCACAAGCAAACCATTAAAATAAAGATAAAAATATTTTTTAAAAATTGGAGAAAAAAATTAATTCAGCAGAAGCATTCCTTATTTTTTTGCTATTTCAAATGCCCTTTATTTCATTCAAATAGATCAAATAGTAAAGATTTGAGAACGGTAATCGAATTTCCATAGGATTAACATTAAGTCTACGAAATCAAAATGGCCGATAGACGAGAGCCTTAATCCTATGGAATTTCTACAATCTTCCTCAAATCTTTATTACTTTATCTATTTGAATGCAAAAAAAGTGCACCCGGAGGTACAAAAATAGCGAAGGTTTCTGCGGTATTGCATTTTCCTTTCCATTTTTAAAAATATTTGTACCTTTATTTTAAAGATTTTTTTTGAGAATTTCGGGTCTTTAAAAATATTCTGAAATATTTTCAAAAATCAGGAAGAAAATGTCATTCCACCCAAGTCTTCATTGTTTTTAGATCTTTTGGTTGCACTTTTTTACATTCAAATAGATAAAAAAAAAAAAAAAAAAGTATAGATTTGAGGACGATAGTAGAAATTCCATAGGATTAACATTACGTTCACAATATCAAAATGGCCTGTAGACGGCAGTCCCTTAATTGTATTTTTTATTTAAGGGGACTTAGTACCTTTGCACCTTCAAAAATTCGATTTTTCAAATTTGATTTTAAAAAATAGTACTGAATGTTAGGAGCATTTTAAAACAAACCGCGTCAAAATTCGACAATTATTACGCCCTGTGCAACAAAAAATGTAAATGTCTAAAATATTTTGTTCTATGTAATGCAATGTAAACAAACCTCTTTTTCTCAGTTTGCTATTTTTACACTTTCCCACAAGATTAAAAAAAATCTTTTGCATGCAGAGCTTTCAAATTTTACATGAGTGTTGTACTTGTAAATCTTTATTCTGTGAACCTCAATTTTGTTAATAGAATGATTAGATTTTATTTTATAACATGATACATGAAAAAAAAGTTACTAAATACAAACTTGATAACTTTTTTAATTTTTCAATTTTTTTTAATGTAAGGAAAATTTAAAATTTGAGGTTTACAGAATAAGGTTATTATTTAGCTTTAATTTGGTATAAGAATTATAGTTCTACTGTACATCTTTCAAAAGTTATCTTGTGGGTAACGTGAGGTAAGCTAATTTATTTTTCAAATTTTTGTACCCATATTTCATGTTGTATAAGAAAATATATTAATTTAATAGCAAAACTTGACCCAATATTTTAAACTATGCACTTTATTACACAAACTGGCAAAGTTTCATACTGAAAGGAGCAAAAATAGTTGTTTTATGAAGAATCGAAAAAAGTTTGTCAAAATGTTCTACTTTTGATTTCGTACGGTACTAAGCCCCCTTAATAAACAAGTCATTATAACTTAATACTGCTTATTTTTGCATAAAGGATATCGAGATTGAATCATAGAAGTTCATATGCTCCTGCAAAATTGTCAGCATACATATTTTTGCTCAATCAAGAATTCCATTTAATGCTATCAATGTCTCTAAGAATTTTGAATCATGGCAAAATTCTAAGTTCAACATCAGTGCTCGTAACTCTCATATCATTAATACTTTTTTCTTTAGTATCTCTCAGGCCAAGTCATATTTTAAATGCGCCAGTTTCAATTAATCGCAAGACGGTGTTTGATTAAATAGGATTAATGCGACCATATTTCTGCCTATTAAACTACTGCAAAGCAAGTATTTTCAAGAACTGTAGTAAATAGGAAACGAGAAGGAAAACTTAGGAATCAAAGCAATATATTTTGAATAAAAATATTAAAAACATTCTCTTGTTTTTTTCAAATATTGCTGATTA
>BMAW01110752.1:291303-336864 GCA_019974015.1 Nephila pilipes | reverse complement strand
CTAATGCAAAGTATGATTTATTATTTAGTAATATCGGCCATCCCACATATATATATATATATATATATATATATATGGTGATGTTTCAGTTCAGCCACATATACGCATCCTGATTCCGCTAAAATCCTGTCGTATGGAAAGGCTAATACTTGTTAAATTTGTCAAATATCAATGTCTTTACATTGGTGCGACTCCAGAGTGTGCCCCAAGTTTTTGTCGCGTAGGCAAACCCAAACAGCGTCAATTAAGACAATAACACTATTATAAAATTACGGAAAATTGTTTTACTGAAAAACAAAATTTACATATTTAACGAGCTAACAACAACGAACTTACAAACTAAAAGTAGTACCTACTATTTTTCCAGAAATAATTTAAATACATTTTTAAGAAAATCACGCGCAATGATGTTTAAAGTCTAACATTAAATTAAAACAATCTTTTTCGAATTTTCTCTTTTCTGCAAAATAATAACTACTATCCGATCATAACTACTTTCTGATTTAATTTACTTGTATTACTCCATTCATTTTCGGTTTTAACCCTTTTAAGAAGGTTTTGAGTATACATGATTCTTAAGCAATTTTTTATTATTTTTAATTAAAAAAAATTATTTCACCCTTAGATTCAATTATGGGTAATTTTTGAAAATTTCTTAAATCAATGCTCAAATTTGGCTAATTTTTGCGGAAATAATGAATATAAAAACGTTAACTGGACCTTCTTTGTGTCAATTTCTGTTGTATTTGATTTTACATCTTATTTATAAATATTTTCTACAAATATTGGGTTACATTTATTTATTTATTATTTTTTGCGTTCTTGTGCTGGCGATTTTGCCGCTGTCGGCAGCCACCTGCTTGTCTACCACCAAGGGCTGGCCTGTAGCGTCTCTTCCTTAGCTTAAATATTAGAATTATTGTAATACAAAACTGCCCAAACCCGTGGATGTAACAGCAACAATACATTTCTAGCGTATTCTATTCGTGTACCATTTTACTTACTGGTTGAACCGATGTCTTAATCTCTCATCTGCAGTGGCGAATATATTCTAAATTTAATCTCATATGAATAACTTTAGCCCCCCCCCCTTATTACTTTTCTACTTAACTCATTTTCGGAATGCAATGAATAAAGTTTTCGATTTAACAGGTTACCGCATTGTAGTGTTAAACGCACTCCCCCTCCCTCCCCCACAGATAGAATGTCATTCACAATTGGCAGCTGCAATAGAATGTTTTCAGTTTCTTTCGAAGATGAAAAGCCACAATAGCCGAGTGATCATACCTCCAAGTTATGGCCGGCGTTGTTTCCGTCGAGTCGTGGGTTCAAGTCTTGATGTCACTAATGACTCATTATGTTGATGATGTCCATCAAATCTATCAGGGCGAAAAATTACGTGATCTGTTGACAAAAGCCCTCGAGTTACTTCTAAGCGTGACTTTAATAAACAGTCATTCAATCAATTCGAAGATGAAATTATTTCACTTAATTAGGATGCGAAGCCAGAGCTCTTATCGATCAGTTGATTAAAAAATTCTTCGATCGATCTATGTATATTAGATCCTCCATTTTTCTTTTCTGGACATTTGATTTTTTTTAATAACATCTTGTCTAGATCTCCGACCAGTTAGTTACTGATTTACTGAAGAGTGTTCTTTATTCGACAGTTTTAATTTGCGACAATAATCATGCTTTTGACTTTAAATAGTAGATATTGATAATGCATATAAAAATAATTTTATTCAATCAAACGTTAGATTCAATTCATGAGATGAGGCTATCGACTTTCTCTCCCTTTCTCCCAGTACCTTTTTCGATTTTTACATACAATATCTTGAAATATATAGATCAGCGAGATAAAGATTTCTTTCAAATATTCATAGAAGCATTTGCGATTTTGGAATGAACCACGCCTAATCATATTGATAATAACTTCACATAATTTTTCTTTTTTCCCCTCCGTCATCTCATGATGAATCATCACGAAATGAGGCAACTCAGAAAACATTCGGTTTCCTTCTACTAAAACGCGATTTTAGAATAGAATTATATGATTACATACAGATGGATATTAGATGGTTTTGAAGTTGCCTTTGAATACGTAACCTTGCGAAACGCGAGGAGCCTCTGTGTTGTTATGATTTTCAGGAAGCATTCGCATCATGAATTTAGATTTGAATCCATTTTTGAATGTAAGACATACTAATGCAACAATGATTTAATTTTGAAAATCTGCTTTAATTATATGAGATAGATATTCTGTTAATAACAGAACAAAGTCCCAAATATGTTGTAATGCACATTACAAACTATCAATATTATAATCGTTGCAAAAAAGGAATACATTTTTTCTGTTATTTGCCATTTGATGTTGCTACTCAATCTTGAAATAAATGATTCTGGATGTTAGTTCTTTTTAATTTGAAAGGGATAGTTTCAAATACTTATGAAATATTTTATATTATATTTTTCATGTAATGTTAATCACATAGGCATCGTTATCTATATGTTTCTTTTTGTTATAATGACGTCTAATCGTTTTTCATCTATTATCTAGAATATATAGCGAATTTTTTTCTTATCACAAAACTGAAAAATACCATTTTTATTTCAAAAATTAAAGCAAATAACAATCCTAATTTTGCCAGACAAGCTAAATATTTTTAATAACTTTTTAAAAGTCACATATACACTAATATCATTAGCGATAAAAAAACGAAATTAAATAAAATTTACACAATTAATCAACGCAATCAGCAATTCTTTCATTAATATATATTTTCTTGCAATATTTTTTGGTAAATTTTTTGTACTGATTATATATATATATATATATATATATATATAAAACATCAGTTTCATTCGGATGTCTAGATCAAAGAGGAAATTTTTGTATTAATTCATATTCTATAATAGAAACATGAAATAAGGAATCTGACAAAATTCAGAATGTTCATAGTGTATTGGACTACACAGTTTTTGAAGTTTATGATTGGGAATATAACGTCATTTCGACTTCAAATTATAGATATTGAATTCACTAGAGTTAGAATTCATTTTCTGTTAAAATAAGGATCCCAGAATTATTCCTTCACTTCAATGCTACTCCTTTGTGTTCACGGTAGCTTAGTGGTCTTGGTAGCGAACTTGCGGCCAGTGTTATTTCTCTTGTATCGTGGGCTCGAGTTTCGGTGCTATTACAGATGCGAGGTGTAGTGGGGCTGATGCGTGTTTACTCTGTCAAGGTCTCAAGTCCTTCCGTTGGTGTGCTGTGGAAATTTGAAGAGCGGGATACCAGCTCAGGCGTCGTCCTAGTTAGAAGAGGTTTAAAATTACGATACTGGTTACCAATGGTCCTCGAATAGCTTTTAAGTGCAACATTAATAATGAATCGATCAATTAATGTTATTCCTTTAATTATATGTTTTATGTTCCAGAGAGCAGAACAAATAAGTTTCAACACTTATCTATGAACTAGATGTTAATGTTGGAACTTTTATTTGTGCAAGTGTTTGTTCAAGAATGCAAGAAAGTAAAAATAATTTGTCTCAAGTAGTATTAAAATGCGATTTTTTTCTAAACTAGACAGTAAAACATGTGCTTGATAGTTAAAAATGAAGTGCTTTTAAACTCATTTGGAAGGCATTTCCTTTCGGAAATAAGACAATCTTCAAATAAAATTGGATAAACATTTCTAAAATATCTCTGTTAGTAAAAATACATGATTTCATTTTTAATCTGCATACAAGACATTGTCCATAAATTTGATTATAAGATTTTTTTTTTCATTGACTAGATTTATATTTTTCAGAATGTTGTTATACATGCATTTCTAAATTCTTGTTAAGTCAGATTAAATGGGACGAGAGCTGTTCCTGGATATGGAAAAACAGGTTAACTGGAGAAAATAAAGAAATAAAGTAAAATATTGTTACAGAAAATCATCTATATATTGAACAAATTGAGTATGAATCATATTTACATAAGATAAACACTTCTATTTTGCGAAACAATAGAAGTGAGCTTAAAGTTCTTTCCTTTTCTTTCCCATTTAAACAAAACGTAGCATCGTATGTCATTTGTCACTGACGTTAAGTTGTAGCCCAACCTCTTTGTTATTAACATTAAGAACCACTGAGAGATGAAATAGATAATCTGTCAAGATAATCTTTAAGTAAATATATTCCAGTTTTAGAATAATCAAATATCAAATTGTATTACGAATGTGGAGCGTTTACTAATTCACATTCGAAACAAAAGATTATAATTGAAAATTCTATTTATCTTAATAACAGTAAATTGTAGAGTTGCTAATATTAGGTTTGATACCAATAAAATTCTGATGACGGGATTTGAATCAGGAATATACTCTTAGAAGATCATTTTGCTTCTCGCACCTATATTAAGTGCCCATCCATCTTGTTTCTTCTCCTAACACCTTCGGTATTTGATATCTCTAAAATCTTTATATATCTAGCTAATAATTTCCTGTTCATTATACTTCTTATGTTGTAATACTAATTTACATAAGTTGCGGTTCTTTCACAAGGCGAGACTCTCGATTCAAATAACGTAATAAATACCCCAAAAGGTAAGTTGAAGGACAAACCCATTGCAAAGTTAAACATTTAGTAGATTTTGCACAGAATATTTGTAATATCCCATTTTCTTTCATACATTCAAAGATGTTAAAAGATTTAAGCCTAGAAAATAATTTTTTAAAGTTCGTGGATGAAACAAATAAATGTTATTATGGAATTTTTCCAGATTACTCCCGAAATTAAATAAAAAAATAAAAATAAAAATTATTTATGTAAGCCAATTCGGGCTATCTGAAGATCCGAGAAAAAAGGGTCCGCCTTAATGAAGTTCTATTGCCCTAACGATAAATAAAGACAATATTTAAATAAATATTTTTTTTCTTTGTTAAAAATAATCTTTTCTCCCTTTTTTTTTTTTTTTTTTTTTATCAAAAAGCACATATTTACTTTGATCCTAAGTTATGAATTTACATTCTAAGTAAATATTGCAAGATAAGGAAGATATTAAATATTCAACGGAGTCAAACAGAGTTAAGATGCATAAAAAAGACATTTGTAACTCTTTAGTGATTTGAAAGTGTTTTTATTCATAAATTTTGCGTTTCACTATTGTGAACGGCACTTAAAACACATCCTTTCCTCATTTAAATCTCAACAATGATAAGAATAAAAACATGAAAATTAGATAGTTATGCAGATTGTGAGGAAGTACGAAAGCATTTAAGATTAAATTATAAGGAACCTGACGGATCGCTCAACCTTGAAACATGATTAGGTAACATATGCACATCTTTTTGGGAAACAAATCTCAAGGCTAGGCGTTCGAAAATCAAGTGACTGAAAGATAGTGTTGCTGTTTAAAGATAAGGAATAACACATTAATACCAAATCATTACACTGACAGTTGCTGTTGTCGGCGTAACACACAAGAGTTAAGCGATGGAGAAAGTTGTGTTAGCTTACAGTGGGGGTTTGGATACATCTTGTATCTTGGTGTGGCTCATAGAAAAGGGTTACGATGTCATCGCTTTTATGGTACGTACGTGATATGCGATATATTTTTTCTCGGAAAAATAACAGAATTTTAAAATTTTTAATTAGTGAGACATAAAAGTAATTAATATCGTAGTTTTATTGAATAAAATTTTAAAACGACGCAAATAAAGGAATGACAATCATGAAATTCAATAAACAGGAACTAAAAAATTATTTTTGATCTTATTCCCGCACATTTAATAAATAATAATATTTGAAATGTTTTATAAATGTGATTTAGTTATAATAATATAGAGTAATTGAATAATATTATGATTTAATTGCATTTATAAACTAACTATTCAGATTATTAATTTTTAAAATGTTATTTGTATAGAATTCTCGCGGTACAAATATATATTTCATCTAAAAAATTGTTACATAACTAAAATTGTCAAATAATACAACAGTATTATTTGTGCTATAATCCAATGTCTGCTCAGAAATAATAAATAAATAATGCATTTGTAAATCATTTATGGAAAATTTAATGATAAATTCGGATACTAATACAAATTCTTCCCTTGCTTTAACCCCTATCATTTGTTATACCTATAGGGCTTACTAATTGTTTTCATGTTTTATGCATTATGTTGGAAAAGTATTAAGGTAGATATAACGTAAAATATATATCTTTCAGAATTTTGAAAAGAAGGGAATTTACAATACCCTCTACACACTTTCTAAATTTATACTATTGATAGCAAAAATTCTTTGTGTGATAACTTTTACTACGAACAATTAAATATAATAAATTATTTTTATGAGTTGATTTTTTCAAAATGAAATCAAAATTAATGTTTCCGTTTAGCGATCAAACAGAAGAATACTTCGTTTAAAATAAGAAATCTACGTGTGTGAACAAAATTTTATTGTAAATTCGATAGCATTTGATAAATTTGGTTAATATATTGTCTGTGACTTAATTCAAGGCAGAATTAAGAACGATAAGTAGTAATAATTTAATGATATTTATTTAATGAATGAAGTAGTAATAATTTAATGATATTCAATTAAAAAGGTATAAGATAACTAAATACATATCTAAAAATTTTGAAAAAAAAATTTAGTCATCCTTAAATATATGTGCAATTGTTTATAACTTAAATTACATATGTGATTGAATTTATCGATAATAAATTTTATTTATTTTTAAAGATAAAGATGAATTATTTAAAAGTTTCTTTTTATTTACCTGTGTTTCAACATTATTAAAAGAAAAGTTTTGAAAGATGATTCATATATGTTTGAAAAAAATACACAACTTGGAAGCCTTGGCATGGTTTCCAAGAAAAGTGAAGCTTTCAAATGCGATTCACAAATGATATGGAGATTACAACGTATTTCAATAACTTCCGTTAGGAAAGTGTAATGAATTTCGAATTCAAACCGAAACAAAGATCATTATCGGCTAAAATGTAACGAATAAAGAATATTTTAATGTGTGTTTCTAATTCATCGCTTTAGAGATAGATGATGTAACATAGGTAACTTTACCGAATTAAATATTAAACTATATAAGATATCATTTGTTTTTTAGCTGAAAACAATTCGTAGACCCTAAAGAATATCAAATGGCTTAAAAAAACTCTTACGAGAGAGACTTTAGACATTCCAGTAAACAATTCTGAAAGATCTCAGACATTATGATAACTGATTGTAATGGTATTGAAAAGATGCCGAGAATTCATGCAATAATAATTTTCAGATGAAAAGGAAAATAATTTAATGATATTCTTACGATGTTTTGACTCAAAATCAAGTTGTTTTTATGCTGATATAAATATACATTAAAACAATTTAATTAATAAGTTGGTTTTCTCAAAAGTTTTCATAAATAATATACTTTTCATGAAACCATATCGAAAATAATGATGTATAATAAACTGATTATTTTCTTTGAAACATGAGGATTTATCTTGATGATCACCAATTTCATTTTTTGTTTCATAATTTAGCAAAATGATAATATTATTATTGACTGTAATACAGTTACTCGCTTCTAAACTATTAAGTATTTCACTTGAACATCTTTATTAAGACTCCCTTCTGCCGGTCATTTTGATTCCTTGAACGTAATGTTAATTCTATGGAATTTCTACTATCTTCCTTAAATATTTTCTATTTGATCTGTTTGAAAGCAAAAAAGTGCATCCGAAAGGGTAAAAAATAATGATCAATAAAGTGTAATCACAATTTTCCTCCGATTTTTAAAAATATTTTTACTTTTATTTTAGTGATTCTTTCGCAGGTTTTCCGGCTTTTAAAAAAAAAATCTGAAATATATTTTTTTAAAAAAAGAAAATGTAATTTTACTAAAACACTCATTAATGTTTGTTTTTCCGGATGTACTTTTTTGCACTAAAATAGATAAAATAGTATAGATTTGAGAACAGTAATAGAAATTCTTTAGGAAAAAAATAATGTTCACGAAATCAAAATGGCTTGCAGACGGGGACCTAATTTCGGTAATTGATTCCCTGGTACTTATTTTTAACAAATTGAAAATTTTTTTCCTTTGTCATTTAATTTCACTCCAAAAAGTCTTGATTAACGTAAAGTGTCTCAAATATCACTTTCTTTTCAACAAAAAAAAATTAAAAATAATTTTTTTGATTTATGTCTTGATATCTTTTTCAGGCCAATGTTGGCCAAGAAGAAGACTTTGAAGCAGCGTTGGAAAAAGCTAAAGCTTTAGGTGCCAAAAAGGTATAATACTTAACAATATTCTTTTGCCAAGTATTTAAAATAATTTATCCTTAATTAAGTTTAGTTTTATCAAAGTACTATTTTAATATTAGTAATAAAAAAAGAAAAACCCAAAACTATTATTTTTCGTGAATTTAATACCCTGTGTGTTTTTATACACATGGTATTAAATTCACGAAAAATAATTTAATGAGTGATACCTTAAAATAAAATTGTAAAAATATCAAATAGCAGTAGCGTCTTAATATGAAATCCAAAGAAGAGTTTCGAATTATTTCTAAAAAAAATTATTTGGTAATTAATAATAGAAAAATGTATGTGGGTACTCTCTACAAATTGCTAAGCTTTTTGGAAACTCTTATTAAAATTTGAGATTAACTAACAGGAAAATAAATAAATAAATTGTAGTTTAGAAATAAAATAATTTCTAATAATCAGCATGAGTATAAAAAATCTCAGCAAAATAATGAGTAAACTTTACTTTATTTAATTAAAAGCGTAATTTGTAGACTTTGAAAACAAAATTTGAAGATTCTATTTTTTTCAATTAAGTTTTAATTACTTTTTCTCAATTCACATTTTGTATTTTAAAGTACTTATTTTTCATGTTTTAATTCAAAATGTACAAAAAAAATGTTCCAACATTTTAAAAAACATAACTAATGGAAAAGCAATTAAGAAAGGAAAATATGAAAAAAAAAATTGTAATTTATTATAGTCACACATTGATAGACACAAATGAGAAAAAAAAGATTTTAGTGAATATAGATATATATATATATATATATATATATATATATATATATATATATATATATATATTTATATATATATATATATATACAGGCTAGACAAAAATTATAAAACACCTTTTAAAAACATAAGTTTTTTTTGCTTAATATGGTGTAGGAAACCCGTTGGCATCCAAAACAGCTTGCAGTCTTCTCGGAATGGATAAATACAGTTCCTGTATGTGTGCCAAGGGAATATTATACCATTCTTCCTGCAAAACGGTGGCAAGTTCAGATAACGATGTTGGCGGTGGATAACGAGAACGCACTTTCCGTTCCAATGTAGACCACAAAGGTTCGATAATATTCAGGTCTGGTGACTGTGGTGGCCAGGGAGATGGGACAAATCCTCCTCGTGCTCAGAAAACCAGTCCTGGACAATATGAGCTGTGTGAATAGGGGCTTTGTCGTCTTGGAAGACACCATCACCATCGGGGAACAAAGTTTGTACCATGGGATGAACTTGATCTGCCAAAATGTTCACATAAGTCTTGGCAGTCATGTGCCCTGACACAGTTATCATGGGGCCAGCAGAGAACCACGATATGGCTGCCCAAACCATAACAGAACCCCCGCCATGTTTCACTCTTGGCAACAAGCAGTCTGTATTATAGGCTTGAGATGGCGTTCTCCAGACGTAAACTCGGCCAGAAGTGGGAAACAATGTGAAAGAAGACTCGTCAGACCATATTACACGCTTCCACTGCCCTATAGTCCAGGCTTTATGACTTAAACACCACCTTTTCCTGTTACGGGCATTAGCATCACTGATGAGTGGCTTCTCAATTGCAGCACGGCCAGAAATTCCCTGTTTATGAAGCTCCCTTCTAATTGTTTTGGTACTCACAGGGTTCTGTAACACAACATTCATTTCAGCAGTAACTTTTGCAGCTGTGGTCTTCTTATTTTTCGTCACAATTGCCCTTAATGATCGTCTGTCACGATCACTCAGCACACACTTTCGTCCGCGCTGTGATTTAGCAGATGATGTTTTTCCGCTTTTCAAATATGCGGAATAAATCTTCGATACAGTACCTCTTGAAACACTAAACACCTCGGCTACCTTGCTTACGGAAGCACCTACCATACGTGCTCCAACAATTTGCCCACTTTCGAAGTCTGTTAACTCTGACATATGCAATGACAACCTCACATAACAGTACTCCGACAACAACTGAACTGTAGCACATTTACGAAGTTGTATAGGTGGCGTTAGTAGTCAAAAACGCCAGCGCCACCTACATATTTCATTAAAATCAATCTTTCTTTTCAAACATGCATTTTACAAGGTGTTTCCATATTTTTGTCCACCCCCTGTATATGCAACCCTTTTTTTGCGCGGTAGATACGTTCCTTAGAAAACCGTGCAAAAAAAAATCGCGTAAAAAATACATACGATGCATAGTAAATTTAGGTATATGTTCCCCAACTTTAAAAAATCGTGTAAGATCAAAAAACTCTAACTATTTTCCCAAGAAACCATGCAAAAAAGTAATAAGGAGATCCATATGACATATTTATATTGCAAAAACAATTCATTTTCATTGCAAAAAAAATTGAAATAAGTGTACAGGGAAAATTCAATATATAGGTACGTACAACATATAAGAATTCAAATTTTGAATTTTTATATATTGCATAATTGAAATTTGGAATAAACTATTAACTAACAGTTATTCATCACTATTTTATAACAAACGAACTCATTTATTACGAACTGGATAATATTTTTTATCAACAGTAGATGTGTCAGATATGTCTAGCACATCCATCGGCTTTGATACAAATGATGAATTTCGTTTGTTATTAGCGGCTTCTGTTTTCATTTTTTTTTATTTCTCAAGTTACTTATATAATACTATAATAATATTAGTTGCTTTTATATCTTCTTGATATCCTGCTACAAAAAATTTAAGATTACGTTGAAATTTTAATCCACGTTCTGTGTCAGGATCATGAGTAAGAAAATGTTGTTCCATACTTGTAACAATATATATATATATCTGTGCGAGTGTGTGTAATAACATTTAAGTAATGAAGAATGCGAGTCGAATCCAAGTTCAACTGTTGTCTTTATTTGCTATTCATTGAGATATATATATATATATATATATATGTATATATCATAGCTTTACAGCTGTAGATAAGATTCCGCAGTTTGATGAAAACAGAAGAATATGAGATTGTTATACATATTTGAAAATATGGCGTAAGATCGGCCGGCCGGCTGAAGAAAAAAAAAAGAAGAAATCCTCTGGTGCGCAAAACTTAAGCAACAACGTAAACTTTGAGCAGATAACCATGAAATTGCAGAAAAAGGGTTATTGTGATCAAACGATGAACATGTAATTCAGTAGAAAGATGATGCATATGCAAATGTCCTGAACAAAACGTCATAAGTGACGTGAGTATACACTAAATGTGTGCGGTCGGCGAACGCAGGTCAAGACTACAATAAATTGAAGAACGGAGGCGCAATTTTAAAGACATTCTCTGCAAGTGAGTTATTTTGTGAAATAGGGCTTGAAGGAATCACATGGAAGACTTCACACGTGGAAGAATGATCGGAAATCTGGAGGAGGGGCGTATATATATATGTGAAAGAATATGACCAGTGTAGCTAAAGAGATCGAAATATAAGAAATTGTCGTTTCACGTGCTTGGAAATTCCTCCAAACCATAGGTACATCTATTAAAAAGGTTTTTGGTGGCCGCCCTATGGAAACCAACTTCAGTGGATGACCAATATATCGCCCTGCAGGTGAAAAGAGCCCGATACTAGTCAGTAAATGCCATTGCTCAGTAACTGTGTACAGCGACAGGGCGACAAGTGTCGCAGTTTATTGTGGCCAGACGTAAACAAAACAACCTATTCGCAAAAGTGAATAGACACAAAAGTGACCTATTCGCCGCCGTCCTGAATGCTGAATCCCTTTGAAAGTTGGCCATCGGCGGCACCGTTTAGAGTGGTGTAAGGAGCATAAAAACTGGACATCTCATCAATAGAGTCGTGGCCTCTTTACGGATGAGAGTCATTTCAATGCCACAAGTGATTCTCAATGCCAATTGATTTGGAAAGAGGTCGAGAAGCAGTTTCAACCCAGTAACGCTATTGAAAGAGAGTGTTACGGTGGTCCTGGAGTTATTGTCTGGGGAGGCATCATGCTGAACAGACGCACTGAGCTCCCCGCTTTTAACAGAGGTTCTGTAACCGCAGATCGCTACTGTAAGGAAGTGATCCTTCTCCATGTGAATCTGTTCCGAGGTATTATTGGACCAGACTTCGTTTTTATAGATGACAATGCACGGCCACACCAGACTGCTAATGTTCATCAGTTACTAGAAAGTGAAGATATCACTCGAATGTATTGATCAGCATTCTCCCCTGATTTAGTGGGGAGCTTTGGGGAGACGCCTTGCGGCACGATTACATCCTCCGGGGAACACCCAACAACTGAAACAGATGCTGATTAAGGAATGGAAACTCTTACCACAAGAAGTGTTGGACAATCTGGTGCTGAGAATGGAGAGACGGTGTGATGCAATCATTGCAGTAAGAGGAGGGCATATCCCATACCAAAGAAAATCTGCTTGTTGTTCTTCCTCTTGGACAGACAATCATGTGTAACGATACTATGAGTTCCATAAATGCTTTTCTTGTTTAATTCCATGCTATATGCATTGTATTCATTTTTGCGCAACAATGCTTTCATCATCGTTTAAGAACAAAAGGCTTTGTCTCATTTCTAATCATAAATCTGCTTGTTGTTCTTCCTCTTGGACAGACAATCATGTGTTATTATATACTATGAGTTCTATAAAGGCTTTTCTTGTTTAATTCCATGCTATATGCATTGTATTCATTTTTGCGCAACAATGCTTTCGTGATCGTTTAAGAACAAAAAAATGCTGTGTCTCATTTATTATTTTTTTTTTTTTTTTTTTTTTTTTTTTGTTTTTTTGACAAAAAAAAAAAAAAAAAAAAAAACCTATTGCTTAGGTTTTGCACATTTGCACACCAGTGTGTCTCTCTCTCTATATATAATACATACACACATATATATAATACATATATATGTAATAATAATAATAATATATATATAATACACATATATATAATACACACACACACACACACACACACATATATATATATATATATAGAGAGAGAGAGAGAGAGAGGAAGAGGAGAGAGAAAGACACACAATATATTATATTTAATTATATTCATAGTATTAATATTCAAACGTTTTGCAATAATAAAATTCTTACGAAATTTTTTTCGGGAACTTTCTTTATTCATCATGAGTACTAAAATTCGAATTGATTGATGTTAAAGCGTTTTCATGTAATTTTTTTTTGATCTCTTTCTCTCTGAATTGCTAGGATTCCTTTACTAAAAAAACCTTTGTTCATATTAATTTTCTTGAAAAATTTAGAACCAAATTGTTTTTTCGAATGATGAAAAAACTGTAATATTTGAAGCACCGCTAAATTTTACCATCTCGCTTGAAAAATACGTTTTATTTTATTGTAATTTTTATAATATCTAAAAGTGTAAGTTTCTCCTTTTATTCTCTAATAATCATAATTTATCAGTAAACTATTATTTTAATGAGTATTCTTTTGTCAAGAACTCTTTAAGGCTCATTTGACGCAAGATTAAAAATATTTAATTGATAGGGAATGAAACATAGTTAAAATAAAAATTAATTGTGATGCTTCGATATCTTTGAATTATTTTATTTTTGTACATTTTCTAGCGTCATATAAGTTTCTACTGCTTTGCTTTAAACATTTTGAAAGTTAAAAAAACATAATCTACTTTTGGTTTGACAAGCAAACCAGCATTCTTCGAATATCCATGACATTACATGACTCGAACTCTGTTGACCTAAAAAGTCTGGTACATTTCAATATCTCGCATTTCACCTTCGCTGTTTTATCATCGGCTTCTCTTTCATCATGCCGCGTTAAATTCATATTCAATGAATCATCATACACTTACTTCATTGGATAAAACAAATAAAAATTAAATTTATGAAAAATTGCATATTTCTGATGTTCTCGATTTGTGCATATTATTTACAGACTTCGTTAATTTTAAATTTTTTATTTTATTTGTTAGTAATATTCTATTAATTAAAATAGTTTTTTTTCTCATCTCATTTACATATGTCTATTTTTTATTTGTCATATCTCCCATATTACGAGGACCATCTCAAATAGGCCTCGAATTGCTTCTAAGTGCGACATCAATGTACAATTAATTAGTCAATCAATCGTTATTTCTCCCTAATGGTACTTTAAGCAGAGAATTCTTTTCTTTCTTTTTTTTTCAAATATTTTTAAACAATCAGAAACTCTCGTGTGAGCAGTGAATGCAACTTTATAAATATAAATTTTGACAGTTCCGAAATTCTGGAATATTATAGATATCTACTCATTAATAATTACATATACAGTAAGGTTAGTTGACAAAAGTAGCTGACGACAATTCTATATTATTCGTCCTCTTAAGTTGAGCTGGATTTCCTAATACCTGTATAAATAAAATTATATTCATTGGCCCCAATATCTTAATGGTGATTTCCTATGTAATTTGTGTGTGGAAATTTTGAACATTGTCATAATATTCATTTATAATTAATTTAACTTCAATAACTTCACTAGACAAGTCCTCTATATTCTAAAATATTAAATGAGTGTATTTCTCCACCACTTAATCGTATTATTCATTTCCTTAAGTACAATTTTTTTTCCTTTTGTTATTTCACATGATAGATTCGATCTAATATCTCATTGTGTAGCTTGATTTGAATAAAATTTTCTCTGAATGCCAATAAGTTTAGCTTTCAAAGAATTTTCATTTATCAATGACACTAGAGAACTACATGAAATATAACTGCCAATCACTTTTTTTCTGTTTCAAATTATGTTGCAAATATAAACAAACTATTCAGTCAACTGTTATTTTGACGACTATAAGAATATCATTAAAAGTAAAATAATATATTCAAAGTTTTATTTTCATAAAAAAGTTATTTCCATTTAAATTTCCCAGAAAATATTCTCAAATTAAAAAAAATATATTATACTTATTTTTAGATTTTATTTACTTCAAAAATAATTTTTCTTTAACCAATCACCTTTTTTTTTCCTTTGAAAGTAATATATAAATTGTGGAGATAATTTATCTTTTATAAGATACATTTCTTGATTAAAAATATTTTTATAATATCAGCATTTTTTATCTATCTGCAGGCAGTTAAGTTAATGAATTATGCGATTTTTAAGCATAAATTCCATAAATGTCTATGTTTACGAAATAAATATGTTTCAGTATCATTCAATATTATTATGAAGTAAGTATGTTTTCAGTGTTATAGAAATATGTTGTTATCAAACGATGGTGTGTATGTCTTTTGTCATCTCAGAAAAGTTATTAGATATACATATCATATCTTATTATATTCATTCAATATATTCCCAAGTAGCGAAGTGTTACTTCAAATGATTAATTTAAAGTTTAATAATTTTTTTATTCTTCTTTCTTATATAACATTTTGTTGCTATTTTTTTTATTTCATAAAGTAACGTCATTTTGATCATGTTTAAATTCATGTTCCTATCTATAATTGCAATTCATATATTTTTATTATAAAGATTTAAAGGTTGCTTTTTAAAATGGTTTTTTTAAATAACACTTCATGTTTACTCCATCTTATTTAATATTATACTTTATGTCAGATCCTTCTCTGTTTAGTAACTCAATAGTAAGGTAACCGCTTTTATCCTTCTGGAAACCAGTTATTCTTGAAATCTTATTCTCATGTAAAGTTTGTCACTCAACACATCTGCTACGTATTAACTGCTATGCCTGGGTCTTAAAAGATTTTATTATTTAAAAAATTAAAATTAAAATTCACTTGCTGTATTTGAGAAAATTAGTCGCAGTTCACACAAATCGCACATTATATAAATAAAAACATCTAAAAAACATGTTTAAAAACTGTTCACGTGTAATGTTGTAATAATTTTACCTTAGCTGCTGAAATACTTTATTTTCAACCTTTTTCAAGATAAGTCAAATAGGAATTTTAGTCAAAGAAGACAGAAGAGAGAAAAGTGAAAGTAGTAAAACAAATGGAACCTGTTTCTGCTCAATTTATGCAATTTAATTTATCCTCACAACGTAAAGAATAGAGATTGCTCAATACTGAATTTCATTCGTAAATTCTCTTATTAAAATCCATACTTAACACGTTACTAATACGTGAAATTTATTTTAAATCTTTCTTTATTTTATTTTAATCCCTCTTTTTTCTCCCCACAGGTTGTAATAGAGGATTTGAGACAAACGTTTGTAGAGGATTATATTTGGCCCGCAGTTCAGGCAGGCGCCGTCTATGAAGACAGGTATCTTCTGGGTACATCATTAGCTAGGCCCTGCATTGCCAAATCTCTGGTTTCTGTTGCAGTTCAAGAAAAAGCTACTTACATTTCGCACGGAGCAACAGGAAAAGGAAATGATCAAGTTAGATTTGAACTATCTTGCTATGCACTTTGCCCTGACCTGAAGGTAGAAATACTTCTTAATGTGTAAATTCACAGTAAAAATCATTCTTTCGTAGTTATGTAAAAAACTAATTAAAAAAAAAAAAAAACTGGAAACAAAGGGTATTTTTTTAAAAAAAAATTTAGGTTTTTACAGATTCTCCAAAATCTCATTCTTCAAGTGAAAAAAAATAATAACGTTTTTTTTATAAATAAATTAGAGTATCAAATAATATATTTGCAACTCTCAAAATTACCGTAATTTGAATAAAAAGTGTAAAAATTTTAAACCGAAGTTGTGTAAAAGAACCTTTATTATTTTTTTTTCAAGAAATACTAGTATTTTCATTTTACTATATAATTACATTATAATTATAATTAATATCATCATGTTATACAACAATTCTAATTAATAATGTATTCAGCATTCATATATCATACTATATATAAACAAAATTTCAGTATTAAATGCATTTCCATGATTAACTGGTTCAAGTAATCATTTGCATTAGTGCGGCCACATAATTCTGTCTGACGCTAAGATAATAGTTAACATGCTATTATTTGTATAAAACTTGTGTAAGCTTTTTAATTTCATTATTAATAATTACATCTTAATATTTCTTAACGTTCTTATTAGTTTGAAATTTTCGAGCTAGTTTAGTAACTTATTCATCCTTCAGAATTTTTTTCCTGGATAAATACTTTCTCCATCAAAGGCAGGATTAAATGTAATATTTAAACTAATATAATTCGTTATAACGAATTAATGTTAAAAAATATGGCATTGTTTACCAGTGTTTTCAATTGCATTACATTTATATATATATATATATATATATATATATATATTCAATGTTTGTTAGTAAAAATGTTATTGTATTTATACGTTTGTATGAAATTTAGTCAAGTTTTCTATTGTGATCATTTTCTTCTTCATAACAATTAATTTTAATGCAAATCCCCTAAATATTGTAATAAGCCCACTTGTTAAACTTTAACGATTTTTTTATGAATTTAATGGACTCTGTACACTTTATAATTCAGACTCAAAAAGTTTCTCAAAACTATAGGATCGAATTCTTAATACTTTTGTGATACGCGTGTCTCCAAAAATTAATAGAGTTTATTTTGATACATTCCCTTTCAGTAAAAAGTATTCATTTATAAAATGTTTTACAAATACGTTATTTGTAACACAAATAGTCAGGTACCAAAATGCACGGTCCTATTTCTCCATTATCTTTAATTCGTGAAGGTAATGTTAGTCATTTGAGGTTTTCAAGCTTAGTCTGCTATATTTATTTGGTTACAATAAAATGCATTCAAACATAAATCATATAGAAAATTTCACGTATTTTTAAAAATCAGAGAATTTAAAATCAAAGATCTAAAAATGCCATAAAAATGTCATTATTACGGAAATTTCAATATTTTCTCCTTTTAAATTTTTTTTATAATTAAATATAAATACAGCAGTCTAAATTTGAAAGATATGTTTGAAAATTTCATTGGATACATATTTTTTCCTTCCGAATTTGAGACAGAAATCTCAGACAAACATGATCAAATGTTAGAAAACAAGACCCAATTCAGAATTATATTTCAGAAGGAAAAATGCTCCAAAATTAATATAAGCTGAGTGGCTATATAACGTATAATAAAGTTTGGAAACATGCTTTTACCGATGAAAGTGATTCTAAAAAAAAAAAAAAAAAAAAAAAAAAAAATATGGAGCTTGAATGAAATGGAAATTTCATCTGAACCAAATTTTACTATTTAAACTCATCGATAAAAATCAAAGTATTCTAAGCGAAAATATATAGAATATCAGAATTGTACTAAACAAATTAAAGAATGAGATAATATTTAAGAAAATGCTGCGAAGGGAATACTAAAATGATAGGATCTAAATACGGTTTTAAATGGGAGAGCAACTTTTATTCGCAGAAACGATTCATTGTTAATTAACTTCACACATAAAAGGCAACACGAGGGCTATTATCGACGGATCTCGTATTTTGAACCTCGGTCAAATGACGAGGACGATTACTCAGCTGAGTCTCCCTCCCCAAGCTTTCACACCATGATGATGAGAAGGAGAGAGCTTTAACAAATTTAACGTGTATCAGCCCCGCAACATGACGCTCTTTTGGGGGCATTAAGACTTAAACTCACAACAGGACGGAAACAACGCCATTCGCGAAGTCGCGACCAAGAATTTTTGGCTACTAAGGCCACTAGTTTTGTAGAATTTAGTTGGAACTTTATGGTAAATATTTTTAAAATTGAAAAACAAATTCAAGGCTTAGAAAACTTCAATAAATCAATAGAAATCCTGAAGATTAAATTTTCTTTATTGCTTTTAAAATATCCAGTATTCTCGGAGACTCACAAAAAATCAGACTAAAAATTTCTTTTGTTCAGCAAAGTATTTACAGCTTTCAACTTGAGAGGAATATAAAAAATAAGCTTTTTCTTAAGATGCGAACACAATATTATTAAATTTAACAAGGTTAGGATTGACAGTCGTTGCGATTGCTACTAATGCTGAAGCTAAATTAAGACATTGTAATATTACCCAACTCATAGAAACATTGTAATATTTTTCACACTTGGCGTCAACACTGTTAATTTCAGTTATTACTCAATTTGTCATCTTTCCACTCGACTATTAAGCAAAAAAGCTAATGGAGGAGAAAATATATCTATATAATAATCTCCCTCTATTTTGTATGTATATTAAATGAAAACAGCATAGTTTGTTCCGCCCACTGGTTATTGATAGCTTCCCTTTCCACTACCAAGTTGAAATAGTTAATTACAAAAATACGCAATCAATAGAATGGAAAGACGTGTCCAATTATAGACAACTAATTATTTTTATTCACGTTATGAATATTAAAAGCTATGTTCTATCTACTCTCTCTCTCTTTGTGTGTGTGAGGTTATTTGGCTTTGAATTATTGTTTGTAATAGTAAATTAAATTGCCTATTGCCGATTCAACTCAATTCGAGTGAGTAGAGCAGCAGAAATTGTGGGGTTTGAACACTAGTTCAATTCTTTAATCTTTTACCTATATCTTCAAAGATTCCTCGAATAACTTCATAGTTAGATTAAGAAGAGCTGGTTCAGACGTCTCATTTAAATTCATTATTATCAATAAACTTTCCATATCAATAATAAATTCTTTGCAGCTTATATATAAATTTGATCAAATCAATTCATTCATTTTTATTTTCAATTTAATCTACATGAATCACATTTTATTTTATTGTAAGAGATTTTGAATCCAAACATAGTCAGAAGGAAACGCAAAGAGTCATTTAAAGGAAGAATGGCAATAGAAATCGCAAACCAATGTCACTAGTTATCTTCATGTCTTACCTACTTGCATTAGCTTCAGGAACTCACACGTAGAAGTTGAATTGATAGAACAAAATAATTCAATATGCAGTGTTTTTGTTGAGTGCGTGATGTTGACTTCTTTTAGGTTCTATTCTCTAACATTAGACGAAAATAGTTTTGTCAAATTACATCCATAAGAAAATCAAGAAATCAATTAAAAAGCTCGAACGCTTTTTAAGGGTATGAATAATTGGAAACAGAAGTTAGAAGTCAAAGCTTATAAAAATGGGTTTCAGTTGTGCATAATCGATGACTACGGCATTTTTGGTAATCTGAATCGATTTGTGATATTAGTGCATACTGAAATATTTATTCCCTAATTTCAAATTCTCATTTAAAAATTATAACTTACTGGATTTGCTAATGTCCTGATGAAAATCGCAAGTTATGAGAAATTGAAAATTGTGATTTGGACTGAATTACTCATTTTTTCCTCTGTAAAACAATGAAATCATACAGTTTCAAAGAGATATAATTCCCACTGCAACAAAATTATTCTATGAAATCTACCCGCATTTTTTAATTTTCTTCACAATTAAAAGCACGTGTTTTCTTCAATATTCAGGAGGTGGAGAACTATTCTTGTTTTTTAGAAAACTTTGCTCAAGTGGTTTGTGACAGAAATACTTCATATGTTTTTGTGGGTTTTTTTTAAATCGCATGTATTTGCCTTCGCATTCTATGAGGGGAATTTTTAAAATAACACTTTAACGTTTTTTCCCCGTCATATTTTATTACTCGTATCAATTCTTCGTCGACATTGCCCTAGATATTCTAGCTATCATTGAATGAAAAAAAAAAAAAAAAAAACGCAACAATTAAAATCGATCAGTGTCTTGATGATCAAATAGTGACCTTGATGAACAGGTTCAATGTTTTATTAGAATGCGTTTGAAAACTCTATTTACATTCCGAAACTCGGATATGTTTTGTTTAAGGTTCGTAAAGTAAAAAAGAGGAGGCAAAATGTAGCCATCTTGTCTGTTAAAAAAATATGTTTCATTGACTAGTCAAGAGTGGCTGAAAATGTCACTGCAAAATCATCACTGATTTAAATGTTACAGTCAGACGTATAAGGGCTTTTTAACTCTTTAGCTGTGTTATTATGGTAACACAGATGCAATGGCTTAAATATTCGGATATATTAAATTTAATTATAATTCATCCTGTAAAATCTAATGGTGATAAATATCTTTCATAAAAAGTGAGCTTGAAATGGATATTGTATTATTTCAGACAAAAAAAAAGTGGCATCAAAAAGCATATTCAAAGCTTGTTTTGCTTAGAATATCAAAATACACAAATTCAAGATTTATTTATTATTATCTTTTCGATTTGTATTAGTTAAAACATATTTCTCTTTGATGATTCCGTTTCATCGTTTTTGAACAAAAGAAAAAAATTAACAGTTTCTGAAATTTACAGCCGAGAAGTGGTAGGTGTTCGAAATTCGTATAAATTACGTATGTGTTATATTTTTTTTATCAATAAATATATTTTTAATCTAAATGTTTTTTCTTCAAGTAATTTGTAAAAAAAATTTCTACTTATTGTTCATGACAACTTCAATCCATTTCATCGTTGACTTTCGTTAAACAGAGTTTGCTTTCTTTTTTCCTTTATGAATTGTTTATTGAGTTTTTAAGAAAACGATATAATGCGTAATTTTGTGAAATAAAAATTCTGAAACGCATGATTTTATTTAAAAATTTTTTAGTTTTTCTAATTTTTGCCATTTTTTGAAAGTAACAGCTTAATAATATATTATATAATTTTGTATTTGGTTATATAATTTGGACAAACTTAAAATCTTATACAATCAAACATTATTTCTAAATGAAATATATAAGGAAAAAAACGAATCTAATTTATTTCTATAAAATTTGTTATGATGTCTTTGCAACATTATAATAATTCAAGAATAAATTTATAAATAAGGTATTCTGAATTTTACATTTTTCCAACGAGAGAGTGTAATTTAGAATTTAAAACATTTTTTTTCAATATTTCACGTTTTCTCAACATGTTATCTTAATTTTGTTAGACTTATATTATAAAACATTGAAATTTAATTTAAGCGATTTGATTATAGAAGTAAAAGTATTAAATTCTCAAATTTAATGCATATTCAAATAATATCTGGGATTAAATAATCAACAATTTTCAAAAAATTTCAATTAGAATCATAAATTTTTAGCTTTTTGCCTCCGATTAAATCCATAAATTATACAGAGCAAAAGCAGCTTAAAAACTCAAATGACATCCAACGCGTTTTAAATTTCCAAAATTTGAATTATTTATATTAAGAAATTTTTTTGAAGTAAAATTTGTCCATCAGAAAAATTAATATTTTATTGCATCAGTGATGTAAGTAGTTTTTAATTTTTATCAATTTATTTTTTGTATTAATATAGATTATAGCTCCTTGGAGATTAAAAGAATTCTATGAGCGTTTCCCTGGACGACAAGATCTCATCAAGTATGCCAAAGTAAGAAAAATATCAAATTTATATATACGTGTAAAATAAATATTTATGCGAGAGACATTTTTTCATTAATCAAAAAATAATTTAACGTAACAAAATCTTTTTAATGTATATCTTTTGCTTTTCATTCATCGATACGAAGTGAAATTCTCGCACTAGATAGTTTTTTTTTCTCAAATTTTCTTAATTTTTTAATCTTGCGATACTTCTTAATAGAGATTAAAGTTTTAGATGCGAAACCTTTTTGAAAAATTTCAGCTAATTTAAATATTACAACTGAAATTATTAAAAATCTTTAATAATAAGAAACAGGCACGTAGCTGTGACTGAATCTTTAGTCGGGCACTGGACTTAAATAGAGGAGAGAGGTAAAATACTATATGATAAAATGTCATAAATCTACTTCCTTAACTTCTAAGTTAATTTGGAACTAAATTTTATTTATGAATTTCATTACTCTGTATTATTCATTTAATGGAATACCGGACTGTTGTACAGATTTAAATAACTTGTGCATAAAATTTAGAATATTAAATTTTTGTTTTCGTAATTAAAATCGTAAGGTAGGCTTAAAAAAGTAATTATTGAATTACATCATCTAATTTTACCATCAGATAAAATTCTATTGGGAATAATTACTTTTGTTGTCATAAGATTCTACGTGTATTTATGTTGAAATTTCTAAGCTAAAGGAGTTATTTATTCATTCCTATTCACTTAGATCAGAATAACTGTAACGTTAACGTTTTATCGTTCGCTTGAAAACTCTTTCATTATAAATTTATCTTTAATCTTCTTATTTAAATTTTGTTAAATATTAATTATTATACATTTGTATTAATAAAACATACAATTAGTTAATTAATAATATAATTGTGTTAAATAATAATACAGCTATAACAGTGTTATAATAGTATTATTATTATAATACTGAAATATTTTATAGCAGAGGATTTTTAAACAAGAGTTCATGAAATATATTTTGGTAGACTACTTTTAAACAGTTCCATTCATATTTACTATCGAGCAAAGCTCTTAAAAATGAAAACTTAAAAAGGGTAAATAAATGAATCTATTACTAGGGGCAAACTTTTCCCCAGTACTGACACTGTCCAACATAGCGCAATTCTGGCAACAGACTTGATAAGAAATGAATATAACACAGTCATCTTTTTTTAAATATATATTTAAGATAATAGTTAAGAAAACATCTTGGAATTTAAACTTTTAACATAACTGTAAGTAAACGAATATCATTATGAAAACATTTAATCCTTTCGGTTCATTGGATAATAAGTTTGGTTGTTTATTAATTTTGCTCTTTTTAGCAACGCGGAGTCTATTAAATATGGGCCTCGTAAATTTGAACTACGATCCAGTGACGAGCACGGCACCTGAGTGGCCACTCCAGTCTCCAAACATCCACATCCTGCCAACGTGGAGAATTTAAATTCCTATAGATTTAACATGCTTCAACCCCTCTACACTATGTGTCTTAAATAGTATGAAGATTCGAGCCCACAGCTCGCGTGAGACAGCGCTATCCACAAGTTCTCTTTCAGGATCATTAGGTTACCCGAGTGCCAGTGTTTTAGTATAACCCAATAGGTCCCCCTACAGAAATTTTTTAACTTTGTTATTAAATAATAAAAGAATATAAAAAAGAAAATACAAATTGAAAATAATGTTTAGGAAAAGAAGCTTATTCCTTTCAAGAGATAAGAAAACAAATAAAATGTATTAACTTATGCTGAATACATATGTACGAACAATGCCCTAATTCCAATATATTTTGATTTTGAGTTTTAAAAAATAACAAATACCTGACTTTTCTAAAAAAATCATCTGATCAGCAATTATTATTTTTTAAGAAAGATGCATATAAAAATTTCTTTTTTTAAAAATTTTTGGCTTATTACTTAATGTAAATTTTCCTTTTAATTTTATTCTTCTAATGTACTTTACTTTAAAAATAGCACGGATGTTTCAGTCATTGAAAAGATCCTTTATTTTACTATTTTACTTTATTTTTTACGATAAGTCTTGAAACTTTTCACCACTTTGTCAGATGAATTATTTCGTTTTTTTTTTACTGAGCTCCTTTCCGATGCTTGATAGAACGATAATTCCTTTTTTTTAAGAGATAGATAACGTTTAGTATACATTGTTATCTATATTCACCATTTCTGAAAGATGATTCATAGTAATAAACAAAGAGAATCGGAATCTATAAAAAATTGTGCGGATAAAAATAGTTGGTAGGCAGAGATTCTCTCTCTAACATTTCAAATTTCTAAACCTTCATTAAAAATGTATATGTTTTAATATAATTTGTTTACTTATTTATTTTAAAAAGTAATAATCACCAGTAAATAAAAAATAACATGATTTAAGAATGTACAAATTTCGAGAAAATTTAAACTTTCGAATTTTAAATTTAGTGTACAGCCTTTTTCGTTCAATTGTTTAACTCGGGATTATTGATAAAGAAGTAATGAAATACATCGTTTTACCTGAAATAGATATTTCAGTAGTTAAAAATGACGCTACTTTTCACTGAAAATATACATATAGAAATCTCAAAGCCAGTAATGCTTTTTCTTGAAGCAGCATACGAATTCCATCAAAAGAAAAAAAAAAATTCAAAGTTAATACCAAAAAAAGAGATTTTTAACGTAATAAGTTTTTATAACTTTTTAGTTAAATTATAGCTAATTTTGATTGTTAATGCTTTAATAAGCAATAAGTTCAGAAACTATTATATTCTAGATTAAATAAAAAAAAAACTGTTCAATATTCTTTATTGATTCACATATTATTTTACACCAAATTTCAATACTTTTCGCTTTTATTGACAATTGATTTATAATCATTTTTTTAAATAGGCTAAAAATATTCCGGTTCCGGTAACTCCATCAGCACCTTGGAGTATGGATGCCAACTTGATGCACATAAGGTATATTACGTAATTCCCAATAGGAAGCGTTTTATCTCTGCTTTTAATTTTTTCTAAGATTTATATTTTTAATTATTAGCAATAATGATTGAAAACACGAGCACAGATTTATTTATATTTAAACCACAGATTGATTTGTTTGCTTATCATGAAATTATTTACTTAGTTTTAGTTAGCAAAGATAATAAAATCTTCATACATTGTCTCATATTTCAAGAAAACTTAATTTATATAAGAATCTTATAAAACTGTACTCAGTACTGGGTCACAAAATTATGAAATTTTTTCTCACATACAGTTGATGATTCTAAAACAAAATATTCATTAAAACGATGAATATAAGTATATCAAATAAAAAAAAATCCGTTTAGTAAAATTTATATTTATTTTTGTCATATATATTAATAGTCAGGACATTTATCATAAAACTATTCTGAATTCTAATTACACTATTGTCGTACTTCCATTGGTTGAAATCAAGGATGATGCAACAAACTGTAAAATTACAAAATGCAAATGTTAATGTCTTTTTAAATTCTTGAAACGCATTTTAAAATTCAATGCATACGTTAAAGGAAACAGATCTTCAAAAATAGCAATGTAAGAAAAGTATTTAGGTCTTGTTTAAAAAATAACAGAAATGCGTCCTTTAAAATGAGGAATATAGAAATCAATGCCGCATCTTAAACAGTATTTATACCAAATGCGCAATAAAAAATATGAGTATTTTACATAGAAGTCAGAGTTTGCGCTATCGTCTCTTCTGTTTATAAAAATGATTCCTGGGTCTTTACGTTAAGTTTTCATGATACCTGGTAGTTATGTTATCTGTGTCACGTAGAAGAAAATGTTAATCTGTTAACTCCTATTGGCAAGATAACTTTTGCCATATACTAGACATCTTATTTTATTCCTTTTCTCCAATAAAGAACGCTAGGGGTTCCACAAGGTAATTTTCTTCCTTAAGAATACTACTATGAAAAAAAAAAAAAAAAAAAAAACCCCACACTTCACTATATACACTTACAGACTGATATAAATAAATAATTTAAAATAAAAAACAATATTTTAAAGGTATTTAAAGTTGTTATATTCTTTCAAAAAATTAATATTTATAGTCTATCTCAGAGGTAAGCGACCTTTTTAAGTTTTAAGACTACATTAGAGTATTTGTAATCTCATAAATTCTCTCCCCCACCCAATGTATTCTTATATCGACAAAAAAAAGCTTTTAAGAAAGGAAGTTATATATATATATATATATATATATTTAAATAGGTATATTATTTTCTTAAAAACAAAAATATCATTTAGACCAATTTAAAAAAAATTTGAGTTCTGATCAACCTTATATATGTCACAAATGCCATAAAATACATGTTTATGCAGTTCTAATCATATTATAAAAGTAACGTAGATGCATAAGGTATCTTAATAATTTATATTCAATAGGGTAAACGTTCAGAGTGAAACTAAATAACTTACAGTTGAACTAAATACCGTATTTGTTGATGTGCGAAACATTTTTTTTTTAGAAAACAGTGTCGAATAAAATAATGCTCTGTGCTTTTTTGGATAGGGTGATATTTATTAATCCGAAGAAAATGCATTTAAAAAAAGTATAATAGCCTTTGTTATTGCACATCCCTCATAAATCAATTAACCAGAGATTCACTTTTTTTCCTAAAAAAAACATCTTAAAAAATGGGAGTGATATTATGATGGTAAAGAGAGACCGTTTCACCTTTTAAAAGTCTTACGCACCCCCTTTTTTGTTCCAGAATCTTTATAGGCAGTTATGATCTTAGAGATGAGTAATATTAAGGACATATGGGTTTCTAACGGTCATTTAGCTATTAAAAATAAGTATTATATTATACACATTTTTTTTAAAATAATATTTTAATATTTAGGTTTACCGGAAAATTGTATTAAATCTCCTGTGTACCTCTTATTCATAAGAGCGACTTATACACCGGAATTACAGTTACTGACATTTAAACTAAATAACTTAAAAGTTAAGCTATGGTATGTAATTAAGCAAATTATCTCATATCTAAGTCAGATACTAAATGTGGTGTTTACCACCTGTTTTCAATTTGTAGTCCAAGTGTTAACCGTATGAGATTTACTCATACAGCTACTTACACTTTCTTATATCTTAATTATTGCATTGATTGGTATGAAATGAAATTTATTCGTAAAAATTAAATATAAGGAAGGATTCTAATTATTTATTTCCCCCCTCCTATTTTCCAAATTAATTTTGTATCTGTTTTAATGATTCAACTGCAGAATTTCATTTCTAAGAAAAATATTTGCTAACATTGGAGGAAAAATTATGCAATCAACCTTATTTAATTTTTTGATCTTTATTAAATTCAAATAAATAAAATAGTATAGATGAATAAATGAATGTAGAAATTCCATAAGTTAACATTATGCTCATATGTTTAAAATGGTTGGTTTATGGAGCCTTGGGATACCAGGTACCAGTCATTTTGACAATTTCTAACATTTGTCTGTGATTTTCAATTCCTTTAAGTATGTCAGAATGATATGTAAAATAAGTTACAAACGCCCTCAAACAGAAAATTTTCTGATTTGTTATTCTTAAGAACATTTTATGCATTTAGAAATATAGATTTGAGAAGATGATTAGTAATTACAAAGGACTAGATTCATGAATTCGAAATAATTGTTGAAAGAAAGCCTTTAAGTTTAGTAAAGTATTATCTACAATTGAAAATCATGCAATATTATTTTACTTGCAACTTAAAAATGAGCGAACAAATTTTAATGAAAAGAAAATAATCATATCTATAAGAATTATATTGATTTCGAAACACCTTCACAGACCACATTTAATGGGTCCAGAAGGTTCAATGTTTTCTTTTCCTGATTTAAATTATTCTTATTTTTTTCTTAAAAGTTTCGATCCTTTTATTTGTCCTGATACACTCTCCATATTGCTAATGCCGTGTAATACTTAAGAAAATCGATATTTTCTAATATTCAGCTCACAAAAGGGCAAAGTTGAAAATTTTGATGGTAAATTTTTATGCTCATTTTATGAGTCTTGCTAAATTTTTACTGGATTCTCTCTCTCTCTCTCTCAGTTGCAGTATTTTGTGCTTTCTATCCATCCCCCTACAAATGAATTTTGTAAAGTTTAATTATTCATTCTATGATTGTAACCAGCAATTGATACGCTTAGAATTTATCTATATCAAAATTAGGGATTTCAAACTATTATAAGAGTCTAAATAAATTATTTAATATCTGTTAAAATTATCTTCTAATAATGCATAGTTAATAAATATTATATTAATAATAAGAAGTATTTTCTCTCTCTCTCTCTCTCTGTCTGTCTGTCTTACTTATACAGAAGTATTTAAATATTTGCAGTAATTTCAAATTTTATGAAATATTCTTAAGAATTCTTTATTTAAGTTTACAAAATTTCTTAATGACCTTATTACAGTTATGGACGATAATTACATTTAGTTTCTTATGCAGAAAGGAAAATTTAAAGTAGCTGTTTCTTAAGATTTTTGTTGGTGTTTTCCATGAAAATAAAACTGCCTGGTTATAAAATCCGAGTCAGGATTTCTTGTATGCATTGCCTATATGGTTTTTAAAAAATGAAAGAATCATAATAATCTTTAAAAACAAAACAATAATAATCTTTCTTTTTTTATCAAATAAATATAAAAATAAATTTATAAATTCCTCCATGCAAATATTTGCAAATATTTGCAAAGAACAGATTTAGCCACCAAAGGTGCTTACTTTTTAAAAAAATATTTATTAAATTATAAAATTTAACAATAGAATGAAGAATTATTAAATTATTCATTTAAGTATTATAATCAAAGCAAACGATAAAATATTGAAGTGAACAATAGAATTGTTTTTAGATACTAAAAATAAAGTAAACGATAATTTCTTTAAAAAATTGAATATGTTTTAATCTACATATAATTATTACTGGAATAAAATAAAACAAGTCATGTTCATTTCCCATTTTATTTTGAAAATTGGTTGAGTGACCTTTTTATACAACACTTAAAATAGCTCTTTGTGTGTCTAAAACTACGGTTTCTTAAGAAATTTGTGCTTTTATTTAGCGGTCGTAATATTACGGTAGAACGTTGGAGCGTAACGTCATCAAAACGTTATTTATGCAAACCAAAGATGTGGTTTTCTCGCATTCAACACTCTTTAAAAAATCACTTCCTGTGGTTTATATAGACAACGTTTGAGTGATGTCATTTATCTCAATATTGTGGCCGCCAGGTAACGGTTGCGCTTTTCTAGGAAACAATGGCTTAATAAAGTCTTTTCATAAAGAGAATGTGTGTAAAAATGTAATGAATATTAAATTTTCGGTTTATCTTTCCGTTTATTCCCCGAAATTCAAAAAATAAAATTTACTGGAACTTTAGAGTTGGAATAACAAAACAAACCTTTATTCATCACGAAAGCTTACTAATTTGCAATATAGATTTTCGTAAAGAAACTTAAACTATAAAAATTAATGTATCGCAAGCAGTATGACATTCTTTAATTGCTATGATTTGTCTTTAAGGAGTTAAGAAAGTATTAAATATTAAACAGAATCTAATAATTTTTATCAATAGCTATGAGTCAGGTATTTTGGAAGATCCATGGAATGAACCACCAGAAGATTTATATCGAATGACAAAGGATCCAATAAAATCTCCCGAAGAGCCATCAGTTTTAGATATTGAATTCAAAGAAGGTTAGTAGCACATGTTTTTTTTTTTTTTTTTTTGAAAGTTTTGGCGCTTTTTATTTTAAAATTTTGGACAGTACGTCTATCCTTAGGAGTATAAATGCAATCGAAAGTATACATTTCGATCAATGTATCAAACTATCTAATATGAAATTACGTGTTATACAGAATTATGTATTCGACTATCTATCGAACTTTTTACAATTGTTGAACCTTGATCTTTCACAATAAAAGCAGTTTCTATAAAGCGAACAAAAATTTTTACATAAAAAAATTATATTTACTTATTGCTGTAAAATGACTGTATTGATTTCGGGACACGTGGACGTGAACTTAACAAAGGTCGATTACCACATTTAAGGCTATGGACGGGAACTTAACTAAGGTTAATGGACCACACTTATAAAGATATATTGATTGACTGCTTTGTTCGAGATGAACGCAAAGATGATGACAACGTAGATTAATTAATTGAAAAACTATAAAAAGAAAGCAATGGGAGCATTTCTGATTTAAGACTTCTTTGTCCCTAAAAATATAATATACATAATTGTTCTAATAAGAAAATGACAAAAAAAAAAAATCAATACATATTTCTGTACATCAAAATTTTTATATATCGAACGTTTTCCAGAAACTTTTCAGTTTAATAAGCAGAGGTTTGATTGTATTTGTATGAATGGTTTTTTGGTATATCTGTTTAAGAGATAAATAGATTTCAACACTCTCTGACAGATCACAATGAAAATTGGCGTATACATGTATTTTTTCATGGAGTAGGTTTTCATACTATCCACTTTGTTGTAATTTGACACTAGGTGGTGCTGCAGTATATCAACTTTCATACCTTTCGACCGATCGAAAATTGGTATGCGTAAGTATTTGAACACCAAACATTAAAAGATCAACCAGACCCGCTGGACAACTGTCATACACTACAGCTACTGAAGGATCATAAGTAAAAATACCATGATTAGTCACAAGCTATTAACCTTTCCAATAAGTTTGGGTTATTTTCAATGGCATTCAAAGTATCAATACAAACAGTTTTGTGAGCTTCTTGGTGTTCAAACGAGAGAATATTAGGCACCATTTAGGCACACACTTTTAGTATATTAAATTTGTTATGTAAAATTTTCCGTATAGATTCTTTGTTAATTCTTACTGTCTTAACAATTGCACGAATATTTAACCGATGGTCAGATTGAGCCTGATTACCGTTTTTTTCAATATTGTCACGCTTTTCTGACGTAGAAGTGACATGTCATGCGTTTTTGACGGGCATGAATCTTCTTCGACGTCATCTCGGCCACTTTGAAAATATTTAATCCACTCAAAACACGTGCACGTGACAAACATTCATTGCCATACACTTCTTTTAGTAAATTATAAGTTTGCGTAACGGTTTTTTCAAGTTTCATGTTAAGTTTCACAACAATTCGTTGTTCACTTATCATTTTTCAGACGGAAAAAAATCCCTCCAATGTGAACGAAGGTTACGGGGAAACAGATATGTGTGTGCTTACGGAAGCGAGAGGTACTGCATTCGAAAGAGAAGGATTCACGCTGAACTGCTGTCGGTCGCTGGCGTTTGGCATATGCGTACTTCTGTAGCAGCACCAGTATCGTTATTCAGTAGCCACACCTCGTATTTCATATCAATTTATACTAATAAAAATAAAAAATCTTATCAGAATGAGTCATCTTCCACTTTTCTACATTTTTTTCAACGTGTTATAGATTCTAGATACATACAGATCATCCATTTTTATATACACAGAGATAAATAAATATACACTGGCTGGACAACGTCTGTGCCACTAGTATTATATATTTACACCTATTTTTATAAGTAAAATAGAATATTAAATGGTATACCTCCCTTTTAACACGGATAAGTTAAATATATAACTATAGAACAGTGGAACAAGTATTAACAATTTGGAAAGAAAATTTCTAATTCTGTAGTATTGCATTTCCAGTAGTTTCTAATGCATTTAAAATCAAAGTAATTTAATTTTCAAGTTTGAGACTGATTAAAGATTTTTAAATATAAATTATTTTATATTTTCATCAAATGACCATCAAAATCTTTTAGCTGAAAAAAACTTTAAATTCCTCAAAATATTTTTAAAAACGTAGAACCACTTATTTATAAAAATTATTAAAAATATTGCTAAATTCACCAAAACATTGTAAGTAATGAGTGCTTTATGTGAGATCAGTTCTTAGACTCTTAAAGTCACATTATTTTTATGTTTTGATGTAAAATGCGGAAAAATCAAAGATTTATTTACATTCTACTTATTGAATAAAACACAATAATTATTGGATTATTTTTTACACACCAATAATTAATCTAGTCATAATATCCGTATTAATAAATTATAGGTTTAATCAAAGTAGATATAACATATTACTACTGTGAATGATCTTTTCTTATTATAAAAATTGTAAAATATGTTTCTAAAAAAGATTTTTTTTTGATAAGTATATTAGATTCTGGCAAGCATTTTTTTCGATGATAGCTGATTTAAATTTCCAATTTAATACTCCTTAAATACACATTTTTCATATATTTGTGTATAACATGATTTTTATTCTTATTCTTTGAAATACTTATTATTTTTAAGTAGAATATTTATGTTTTTGATAATTCAGAAAGCCAATGATTTGTGTGTGATAGTGCCATTCTTATGAAATTTCTTTTTTTTAGGAGTTCCGGTAAAAGTGTCTAACTTGAAAGATAAAGTTGTCAAAAGTTCATCGCTCGATTTGTACCTTTACCTAAATGAAATCGGGTGAGTTAAGCAATCATCTTGGAAAGTATGTTTTTAAGTGCTTAAAACTGACATCGATAGTTAAATATGAACTAAAAAAATTGATGTAGTTTTAACAATGAAGAAATTCTTTACTCAAAAAATGAGAATTATTTTAAATTGCTAAAATTTGACTATGAAGTTAAACTTATAAAAACATAAAAGAAGGGAGGGGTATAAATTTCTATTCAATACACTAGATGCGCGTAAGGAAAAATACAAAATCGAATTAATCTTATTTTATGTAAAAATCTAATCTTCAAAAGAAGAGGAAAGGTAATATTAAATTATAGGACACTTCAAAGAAGCAAGTCTTTATTTTTCAACAAGTACCTCCAACATGGAAGTGAATTACACGTTGCAAGAATGTATTTGTAAGTTTTGAAAAATAGATGTTGCCGAAATCAAATGCATCCATTGTTAATTTATTTAAATATTGTGAGAAAGCAGAATTGTTTATTTGTTACTTATAATCGCCATTGTTAATAGAACAGGGTAGCTGTGCTGTATTATCTAAGTTTCAAAATTACTTAAAGGTTTTTTTAATGTTAAAGACAACCATGTACTTACATCCAATACACTAACACAGTTTATGAACAAAAGTATAATTGAGTATTCACGTAATTTCATAATAATTTTCATTCTCAGCAACGATAGCTTTTAATATTCAAGTTAACTAACAGAGTTGCGTCATTTACGATCATTTAAATCTTGATGAAAATTTCGGCAATTTTACGTGTAGAAATTGTATAACTATTTTAAATATTATGGTTTATGACATTTTAATAGCAACAATAACATTTGTTTTAAATAATTAGTTCCAAATTTCAATTAACCATAAAAAACGTTTCCTTAAACAACAAAGAGAAAAAAGTGCTTTTACTATGTAACAATCAGCTATAATTATTTTCATTAAATAAATGTTACGAAAAATTTTTACAAGCAAACATTAATTTGTTTCACTTTTTCTTAAGTGTGTTCGTGCATAGTATTTTAAGAATCTGTCATTTCTATTCACAGAGGACAGTATGGAATCGGTCGTATAGATATTGTAGAAAACAGATTCATAGGAATTAAATCAAGAGGTGAGTATTATAATTTACACTTTTTTTACAAAACAAATGCAGCGTATCGCCTTAACACCACAATGATATTTGATAAGAATGTAAGTTTAATTAAAAGAAGACCCAAATATTAAATTTCTATTAACAATATATTTATAATAGCTAATGAATAAAAAATATTATGACTTAATAGTTTTCATAGTTTTATGTTTAAAGACATACTTTTCTTATCTTCAATAATATTGAAAAAGCAGAACAAAATATCTTAAAACTTATCTGTAAAAATGAATTTTCTCCAACCATTTTTATACCTGGAACCTCATATAGCAAATTAGAGTTATCAGAATCTGGATTTAATAAGAAAATATAAAATCCAGATTATGTAAGAAAGAGACAAAGAAAGAAGAAAATGATATTGGGAACAGAAGAGATAATATTGTGAGTGTTATACTTCCTCCTGTAGAGAAAATATCTCCCACTAATACTGCAGCTGTTGAAGATTTACTGTAGAGTATGGACTCAATCGCGCTTTCCCCTTCAACTAACTTTTTTGGACTTCTATGTGATGCTGTTTGGTTTGAATACCTTTCTCAATAGAGGAACGTGACTATGTAGAACAGACTATAATTATTGAACTGTAATGAATAGAATTTAGGAGATGTACATATAAATAGTGAATCGTTTGATACGATAGTTAGTTGCCGGTTGTTAGTAATTATATTGAGTTCAAGTTATCAACGTGAAACATCTGTATTTCACATGCACGGAGTAAGGAGCTTTAGAAATTAACATAGAAATATTTGTAAAGGGTCAAGGATTCGAATCCTTTTGTAATGCTCTGCCAAAGACTCGAAACCGAATGGTTCTGATCAGATAAATAATTAGCCATTATATTAAGCGTTCGATTCTGACGCATATAACGTATATCCATAGGGATTCAATTTTGATTATTAATATATCTGAATGACTTAGTTATTAACTCAGTGTTATTTATTATTAAAATAATTAATAATGACAGCAAAAGAAAGTAATATTGGAGCGTAACATCTGGAAATAAGTCAAATTTAGATTCATGATAATTTTCTAACTTTAAGAATACTTAGTTTTAGCTTGCATTTTCTCTTCCCATTTCTATTAAATTAATTATTATTATTATGTTTACCTCAAGCTGAGGCTTATCTGTTATATCTTTAAAACTTAAATTTTGTAAATTAACGTTTTAAGTAAAAGGAGCTATTTCGCTGTAATCCATTTTGTCCTACTGTAGATTTTTGTCAAAGAATATTTGACACTCTTCGAGATTTGTTGATTTTTTCTTCTGCTATATATTTTAAAACCAGTTTACTCCATATTCGTTATAGGAGTGTATGAAACTCCTGGAGGTACAATTATTCACGCAGCCCATACCGACCTTGAGATATTCACGTTGGACAGGGTAAGGAAATTTAATTATCTTTTATAGTATTTCTCATTTCTTAAAAAAAAAAATCAGCTAGTTTTTAAAATCATTTAACAATTCGAATTGCAAAAATCATTTGACTATTTTAAACTGACTGGACTAAAAATATAAGCTAAGGATATATATTTTTTCAAAATCCAATCGATTTTACAGGACAAGGGAATTTCCTTATCAATTACTTATTTTAGACGAACACTGAATTATTTAGAATTGTAACAAACATAAGGAATTTTGAAAGGATAAATAATTCATTCATGAAATAATTTCCTTTCAAATGTACAACGAAAAACTGAATTATTTTACTTCTCTCATTAATGAAATAATAGATTCAGATTTCTCAAAGCATTAACTATCTTATGTAATGATGACTTAAAATTATATTATTAACAGGTACAATTTTATTTTTATTACATAGTACAACAGGTATTTCTTACTCAAACACATTTGCACAATACAAAAATATTTTTCACTGAATAAGAGTATGTAATGTAAAACGAAATCTGTTATTATGATGATCCACAACTATGAATGCAATATTTATAGGAAAGAATTCAAATTGTAACAAGAATGAGGAGAATATAGTTATTATTTTGACATTTCATGACATAATACTATAAGAGAATACTTTGAAAACAAATAATTGGAGAAAAAAATAACAAATTAAAATAAGTTTTTCATATTTTTGAAATAGAGTATTTTAATGTGTTGTTTCTAGTACTTTTGGATTAAAAAATTATTTATTTTTAGGAAGTTTACAAACTGAAGAAGAGTTTGTCAATTAAGTTTTCTGAGCAAATATACAATGGTAAGTAAAATGAGATTTTGTTTGAAATTTTTTTGAAACATACAAGATTCAAAAATTATTAAAATGATTTATATAAAAAAATATTTTTTTTTATCTAAATCAGTTTTATACAGAATTTGTCAGAAAACTATCACAGAATAAATATTTTGATATAACAGGCTCATATTAAAAAAGATGTGTTGAATGGCTTCTCATTTATTACTGATTTTGGAAATAAGTTTATTTTTTCTCAATCACTGTACAAAGCTTCTGAAAAATTATTTCCAAGTAGGGAACTAAATTTCATTCAGGAGAATATAAATTAATAAAAATTACCTAGAATTGGCCAAAAATAATGCAAAATACTTCCAACTTTAAGCAATCTCTTATTTGAATTTTTAATACTCTGCACAAAATCTTCAGTTTCAAAATATGATAAGGATAATATCAAAAGCGATATTTCATATTAAAAATACAGGGTTATTCAAAACGAACCATCCAATTTCAAAATGCTATGTTTTCATAAATAAATAAATTATACAGAATAAGTAATACGTGAATATAAAGTAACAATATGGGATATTTTGTTTTTACAAGTATTCGAAATAACTTCCTTTAGTTAGACGTATAGATAGTTTGAAAATTACTACAAAAATGTTTCAGGTGTCTATATAGCCTCTAACATATAGAGACAAAAATATCAATCGATGTTCATTTTCACTTGGTCTCAGTTCTTGCAAGGATTGCATGGCTTGTAACACCGTTTTTAGCTTAACACTCGCTAAACAATAGGCTGATGAATGCCCAATTTTCTGGCGCAAGCAGTAAATATCATTGAGCTTTCAAGAAAAGTATCAATTATTCTTTTTCAAAACTTTCCGCAGATATGTCTGGTTGCCATCTACTTTTCCCTTTACAAAAGCATCCACTGCTCTCCAATTGATGATACCACCTTCGAATAATCTGAATAGGTGGGTTAATTCGATATTTTTTTTACGAAATTGAACGGTGAACGTGGTGATTACAGATCCATATCGCACAAAAGGCTATCTGCTCCGTGGACGCCGTTATAACTTATGCCGCTGAGAAGCCTTTAAAATAGCTTTCGTGAAATAGCTTCATGACCAACACACGAGAGTCATCTATTGTTCACAAAATAAAACTATTGTTCACAAAATAAAACTTTCATATTTTTCTTTGTATTCATATATTTCTTATCATTCTGTGGCATTTATTTTAGAAATTATAGAATATTGAAATCAGATGATTCATTTTGACAAATTAATACTTTAAATCAATGAAATATACATAGATCTAAAAATAATAATACTTTTGTTCCACTTGATTTTTGAAAACCTTGAGTTTTGATCTGTCATTTAAAATAAAATATTATACCCATCTCTGTCATAGAGAAACAATATTTTTCAAAAAATTTAATTCATTCAATGTGAAAATTTTATAATTGTAAGTAGCAAATTGTTTTTAATACGAAAGAATAATTTAAAAAATATCTTTGATAAGAAAGCCGCTTATATACTGAAATATTGTGTATTGCAAACCACATAAAAGAGAATTTATATATATATATACAGGGGTTGGACAAAAATATGGAAACACCTTTTAAAAAACATGTTTCTTTGCTTAATATGGTGTAGGAAACCCGTTGGCATCCAAAACAGCTTGCAGTCTTCTCGGAATGGAAAAATACAGTTCCTGTATGTGTGCCAAGGGAATATTATACAATTCTTCCTGCAAAACGGTGGCAAGTTCAGATAACGATGTTGGCGGTGGATAACGAGAACGCACTTTCCGTTCCAATGTAGACCACAAAGGTTCGATAATATTCAGGTCTGGTGACTGTGGTGGCCAGGGGAGATGGGACAAATCCTCCTCGTGCTCAGAAAACCAGTCCTGGACAATGTGAGCTGTGTGAACAGGGGCTTTGTCGTCTTGGAAGACACCATCACCATCGGGGAACAAAGTTTGAACCATGGGATGAACTTGATCTGCCAAAATGTTCACATAAGTCTTGGCAGTCATGTGCCCTGACACAGTTATCATGGGGCCAGCAGAGAACCACGATATGGCTGCCCAAACTATAACAGAACCCCCGCCATGTTTCACTCTTAGCAACAAGCAGTCTGTATTATAGGCTTGAGATGGCGTTCTCCAGACGTAAACTCGGCCAGAAGTGGGAAAAAATGTGAAAGAAGACTCGTCAAACCATATTACACGCTTCCACTGCCCTATAGTCCAGGCTTTATGACTTAAACACCACCTTTTCCTGTTACGGGCATTAGCATCACTGATGAGTGGCTTCTCAATTGCAGCACGGCCAGAAATTCCCTGTTTATGAAGCTCCCTTCTAATTGTTTTGGTACTCACAGGGTTCTGTAACACAACATTCATTTCAGCAGTAACTTTTGCAGCTGTGGTCTTCTTATTTTTCGTCACAATTGCCCTTAATGATCGTCTGTCACGATCACTCAGCACACACTTTCGTCCGCGCTGTGATTTAGCAGATGATGTTTTTCCGCTTTTCAAATATGCGGAATAAATCTTCGATACAGTACCTCTTGAAACACTAAACACCTCGGCTACCTTGCTTACGGAAGCACCTACCATACGTGCTCCAACAATTTGCCCACGTTCCAAGTCTGTGAACTCTGACATAATGCAATGACAACCTCACATAACAGTACTCCGACAACAACTGAACTGTTTAGCACATTTACGAAGTTGTATAGGTGGCGTTAGTAGTCAAAAACGCCAGCGCCACCTACATATTTCATGAAAATCAATCTTTCTTTTCAAACATGCATTTTACAAGGTGTTTCCATATTTTTGTCCACCCCCTGTATGTGTGTGTGTGTGTGTTGGAAAAAGGCTGTTAATTTCTGGGTTTTTCTCTATATTTCTAATTTCATCAATGGAATATGTCTCGATCTGAATTTCGGCATCTTCAACATGTATTTGTATTTAAAAATTTCTACATTGGTTGGATAAAGGGCTTACCTTTGCACACTAATTTCAACGAAAAAAGAAATCATTCTTTTCCATAATTCGAGTAAACAGTTTTTAAAGCAACGGGTGCATAAAAATTTTTATAAACAAATTACATTGCTAAAAAGGACTAGGAAGATTATACATTCATACGAGGCCCCTAAATCTGAAATGAATAATTTTTAATCAACAGAAAATAATTAAATTCCTGTATTACACTTACATGATGAAGTACAGAAAATTTACATCATCATAACCTATGTGTTCCTGATCTTTTATTATTCGAGAAAATACGCAAAATAAAAGCTTCCATTACATTCTATATTTTGCTTCCTAATTTTCACCTATTTCAGGATTATGGTTCAGTCCGGAAAGTTCTTATCTCCGCTCTTGTCTTCAGCTCAGCCAAAAGGATGTTAATGGGACTGTTCGGGTTGTACTTTTCAAAGGTCACGTCCGAATATTAGGCAGAAAATCTCCAACAACCTCATACAATCAAGAATTAGCAAGGTAGTAACATAATTGTACAATAGAAATATTTTAACATACACAGAATAAGTACTTCAAGGGCAAGATAAAAAAAAAATGCTTGTTAACTAAATTGATTAACTAAATATTAATTTGATCAAATTTCAGAAATTTTTAGCGAAAAATATATCTATAGTCTTTTGGAGTCATTGTAAAGCAGTTTTATTTATATTTTTAATGTTAATTTTATGATTTCAGAGAATTTTTTACTTTTTTATCTTTTAATTAATGCTTGGTTTTTATTAAAATGAAAATGATTTTTTACAGTCTTTTATGCATTTTTATAAAATTATTAGTAAAACTTGTGAATAAATAAATGTCATTTATTCGCATTTCCCGCATAAATAAAAAAAAAATAGAAAATTCACTAATTATAGTGTGGAAATAAAGAAAGCAGCGATCAAATTGAAGCTACTTTCTATGAAACTATTACAATCATATTAATTTCAAATACAACTTCTAATTTGTAATTTTAATATCGTGTTCCGATTTTCAGTATGGACTTTCCGGGTGACTATGCTCCAGATGATGCTGAAGGATTCATCAAAGTCCATGCTCTAAGGTAATGTAAGATACTATAAAATTCCTTTTTAACTTAAAATTAGTGAATTGCCATTATGAGATTTTGACAACTGCTTGGATTTTTCTAATTCTGATCTTTCTACTTTTTTAGATTAAAGGAACATTTTCGAGCGAAGACGAGATAAATTTTATATAAAGAAATAATATAAAGAGACTAGATAAAATATTTCCATTTTTGCTGCTGTGTCATGCTAATATACTGTTTCTGAATCTTGTGTCTGAAGGTTATGGCTTAAGAATAAACCAGTATTATATCGCTAATGTGATTTTACTACCACTTCTGATAATTAAAGAATTTTTCATATTTTTTTAAATCGTTATGATTATGGTACAATTTACACTAAGAGGTTTTGCAATAAGATAAATGTATGAAATAAGCTGTTATTTCTTTGAAGTTCATTTGTATTAATTTTATAAAAAATAACTTTAATTTATATTTAAGTATTAACGTCATACAAAATTACTTTTATTACATTTTATTTATTTTATTCTAGCTAGATTCTGATATAAATAGTTATCTATTTCCTGTAATATTAATTTTGGAATGCATAAAACTAATATGCATTAAACATAATTAAATATATTCACACAAAAAAATATTATATTGTTTAAGCAATAAAGCACGCACATTCTATTAAAATTGTCTAAATCGCGAGGAACTTACGACATTAATGTCATATAGCTTCAAAGTAAGCCTTCCAGGCTAACAGGTTTGGCTTTCTGATTCACAGATAAAGTTTTAATTTTTATCAATACAATTTGGGTAACTTTTAATTCTTAAAAAAAATATATGATTGTATGCTACTATTAAAACCTCATTTATCAGAATGCATTTCGATGTTTTCCACATTTAACTGTCTAAGATGATTGACGTTTTTCTGAAATAATAGTGTAAAACTATTATTATTAATTGTACGGAACATATAATAAAGTTTTAATTATTACTAAAATATTATCGAGATATCTTGATTAATGCATTCTGCATAATAAATGACCCTTAAGTACATGATGTTGTAAATTAAAGCTATCAATGGAATGGATTTGTTTGATTTTAGGAAGCTGATAGTAAAGTAACCTACAGTATCATAATGTTTTAATTATGACTAAAAGTAATCAAGATTGGAATTAAGTTTTTATTTATTGTTTTTAAAAATTTACTGTACAGTCATTTTCCAGAGTTAAACATTTCTTCCAACGTTTCTTGACCTTTCGAAGGCTGTCATTGTAGAACTTAGCAAATTGAACTTCATATTCTCTATGTTGCGGGTTTCTTAATAACGGATATGGTTGGATTGCTTAAAACAGCAGTCCGCCGTGTCGTTATAAACGAATTTAAAATGCGTAAAATCTGTGAAGCTGATGCCATAAGTTTTGACCCTTAACCACAAAGACATTCGTATGGCAATTTCACAAGAAATATCAGATCATGTCACATGTGACCCAAGCTTTCTGAAAAATCATAACCGAAGACGAAAATTGAGCTTTTCAATACGATCCAGGAACTAAACGACAAAGTGCGGAATGGCACATCTCAATTTCATCTGGAGAAAAGAAGAATCGAATGAGTAAATCGCGAGTGGAAACCTCCCTAATTGTGTCCTTCAACTCTAAAGTTATTAACAAGTAATATGCTTCGTCTGGACAGATGATTCACAATTTTACGGGGAACTGTTTAGATGTTTTAAGAAAAGAATAAACCTCGTCCGCTCAGAGATCGCTGGTAGCTGTATCGTCTGCATGATAACACTAGGCCCCGAACGGCGTTGGCAGCGACTGAGTACCTATCCGATAAAAACATCCTTATACGTTCTCATCCGCTATGGAGCCCAGACTCAGTCACCTGCGACTTCTTTTTGTTCCTTAAACTTAAGATGGAGTAAAATGATACCATTTTAGAAGATTAAAAAATGCTCAAGAAACAGTGACCACAAAGATTCGAAGCTTGCAAAATTAATGAGCCCACTGCTACGAACAGATTCAGCACCTCTGGACTCGTATTGATACTTGAAGATTGAAGTTCATATTTCGAGGAATATTAAGTATATTTCATTATGCTTGTTCAATTATATAATTTTTAAACAAATGTTTTCTTATTGCTTTTCAGGCATACCTTATACGTTGGAACATAATTATACATGAGAAACTATAAAAGCTCTTTTTCTCTACTTAACTCATGATGAAATTAATTTGGAATAACACCATGATAAAGATTTTGAGAAATATTTACGAGAGCATTTGAAAAGAAAAACTGGATTATAAATTGAAAATTATACTTTAGCATTGTTATTGAATAAGAAAAAAAAAAAAAAAAAACAGCTTAAAAATAATGTTGTGTAACACAATAGAATATTTCTGTTTATGTTGTTCGTTGGAACAAATTTATCAAGATACCAGATCAAGAATCGTTTTCGTTATCTAATTGTGGCTCATAATTATGAAGACCAATAGAGCAAAGATAGATCAAATGAAACGGCCTAGACATCTTTTTCTTTAAAATTGGTCTCATATCCAATTAAAATTATTAGCATATTATGATGATGCTTGTAATATGATATGAAAATTCTGGCTTTAGACTGCAATAATAATATTACAGTTTTCAGATAATTTAATTTGTGAATTGTAATTAGCTTTGATTTATTTTTATTAAATACATATCAGAAAAATTAAGAGTGCCCATATTGGTAGACTTAAATTTATTTTCGAAATATATGCGATATATATATATATATATATATATGTGTGTGTGTGTGTGTGTTTTAAAATATATATCAGACTATAATTTTTCATGCGTAAGCCAACAGGGCCTTTAAGGAGGCTGATTTGGAACATGCCCACATGTAGAAGATCTAACGTATGTGTCCTACCACAAGCCCATGATCATAGGTCAGAAGACCTCTGATGAATGAAGAAGTGAAAGTCAGAATCAAAGGATTTTCATTTTTGACAAAATGACATCAAAATTTGAACAACTCTACTGCATTAAATTTTGTGTAAAGCTTGGTGATTTTAAAGTGGGGATTTTAAAGTGGTGATAATCTGCTAGATTCAACAGGCCTTCAGTAATCGAAGCAATGGACGCCACACTGATGAAAAGTTTCAATATTTTCCTTGTACTCATCAGGCTTCTTATTCTCCAGACATGACTCCGAGTGACCTCTGACTATTCCTAATCTGAATATGGCAGATTTCTGTACAGAGAAGACATCAAGCAGAAGGCGACGGAGCATCTCATCTCAAAATAGGTATTCCAATGCTGCATCTAATAGTTGCAGAATTGCAGGGAGAAGAGTGAGGCAGCCAATGGCATTTACTTTCAGATTAATATACAATTGTTGTATCTGAATACAAGGAATTTTTCAATGAATGAAGGTTGTGACGAAATATTATTCCTATTCGCCTCTTGTGCCATAGCTAAATTCAATATACTAAGAGTCAATAAGTCGTTCAAGAAGACGTTAGACAGGTTACACACACTATATTTATTGGACAACTTACCACTATAAAGACAAATGAATATCGACTCTCACAAAATATCACCTTAGGTATATTCACTTGCTTCACCAATATGTAATTTAGCTGAGTCTTACCAAAACATTAGATTTGAGGCTGTCTCTACTACTAAGCTTTACTATGCCGTCGATAACTTGTAACAATTCTCGACCCCGTCTTCGACTTTGGAAGAATTGCCAAACGCTAGAACCACTCGACCTCTATCGCGTGTCTCAAGCCTAGTTTATATACTTCTTATCTCCCTCGCTTCGCTTTATTTCTACCTGCCTGTAATTTAAATATTCACGTTTCATTTTTGGTTGGAGAAAAGTTGTTTAGAAAAAGTAATCAATCTTAATTAAAAGTCCCCAAGGTTAGTGAAGAGAAAACCGCGAATAGCCCAACGTCACAAGGTACGATATTTTCAACACTCTTCGGATAACAATCATTGTGCTAATAAAGGGTTATTTAAATTATTACAAAGGAAATTCGCCTTATACTATTAATTTTGAAATTCAAACATAGAAATTTTAAAGACGACAACATCACTAGCAATTTATTCAAAATCAAGTTTATTATGGAAGATAAATGCTATTTTTTAAAAAATATTAAATCCAGGAAAGTCATAATAGGACAAAATTCGCAAATAAAACTTTCGAAGTGGAACTTTTTTTGATGATTTTATAATAATATAAGATGATGTAAAAAAAAAGAATGAAAAAATATTTTTAATTTAATTCTGAAGATAAATATTATTGAATCACCTTTATATAATTTCAATTAACAAATAATGAAATAATTGATAGAGTAAAGGTGTTTTAATATAAAAAAAAATTCTAAAATATGATATAAAAATCTTTTTATTAGTGGTTTCTATGGCCGTCGCAAAGCATCAATTCTCTCTGTCGTAAGATACTACCAGCAGACCTGCCAAAGGATTGACCCATGCCACAATCCCTGTATCCTAGATAAAAAGAAATTATAAAATTTAATATTTGAGAACAATCTGATAGTTTATTCCAATTAACACCAATAATGAATTCAAATCATATGATGAGTATTAGTGTTGCTAATCGATTGTACACATCTGAGTATAGTATTCACATTTCATACCTTGTAAAAACTTTTATTTCTTTTAAAGATTATCATTATCTATAACTATAATAATACATTTATATGTCTCATCAATTTATCTTAAAAAAAAACCATCCTTTTGTAAGATGTGTTTTATATAAACTCTCTGTTTTCCTAATAAATTATTTATTAAAGCTCCATAGCATAAAAAACAATTTTCGAATGTATTTATTTCAAGTTGATCATGATTTTTAAACATGTTTTATACATAAAAATGTGTATAAAAAGTATGAGAAAAAAGCATTTACAAATGTTTTAAAAAATATGTCATGTGTTGAAATTTATAGAAGATTTTTGTATTCATTCTATAATAAAATATCAACCACTCATTGTTCTTTAAATGTTGAATACATGAAGCATAAAAAGTACTAAGAATTTTTTCATTATAATTAATATTACTAGTATAAATATCCAGATAATTAAATCTAGACTGAAGTTAAGGGTACATAAATT
>BMAW01110752.1:238249-290903 GCA_019974015.1 Nephila pilipes | reverse complement strand
ATTCAGCACCTCTGGACTCGTATTGATACTTGAAGATTGAAGTTCATATTTCGAGGAATATTAAGTATATTTCATTATGCTTGTTCAATTATATAATTTTTAAACAAATGTTTTCTTATTGCTTTTCAGGCATACCTTATACGTTGGAACATAATTATACATGAGAAACTATAAAAGCTCTTTTTCTCTACTTAACTCATGATGAAATTAATTTGGCATAACACCATGATAAAGATTTTGAGAAATATTTACGAGAGCATTTGAAAAGAAAAACTGGATTATAAATTGAAAATTATACTTTAGCATTGTTATTGAATAAGAAAAAAAAAAAAAAAAAAAACCAGCTTAAAAATAATGTTGTGTAACACAATAGAATATTTCTGTTTATGTTGTTCGTTGGAACAAATTTATCAAGATACCAGATCAAGAATTGTTTTCGTTATCTAATTGTGGCTCATAATTATGAAGACCAATAGAGCAAAGATAGATCAAATGAAACTGCCTAGACATTTTTTTCTTTAAAATTGGTCTCGTATCCTATTAAAATTATTAGCATATTATGATGATGCTTGTAATATGATATGAAAATTCTGGCTTTAGACTGCAATAATAATATTACAGTTTTCAGATAATTTAATTTGTGAATTGTAATTAGCTTTGATTTATTTTTATTAAATACATATCAGAAAAATTAAGAGTGCCCATATTGGTAGACTTAAATTTATTTTCGAAATATATGCGATATATATATATATATATATATATGTGTGTGTGTGTGTGTGTTTAAAATATATCAGACTATAATTTTTCATGCGTAAGCCAACGGAGCTAGGGAGGGCTGATTTGGAACATGTATGTAGAAGATCCTAACGTATGTGTCTACAAGCCGCCAGTCATAGGTCAGAAGACCTCTGATGAATGAAGAAGTGAAAGTCAGAATCAAAGGATTTTCATTTTTGACAAAATGACATCAAAATTTGAACAACTCTACTGCATTAAATTTTGTGTAAAGCTTGGTGATTTTAAAGTGGGGATTTTAAAGTGGTGATAATCTGCTAGATTCAACAGGCCTTCAGTAATCGAAGCAATGGACGCCACACTGATGAAAAGTTTCAATATTTTCCTTGTACTCATCAGGCTTCTTATTCTCCAGACATGACTCCGAGTGACCTCTGACTTTTCCTAATCTGAATATGGCAGATTTCTGTACAGAGAAGACATCAAGCAGAAGGCGACGGAGCATCTCATCTCAAAATAGGTATTCCAATGCTGCATCTAATAGTTGCAGAATTGCAGGGAGAAGAGTGAGGCAGCCAATGGCATTTACTTTCAGATTAATATACAATTGTTGTATCTGAATACAAGGAATTTTTCAATGAATGAAGGTTGTGACGAAATATTATTCCTATTCGCCTCTTGTGCCATAGCTAAATTCAATATACTAAGAGTCAATAAGTCGTTCAAGAAGACGTTAGACAGGTTACACACACTATATTTATTGGACAACTTACCACTATAAAGACAAATGAATATCGACTCTCACAAAATATCACCTTAGGTATATTCACTTGTTTCACCAATATGTAATTTAGCGGAGTCTTACCAAAACATTAGATTTGAGGCCGTCTCTACTACTAAGCTTTACTATGCCGTCGATAACTTGTAACAATTCTCGACCCCGTCTTCGACTTTGGAAGAATTGCCAAACGCTAGAACCACTCGACCTCTATCGCGTGTCTCAAGCCTAGTTTATATACTTCTTATCTCCCTCGCTTCGCTTTATTTCTACCTGCCTGTAATTTAAATATTCACGTTTCATTTTTGGTTGGAGAAAAGTTGTTTAGAAAAAGCAATCAATCTTAATTAAAAGTCCCCAAGGTTTTGTGAAGAGAAAACCGCGAATAGCCCAACGTCACAAGGTACGATATTTTCAACACTCTTCGGATAACAATCATTGTGCTAATAAAGGGGTATTTAAATTATTACAAAGGAAATTCGCCTTATACTATTAATTTTGAAATTCAAACATAGAAATTTTAAAGACGACAACATCACTAGCAATTTATTCAAAATCAAGTTTATTATGGAAGATAAATGCTATTTTTTTAAAAATATTAAATCCAGGAAAGTCATAATAGGACAAAATTCGCAAATAAAACTTTCGAAGTGGAACTTTTTTTGATGATTTTATAATAATATAAGATGATGTAAAAAAAAAAGAATGAAAAAAATATTTTTAATTTAATTCTGAAGATAAATATTATTGAATCAACTTTATATAATTTCAATTAACAAATAATGAAATAATTGATAGAGTAAAGGTGTTTTAATATAAAAAAAAATTCTAAAATATGATATAAAAATCTTTTTATTAGTGGTTTCTATGGCCGTCGCAAAGCATCAATTCTCTCTGTCGTAAGATACTACCAGCAGACCTGCCAAAGGATTGACCCATGCCACAATCCCTGTATCCTAGATAAAAAGAAATTATAAAATTTAATATTTGAGAACAATCTGATAGTTTATTCCAATAAACACCAATAATGAATTCAAATCATATGATGAGTATTAGTGTTGCTAATCGATTGTACACATCTGAGTATAGTATTCACATTTCATACCTTGTAAAAACTTTTATTTCTTTTAAAGATTATCATTATCTATAACTATAATAATACATTTATATGTCTCATCAATTTATCTTAAAAAAACCCCATCCTCTTGTAAGATGTGTTTTATATAAACTCTCTGTTTTCCTAATAAATTATTTTATTAAAGCTCCATAGCATAAAAACCAATTTTCGAATGTATTTATTTCAAGTTGATCATGATTTTTAAACATGTTTTATACATAAAAATGTGTATAAAAAGTATGAGAAAAAAGCATTTACAAATGTTTTAAAAAATATGTCATGTGTTGAAATTTATAGAAGATTTTTGTATTCATTCTATAATAAAATATCAACCACTCATTGTTCTTTAAATGTTGAATACATGAAGCATAAAAAGTACTAAGAATTTTTTCATTATAATTAATATTACTAGTATAAATATCCAGATAATTAAATCTAGACTGAAGTTAAGGGTACATAAATTAACACTGATGCTGATTCACAAAATATTTGATAGATCATATTATTGACAACCCATTAGTTGCAAAACCAAGCAGAGATTTACGGGTCAGAATTTCTTTTTATTGTGTATTTTCTCATGCAAGTTGAACATTAAGTGCTGCAGTATGTCTGCAATATTTGAAAGCTTCGCAGTGCATGAAGAATCGGTTTTTACTGGATGTAACCACATTATTGCTTAACTCGAAAATACAGAATAAGTTTTAATTCAAAAACGACAATTAGAAAAAGTATGTCAAAAAAAAAAAAAAAAAAAAAAAAAAAAACAGACAAAAGATTGTTTTTTCAATGCCTTCTTTTTGTTATATAGTGAAATTGTTATAAGTATTTTTTTTTACATTAGAAAATATATTTACCGGGTCTTATACTAATATCAACATCAGAGCAATGCAAATAAATAAGTCAAGTCTGAAATTTTCCTTATTTAATTTAATACAAAAATTTAGAAATAATTTATTTCATACAAATAATCCAGCACAAAATTACAAATTTCTCGATTCGCAAATAAAAATTCAGTAGCTAGAAGCTATTTCATTGCCTTACAAAAGACACAGAAAATTGAAAAAAAATATTCTAGCCTTTCAGATTTCTTTTATAACATGAAAGGAAACCCATACTATTAAAATTATTTATTGAAATTTTTCTGAAAATCATTGAAAGAATCCTAAAAAGATCAATTACATAAAAATATTAAATAAAACGGTATTTTATTTGAAAAGACTAATTCCACACGGTTCACTGATAAATGCTGTTAACTTACCTGGGATGTGTCCAGCGTATCCAGGCACGGGATTACAAGGTTGAAACTCTGGAGGATGATAGCCTTCCAGTACTGGAGGTTGAGGATGGTAGAGCACAGGGCATCGATACCAGTCATTAATTTTTGGTCGTTTTTCAGCTACAAGTCGTTCAAGTCTCGAGCTTGTCAAATCACACAGGTCTTGATGAGCTCCTCGACTGTGGGTGACGCCTGTGTCGAAACATTTGCCAGTGTAGTAACCAGTGTAACCTATATTACAAAAAAGGAAAATGACGGAAATATTACTCACAAAAAAGTAACCTGCCAGACTGAAAATATGTTCAGCTTTTTTTAAAAAAAAATGTATATGGTTTATCAAATAAAAATCGTAACTAAAAATATATAAAATAAAAAAAATACTTAATAAAAATACTAAAAAAAATAAATTAATTTTAGATCGTCTTCTTAAAAAAAAAGATGCACAAAAAGACGTTCTGTACTTTTCAAATATCTTATTAACCACCTGATTTCAATAGTAAAACTAAAAATAGCTGAGGCATTAAAATGTGATATCAAACAGATAGTTGTAGAATCGTAAAATAATATGATGTTATGATGATGATGATGATGATATGATGTTAAAACTTGTCGCAAATGTCTAAATATTGTTCAGCCAAAAAAAATCGCCAAGTTTGACAGTTTTTGAAATCATGCCAAGTGATTGGGCTAAACTGTATTATTTTTAAAAAAAATATTGAAATATTAGTTAAAAATTGTTTGAAAATATCTATATATTGCACTGAACTTAACGTTTATCAAATAAATAAATAAAAAATAAAAAAAAATCGCCAAGTTTGGCAATTTTTGAAATCACGCCAAGTGGTTGGGCTAAACTGCCTTATTAAAAAAATTATTGAAATATTTGTTAAAATTTGTCCCAAATGTCTAAATATTGCATTGTTAGGCGAGTAAGAACGATTCTCAAAGTTTCAGTGCTCTAGCTGGATGGAAAGTTGGTTAAATTAACGATCAAAACTTTGATGACACACTGATACACACATACACCAAGTGAAATAGAAATACATAAATACATTTTTTAAAAAAATTTAGAGTTTATCACTTTGATTTCTTTAACAAATAAAAACCTTTGAATAAATTATGAATTTGGAAAAAAAATAAAATTATTTTTCGACTATAACATGCTTGATAAATTATAGGATTACATACTCTTTAAATTCATTAGAAATCCAAAGGGGAATATATTTTTTTCTAAAGGAACTGAAAGTATAGTGTTAAATCTAGTGAGTGATAAAGTGTGTGAAGTGTATAGTGATAAATCTAGTGTGTGATAAAGTGTATGAAGTGTATAGTGATAAATCCAGGATCGTTTATAGTGCTTGATATTTACAGAGAAATATTAGAAACTGTTATCTTTAAAATAAATAAATGTAACAAAATTTTCAGGCAGAGATTTCAGCTATTGAATACTTTAAGAACTTTTTTTCTTCTTTTATCTGTAATTTATTGATTTTTTTTTTTATTATTATTAAAGAAAAACGAAAACGATAGAAGAGGAGAAAGGGACAATTTAAATGTTATGCGCACAATATGATATATATGATTAGAAATGGTTTGATATGCGTTATACGTTAAAAAGTCTGAGTACTTTTTTTAAAAAAAATTTCTTGTTTTTACGGATTGTTAACCATCTATATTTTCTTATCAACATAAATTCGATTTGATTTCATAAGACCTTAAAATCACTAAATTATAAGAATTGCATATACAAATATGAATTAAAGAACGTTGGATCGATATACTTTGATATTGAATTTGCGGTTTCAATAAAAACACTTCATGTTTAAGTTATTATGAGTGATTTTTATTCATATGTCTGAATGTTAAATTCAACTCGCATTATATATTTTTTTTTTCATTGTTCTACAGCATCACGAATAATTTAAATTCACTGTTTTTTTCCCTTTGAAGACTATCAACATAGTCATATCGACATATTTCTAAAATATTACGTGAGATTAAATATGTTTAATTTAAAAAAAAAATCCGGAGAACATTTAAGGGAAGATAAGCATTTCTAATCGCGGTGATTTTCAAGATCTTATACTTTCGCTGAGTGCCAGTTGGCTAGTAGCCAAGTACAAAATTAGATAGAAAAAGATGTTAAACATAACAAAATTCAAATAATAAGTTTCTAAAGAGCTCAACTGTGTGTTTGTGTGTGTGCACTTGATTTAATTTGATTCTACTCATTTAAGACTTTTTTTTTTATTTCTTTGACAGTATTAATCTCTAAAAAAATAATGTAGTGGCTCTTAGTATAAATAATAGTATGGGCCCTTTACTTTTATACACATATAATATTTTTTTCGTCCGTGAATAAACTACTTCTGTACACAAAATGATAAAGAAATTATCTCCGTTTCGTTTTTTATTGTTTCCTGAAAAAGAAGGCAGAAAAGTTTTTCATAATTTTTCTTTTATAGATTATAACGGAATTCTCTCGCGTATCTTTCTTCGTCTAACATTTTTTAGGGACCGTCATACAACGTTATTTGATTTGAGAGCTTCTATTAGTGAATGTGTGTGAACCGTGAGACCTAATTAACCTCCATCTAATTTAGATTATAGATATTAATGTGCGATGTTTAAGAAATTGATGAGATGGCTTTTATAAGTGATGGAAAGTTGTAACAGTGAATGAGAGACTGGAAAATAAGAAGTCGAAACTAGAAGTAGAAAAAGATTTGGTGATTGGAAGTTAGCGTGGTGTGATAACCTGTGACTGGATGTGCAATTGGATCCAGATTAGTACGAACTCGGATCCGATTGAAAAAAGGTAACTAATAATTTGCTATCGTTATGTTCGGACGCGTGTAGGAATCTGTTCCACATATAAAAAATTTAGAAATTTAATTTTGAATAATTTAACATCCAAATAAAATCATTTTAATTTTCTTCACTGTCTGACTCTTTTATTAACGAAAGAACATTTTTTGTCTAGTGATGGGACAATTAAATGATAGAAGGGAATTCAAATTGATGTTTGGTTGTTTCGATTGATTGGATTGCTTATTAACGTCGCACTGAGAAGCAACAAAAAGGTTTTTCGCGATGGACCTTGAAATTTTGAACGTCGGTCGAATGACGAGGATGACACCTGAGCTGGAACTTCACTCTCCGAAGTTCCACACTACGTCAATTAGATGGCTTGGAGCTTCGACATATTTAACGAGTCTCAGCCCGCCTCACAGTGAATCTGAAGTTTCATCAGAACTCTAACCCACGAATCAGCGAACTCGTGATCACGATTAATGGTTAAGGTCATTAGTTCGAGTTCGTGTTCATTCCGCCCCCTTTGCTTGTTTCGAAATGAAATAGAAAAAAAGTAGTTTCTCTTTTAGTGCATGACTTCGGTGAATATGTTCATTTTAATTTAATGTTATCCCAACTTTTGAATCAAATTCATAATTCAGTTACTTTTTTTCAAAAAAAAATATTTGTTAATATTTCACGCTTTTAGTTTCATGATGTTTAAAACAATTTTTCATCTTTTTCTATAGAGAGCTTTTTTTTTTTTTTTTTTTTTTAATCTCTTACTTCAAAATCAGAATAAACTAACTTCTGAACTGCATTTCTCATATGGAGTTCTTATGTAATATAGCGTGTTCTCCACATAATTGAGAACTTAGTTAAAAATAACACAGTTCTGGTTCATAAAATTTGTTTTAATTGCTTTTTCATGTATCAGAATGTTTTTATAAAATCATATAAATGGAAAATTCGATAAAATATCATTAAATGAATAAATTTTGAAGATTTTTTTTTTAAAAAAATTACGCTCTTAGGATTACAACATGAACCTATTTGTATTTAAAATTTGGTAATAACAAACAAAAATATTTTATTTGACTATATGGAGTTAATCGATTGTGATATGATTTTATATTGAAAAATGGAATGCAATAAAATTCAAGAAAAGTCAACAGATATATTTTGATTAGAAAGTGAAATCGTCTTTTGTTCTTTATATTTTGATCATTTAATTTAATACACTATGATCCCGTTAATGATGTTCGGAATCCATGATTACCAAATCTCGAATTAAGAAAACCGCGAGTTACAATATTAATATAAATTAAGCGATAGTATAAATTCCAAAACTGATGTGAATTTTCTGCGTTACGTTTACACTCTCCCAACTTTAATATTTATTATAAAGGATATCATTTATGCAAGAACAAAAAATTTTTACAACTCAAAATTTGACCAATAAAAAATGGTTGTATGTACAACTTATCTTACTGACCGCAAGATGTTGAAAATAAAAATAAAAAATCCAAAATAGAACATTTATTTTTCTGAGATGTGGTGATTCATATCCTTTCCAAGCATACAAATCCAAAAAAAGATATGTAATTGTATTAATGTATTAAAATGGTCAATTGTTTCATGGGCCAAAATATTCAAGGGATGCATTTCATAGAAAACCATTTTCTATCTCCCCTTATTCGGATATTTATCTTCTCTCTTTTGTGACGAAAATCACCATATATTTTTCCAATCAGTAGACTTGTAGTTCTTCGGAGGTTATTCAGCCATCCCTTCATTTTGCCTCGGACATGAGTTTTCTCCCGCTCTTTTTGTATTCTTTTTACCTTCTCCTCTTAACATGCCACCTCTAAACTTGGATTTGGATACCAATCCAGTTTACAGTCGTCACCTCGTTTTTCAACCTTGGTCTTAAAAGTTTCGGATTCCTCAAAACTATCCATGATCGCTCGGATACTTATTCCAAAGTTAACCGTGTGTTTCGGTCCCTCACCCCCCTCATCTTTTTGTCTCAGGGCTCTGCTCATCTATTTTTGAATGATTTTTAAGATTTCCTCTCGTACATAATTTCTGTTGGTTTATTTCTTGTGATTATTTGAAAGATTTCCTATTCTATCTTGAACTTCTTTTTATTTATTCTGCTCGTTTTTAGGTGCACAAGCACTTTTTGACGTATTCCTTTTTCAAGGTTGTAATTTATCTCATTCGGTGTATAAGTTTACTAATGTAAATTAGAATTCCATTGCATGTTTATATCATGATATATAAAATAGGAAGGGAAGGGAAAATATTAATGTCTTCTCTGAACATGATCTGACGTCATCTAAAAAACGATTAATTTGAATCCTATTAAACTAATAATAGCTATAGTTAAATCGCTAATTAAGCGGACTCGCGAGTTAACGGGGTCAGGCAGTAGTTTTCAACTCAGGACTGGCCATTCTATTCTGACTGAGATGCAATATAAAATGTCAGAGGTGTATCTTAAAAGTTCTTATTTAATTAGCTGAAAAAATTGCTTTGCATAATTTCTGGCAGATATAACACGTGTCAGAAACTTGATTTCTAAATGACTTTAAAACTTAATTCATTGAATCCTTTTCCATCTATGTTTGTAAATATAAAGTTCATACATGTGCGCAACAGTTATATTTTCGAGATTAATACTATAGTTTATTTATTTATGAAAAAGTATATGCCTTACATCCACATGGTACTTGAAGGATTAAAAGTTAAAAGATGCTCCTTTAATTCTTAGTTGGATGCTTCGCATTTTATAGTTCGATCACTGATGCCACAAAAGATCCATTGTGTACTGAAGCTGAAGTGCGTTAAATTTGATCGAAATCCCATTAGAATGGTGTGGAAGTTTAAAGAGGGAGGTGCCAGCTTAGGTATCTCCAAGGTCACTGGACCGATGCTCAAAATTACGAGGTCCGTCGTTAACAGCCTAATAGCTTTCGTATTGCTTCTTAGTGTGACGTTAACAAAGCAATCAAACCAAATCAAAATTATATATTGATGGAGAAGGTAACGGCTTTTCATCATTCATTGTGGTAATAAATGGAATAAATACTTTCTAAGTACATTTTAGAATTATTTCCATCTCGGAATAAGAATAAAACAAAAAAAAAAAAAAAAAAAAAAACCCAATTATGTTTCCAGATAGAAGTCCCTCGTAATTTTTTCAAACAGAACTCTCTCAAAATTACGCGGTTTTTTCCTAATAGTCCTTGTATTACTTCTAAATTGGATGTAAATAAACAATCAATTCATCTGAGAGAAGTCGGCATATAACATGGCATTTTCCAAAATTTTTATCATAACTATTGGTTTTAAACACTACATTAATTTTAGTAAAATTATCAGGCATGAAGTTTCAATTTTTTCAATATCCGAATGTATGCCACATTCTCCCTCTAAACCTTATTTACGTACGAGACTCTTAACTGCAATTCTCATGCGCCTGATTTCTTTTCGTGTGACATTTTAAAGAGATTCATATATTATTGGTTCTAACAAACAACTATAATAAAACCGTTCATAATTTTAATTTTTATTCTTTTTCAATTTAACGTAATTTAGAGCCATACGTTAATTCTTGAATGCGAATTCGGTTTTTTTTCCTATCATTAGCTGTCATCTCGCTCATTTTTCATGCAATTTTGATACTTGGATGCCTGGTGCTGGACAATAATTAACATTTGTCATACTTTTTACCCTATGAAAGCACCATTCATTATAAAAAAAATAATGAATACGAATTCCATACTTTTACTGATAACACACATAAAATGCAAATGAAATAAAATTTAAGGTTCAAAGGATCAAAGCACCTTTGGGTATTTTGATCCTGTATTTACCTGGCATATAAGTTTTTCTTGGATCTAAATCGCTCATTTCATAAACAGACTGACCGTAGTTCATGGGATTAGTGAAAGTGGCGTAAGATGGTACATTTCGATGCTCGGGACGTTCACACAGCCTTGTGGGAAATGTGATTGCCCTAGGCTGGAGGAGAGAAAAGAAAAGCATTTCATTAAATAAAAACTATAACTTAACAAATACATTTTTCAAACAAATTATTTTACATTTTTAAAATTTAGACACATGTCAAGAATTTTCCGGATAAATTCAAGACCAGTCCTGTTATTGCTTACGTATATCAGTTCTGGTAAGATAAAAATTCAGTTTCCAGTATGCGCAAATTCAAGATTAAGCGATTGAAAAGTTTGAAGATATTTCTTTTTAATACCATGGTTATTGGAGATAAATCTCTTATTTTGACTCTTGGGCTGAAAACAAAGACAACAAATGAGCGGGTAATTAGTTTTCCTAATGTCTACAACCCAATGCATGTTGACTTTGAGTCCAGTTGATGCTTAGGGACTTCATTAATTCAAACGACGATCTTCAGAGGAATCAAGGTCTAATGAGGAGGATCTCTCAAGGTGCTCCACAGTTTTTGGGTTCCATATCAACATAGCTATACAACTACAACAGTGTTTGTTATGAAAACCTCTCATTTTGAAATAACCATGATAAATGTAAATGAGCATTACAATATAAGAAGAAGTATACTGAATAAGATTGAGGATATTGAGAGGATATAGCAGAACTCTAAAGATGATATAGTACCATCAGAACATATACAGAAGATATGTATACTTGACTCAGGTTCCGTTGTTAGAAGTCTGCTGTTTAGAGTTCTCGAGACAAGTAGATATCTATATTATAATATTAAGTCGAACAGAATTAAATTAACGACTCTAAATATAATTAATTTATTTTGATATTGATTATTCAATGGTAGAATACACCGGTCAAACATTTTGGTTGATCATTAATGAGTAACAGGGACTCTTATTCAAAACGTGGATAAATCTACACAAAGGCTCGAGCACACTACTCTACATGAGTCATGGAACTTACGATTATGTTCAAGAGGTAACAGAAATACTCAGAATTATATTAAATGTCCTCTTATAAATATTTATTTACAGAACAACAATTCGATTGATACAAACATCATAATTATGAAAGTTTGTTCTTTCAAATTAATATAACTTTCACATTTTTGAGAATATGTCAGATACATTGATTATTGTACATGTATAAATATATATGAATGAATATCTTTAAAAATTTTAAACGAAATTTTGAAGACGACACATGATCTGACTTCCAAACTCTCCAAATATCCACATCAAAGGGAGGACTTTGAGTATCAGTCCTGATGTATGGCGGGCCTTCAGTGTCGCCTAGGCTCCCACCCATGATTCGACTCGAAACAGCGACGGCCGCGAGTTCGCAATCGTGACTTCTTGGCTACAGTGGCCAAAAAACTAACAGTAAAAGACAGATTCTTAAGTTGGGATAGCAATGCAAATAACAAATTTAATTTCTATCTGCACAGCTTTAAGAAATAACGGGAAAAAAGAGAATGAAGTTGTATACATTTCCCTCTGAATTGTGAAAATGAATTAAGGGGACTTAGTACCTTTGCACCTTCAAAAATTCGATTTTTCAAATTTGATTTTAAAAAATAGTACTGAATGTTAGGAGCATTTTAAAACAAATCGCGTCAAAATCCGACAATTATTACGCCCTGTGCTACAAAAAATGTAAATGTCTAAAGTGGCTTGTTCTATGTAATGCGATGTAAACAAACCTCTTTTTCTCAGTTTGCTATTTTCACACTTTCTCACAGGATTAAAAAAAATCTTTTGTATGCAGAGCCTTAAGATTTTACATAAGTGTTGTACTTGTAAATCTTTATTCTGTGAACCTCAATTTTGTTAATAGGATGATTAGATTTTATTTTATAACATGATACATGAAAAAAAAGTTACTAAATACAAACTTGATAACTTTTTTAATTTTTCAATTTTTTTTAATGTAAGGAAAATTTAAAATTTGAGGTTTACAGAACAAGGTCATTATTTAGCTTTAATTTGGTATAAGAATTATGGTTTTACTGTACATCTTTCAAAAGTTATCTTGTGGGTAACGTAAGCTAAGCTAATTTATTTTTCAAATTTTTGTACGCATATTTCATGTTGTATAAGAAAGTATATTAATTTAATAGCAAAACCTGACCCAATACTTTAAACTATGCACTTTGTTACACAAACTGGCAAAGTTTCATACTGAAATGAGCAAAAATTGTTGTTTTATGAAGAATCGAAAAAAGAGTTTGTCAAAATGTTCTATTTTTGATTTCGTAAGGTACTAAGTCCCCTTAATCTTGAAATGATTGCTAATGAATAGTTTCCGAATTTACTAAAATATCGCAAGTAATATAAAAACGCCTGAAAGAACAAAAAAAAGTGCTTAAAATTGGCCTGGTGAAAAGTGAAAGGGAAAGATTAAGATTTTGATCTCATTTTCAGATAGAGAAATGTCCTAATTTCATAGAAATACATGTAAATCCAAAATATGTATAATTATATGTATTATACATAAAATATACATATATCTGTTTGTAACAATGCCTCTAAAATTAGAAAAATTTCTATAAACAAGCAATTTTACTTTAATGTAAAAGACTAGAAGCCTATTTAGCATAGTAGGATTAAATATAGAACGAATTTTAAGTTGGAGAAATTGATTGATTCATACAGAAACGAATACATTATAATAAAATATACTTTTGTTTAAGGAATATCGAATATAATATCAATTTTACAATCTGGATAGCATCGATTTCCAGTTTCTTAAAATTTTCATTGTTCTATCCAGAAATTTATCGATCTAATCGACTCGGTATTCATTCAGTATACGGAAAAAATATTTGTTCCTTTTTAAAAAGAATGTGAGAGTAAATATCTACTTGGGGATTTTATACAGATTTTTAGTTCACAACTGGTGGGCATGTTTTTGGTTTTTCTGCCTTTTTTTCATCCTTCAATAGAGATAACTGCTGAAGTACCTCTTCAGCAGATAACTGTTGGCTTACACATAACTTAGGCGTACAATACGGCACACGACATTTGGGTTTATCATTTTTTTTTGACAGTTTATTCTTCATGGAATTGTTTGGAGATCCAAATACTCATTGCAAAAAAAGAATTGTCGCGAACCTCATGTCAAAATCAAGTTGATTTCGTCAGGGACGAAATCATTCAATCAGACTCGGAGATTGAGATACACGCGCACTGACTATAGAGCGAGAGTGGATGAGGAAGAAAAAGTTTGAGGGGAACGAGGATCTGGAGTGTAAGCATAGTGTATGTTTGAAGGCGAAATAAAATTAAATACAATTATCTCTACTCTGACTGTGCTCGTGTCCAATACGTTACAGAATCAATTCTGTATATTCCATTAACTGTTTATTGTTATTCGGATTTTTGAATTTTATTTTTATGTTCCCATGCAAGACTCAAAATGGGTATTCCAGCTAGCGATGATTAAATCAATGCATCTCTCACGTTAAGTGGTTTCCAAAAGATCATAAATAAAATTAGAGTAATCTTTTATTAGTGTAATATCAGTCATCAAAATTTTTTTCACACTTAAAGGAAATAGCTTTCATAATATTTTGAACGGGAAGCATATTTTTTTTTATTTTAAAGTACATAATAGAGTGACAAACTGTTAAGAAGTTATATATATGCACTACTCTAATAATAATAACACTGGTAAAAAAAGAGTTTTTTTAACACTGGTTTTCTTTGAAACTTCACACTTTACGTAGCATATTTTTTTTTAAAAAAATTTGAACAAAAATTAAAAATTTATTTTTCGCTAATTTTTAACAAAATAATAATTAACAAAAGAGAGTTAAAGCAATGACCCCCTACACCTTGGTGATGGATTTGGTAATTTGGCGAGAAACTTGGCATAAAATTTAATTCTTTAAATAATTAGTTTTTATGAATTAATTTTTATTAATTATGACTAATTGCCGTAGTGTCATCCAAAACAATCATGTATAGAAAATTTCAGCTCAATTGAGATCTTTAAATTGTGAGAAAAAAGCTTTTAAAGTCTTGACCCAGACATAAAACGTGAGTAGAAGAAATCCCATTAAAAATGTATACGCGACAATTTCGATGTCCTGCAGAAACACGTTTTTAGTGGCTCGATATTCTATTTTATTCATTAGAATGAAATACATTTTCGAGTAATGAAAACAATTATGTTCCAGGAAATGTAGTGATTTTGTAGTGTGTGAGTTTTGAATTTCATATCTGCTTGCTCAAAATGCCACTCAATTTATTTTCCTTTTCGTAACATTTATGCAAAATAAGGAGGGGGAATAAAAATTAAATTCATACAGTTTTAAACTCAGATAGCAAAATGATTTTTTTTTTACCAAAATATCTTCAGGTGGAATATATTTCGTTGATTTATGTCTGTCATTCTCATCCATTTTCAACCTTTCGAATTCTGCGATCCCTCTCGTGCACTGTTCTTGATATCCTCGACCGCAGTGAGAACCTTTTCTAGGAACATGACCTGATAAATATAAAAATATGGCAAAATGGTAACAAAGTTACAACATTCTACAATGAAGAATTCCATTGAAATAATACACTATAACAGCAAATTTATGTTACCTCTTCGTTGCCAAATACAACTTATTTTTTTATAGAAAAAATGAACTAAAAATACGGACGAAAGATCCTCATCAAATATAATTAAAAAAATATTAAAGAAAAAAAAAAGTTCTATGCAAAGTTTTGCAAAGAACAGATTTAGCTTCCCTAGGTACGCTTTTTTAAATAATTATTATTAAATTACACATTTAAATATAAAAATCAAAGCAAACGATGAAATATCGAGAAATGGGCAACAGTAAACTTTTCCGATATTAAAATTAGAGGAAACGATAAATTATTAAATTGAATACATTTAAGCTAAATGTTGTTAAATTTGAAGCAAACGATAAATTATTAAATTGAATATACTTAAAGCTAAATGTAATTACAATTAAAACAAACAATAAATTATTAAACTGAATATTATATCAGTTACGTGTAATTAAAATTAAGGCACGTGACAAATTATTAAATTGAATATATTTAAGCTAAATGTGATTAAAATTGAAGCAAACGGATAAAAAAATCAAAAAATAATCAGGTTCGCCAACCTAAAATAATAGCCCCTTGGGTGGCTAACAAATCTTATTAACTCATTGGTTCAGTAATAATACTAATCCGTAAAATTTATCCTCATGTATATTTTCTTAATATTTAGGCATTCAATTGATATTGTAGCTATTCCTGCACATGTCAATCTCTAGCAATTGTAAGGAGCCTATTTAGTTTCAACAGACTACGATAATCTCATTCAGTATACCTCTTCAGACTTTTCAGAAGACGTTTATTGAAAATATTACGAATTCAACATTCGATTCTTCTTATAAAGTGGAGTAGAATATTGAGGATGTTACATTAATTCTAATTGGAATGCAAATTTCTCATGTGGTAATTGAAGTGTCAGTTCATATGTCATTTTCTGTCATCTGACTGTGTCTCAGAATTAAGAGGTCCCTGTTTAATAATTCAATGAGCTCCAGTAATGAAACAATGAAATGAAATTAGCAAATTACTCCGATGGATGTAACATTATTTTTGAAGAAAGAGAACAATAAAATTTGTATCAGAAAAACTCTTTAAAAAATTTGATGGATAGCGCTAAGAAAAAAAAAATTTAACATTCATATATGCCTTTTGCCGTTATAAAATTATTTTTGTAAATCTTATGCATAAATAGCTTAAAAGTAAAAATTATTATTTTCTGACAATATTAAAAAAAACTGAATATTTCTTCCTTCCATTTGAACTATTGATCATTCTGCTAGACATTGACAATCTATTTTTGTAAATGAAAAATTAAAAACACCAATACAATAAGTTGAAGCACATTTTTCGCCTTACTTTTTCATTTCTCGTATTTCTAAATTAAATAAATAGTTTTTGTGCAGTTATCTTTTTGTAGCAGAGAAAGAGTTTCTTTATTCAACACAAGATATTAAATACTAATTAAAAATTTAGTTGGAAATTTTTCATAAAATGTTATTTACCCTGTTGATTAAATTCTGAATAAATAAATAAGACCACATTTCTTAAGCTTAAATTGTATCATTTAAGCTAAATTTTTTCTAGATTTTGGATACATTATCTCCTTTTCTTCAAAATAAAAATAATTACTTATTAAGTAGTAAAAACAAGTATTGAAAATACAAATGAAACTATTTAGACTACAAGGGCAAAAAAGGTGAACTTTTTTTTTCTTTTTTTTTAAAAAAAAAGAGGAATAATTTTCATTAGAAAATTAATATTAAATGAATCAAGTATTCTTGAAAACTAAGGGGGAAAAAGATCTGAAAATTGTATTGCAAAGTTATTTTCATTAATTAAATTTTTCTTTTGTTTTAGTAACCACATAATTAATTACTTTATTTTAATTATTATTGTTTTGCATAATTCGCTATATTAGAATATTTCATCAAGTATGCTTATTCTTATGCAAAATCACACTCAGAGAGAAAAGTTAAATTTTGTGTGCTGAAAATGTCTTTATAATAGGAATCAAAGTTCTTGATTATTGAATATTTTTAAGATACTCTATTATTCTTTATTGTTGATTGCTTTCATACATTACATTTGTGTTAGAATAATATGATCTTTCAATATAAAAAATGAGCTGTGAATATGAATCGATATAAATTTTATTTATACTACATCAATCAAAATAGCTTTAAGTGTTGTAACGCAATATAATAATAATAATTATTTTTATTCAGAACAAAAAGATAGTTTTCAGTAGAATATCATCAATCAAAAACCAATGATCTGCACTTAAAAACCTTTTAACATTTCACTCAAAGCTTTTGATATAATTAAATCAATATCAATTCCATGACTACCAAAGTAAGAACACTCCACTAATTAAACTTAAAATTGGTGATAATTTTACGTAACTTTTCCTTTTGTTTTTAAAACTCTATCCAATTTTTTAACATGTTCCAACTTAAGATAATGAATTATGTTGCTTAATGATTTTGAGTCACGAATTACCCTTGAGAAAGAGGAATATTCGTGACCGCTTAATATGCTCATTCTCGTTCATAATAATTAATAATTTGATGGTGTAATTTATATACTTTGCAGCTGTATTTAACCAGATTATTTATTTTAAATAAAAGTACAGGAATATCGGTTGGAGATGTGTTCTTAGTGTATATCCTTTGAAGAAAATTCCATTTAATACGTCGCTGGAAATTTTCATTCAAAAGAATTCATAATTTCTGAGAAAATGAAAGTGAGATGAAAAATTAATATTTTTAATGCTAATTTTAAAACCTCTTCGGAATTATTATTAATTATTTGTAATGTATTTTAGTATTTTATTTATTTATTTATTTTTCATTCTAAATGCACACATAATTATCTGTATCCCACTGAGCATTTCATAAAGTTAACTCTTCAATCGCTTTGAAATGAATATGAAAGAACCGAAACAGGCTTACAGGATGGCTGCTGAGTGGCTTCACTGAGTGGGCTGGTCGCGAGCTTGCAACCGGCGTTCTTTTTATTGATTGGTGGGTTCGAGTCTCAGTGCCTCTACAGACCACCTTGTAACGGGGTAGATACACGTTACATTCGCAAGTGCTAAGTCCTTCCGTTGGTATAGTATGGAAGTTAGGAGAAGGGGGTGTTAGCTCAGGTGTCATCCTTATCACTTGACCAAGGTTTAAAATTACGAGATCCTTTGCCCAAAGCGTTTGTGTTGCCTTTTTGTACGCCATCAGTAAATAATCAATCAAATTCCTTTAATTAACCCCTGAGACAACTTTTCCATGTTATTTGAATTTTAAACCTCGCCTCGTGAAAGAACCGTGACTTATTCAACTTAGCATTATGCTATAAGAAGGGTAGGGAATTAGATATAAAGATTGAAGGTATTGGATAAAAATAATAGTAAACAGAGGAATATTAACGAGACAGAATTATTGATGAGCTCACTGTATTGATGCGATTAAGTGTGAATTGATGTTTTAAATGAGTGAACCTGACTGGGATCCAGTCTCAAGAAGTCTATTGTAATCGGAACCAGTTTATTCAACCTTACTATTTGCTGTTACTAAAATAAGTGGTAATCTCGATTATAATAATTGATTAAGGGCACGATTAAGTATATGCTCCATATTAGTAATTTATTTTGAATTAGCTAATTCTAGGTTAAAATAAAGAGGTTAAAGATTTTCTTTACTGATTAATTACTACGCCACGATGTCTCATATGATTAACGAATCTAATTCGTTACATAGTAATAATTCATAAGAAAGCGTTAGTTTCATATTTGATAAAATGTTCTGCAAATAAATTTCAGTTCTTGAAACTATGTCATGATTTCCAAAAAAAGTATTAAATAAATCGAAATATCAAGACTGCTATTTTTACTATTAAAAATAACTTTGTTTCTGTAATTTGTATGAGGATTTTGAGCCTCAATCAGTGTAAGTGCTATTTCAGCAAAATGTGACTTAAGCTCTAACTACTGTTGTACTATTAATCAATTGGATATTTGTGAGTTAAAATAATCGAAAAATTGCTCTGAAACATAGATTCCTCATGTTCGTTTGTATTGTATCTCGTTATCAACAATTTTATTGACGTAACCTCCCCCCCTCCAACCCAATTCTTAGTTGTTTCTGTGATACTTGCAATTTTTAAGCTCAAACAACGATATGGTTTTTTAAAAAAAGAAGACTCGATCATACTCCGAAATCACCGCTATATAACATTTTGATATACTGAAATATATCATGATATCAATGTGTATGCAAAATTTTATACAGAGCAGAATAAGCATTAAATTTTAAAATATAAGAAAAAAAAGTTAAATTTTCTTCTTCTACGCAGTAACGTTATTGCAGAATGTAAGATCTAAACTTCTTGATTGAGTCATTGCATAATTTATTTCAATTTTCAAAAAAGTACGTAATAGCTTTAAGAAACACTGTTCTTTTAACACACTCTAAAATTAAAAGTCCGACGAACAGTTTAATAGAAATTGTGAGAATAGAAAGAGAGTGTGTTTCACTTATAAAAACTTATTTATCTGATTTATTAATTTTGAGAATAATTGAAACGAAGGATTATCAATAAAGAAACAAGATTACTTCGTAAAATCATGTATTCCTCAAAAAATGCTAAAAGAACATTACAGTTTCTAGATTATAAGTTAGATTTAGCGAGAATTGATGAAATAAACAAATAAAGTTATAAAAATATAATTTAAAATACTATCGAATTTTTCAATTCGCTTGAATTTTAAAATATGTATATTAATTATACGTTTTTTTTTATAGATAATTAAATAGGATTAAAATATAATTAATGGAATACTTTAATTGCATATACTGTTGATAAAGTTACGGGAAAATTAGTTGATGCAAAACATTTTAATGAATTTCTAGAGGAGAAAAATTTAGTTGAATAATTTTATAAGTATTGGAAAACTGGAGCTTGCTCATCGAGAGAAGTATTTATAAATTATTTAACTCTATTCACAATAAAATGCCCCGCTAGGACGAAGAAAAGCGTCAAAATCTTTTATACAATTAACTTTACCAATACAACGTCAGATAAGTAAATCTAAATCAAATTTTAAGAAATAAGGAAATTTAAACTTATATTAAAAATATTTTCTTGTAAAAGTTGTATACAAATCATCTACTACAACAGAAATTTCAGAAATTCGATTTATTTACAATTTACGTTTAAGTTTAATCTAGGTGACTAAATCAAGATTAAAAAGAACTTTAATTTCGGTTTTTGAGGAAAAAACGTTTTCAATTTTGTTGAAGCAAAATCAGTGTTTAATCTTGTTTTAAGAAGGGGGGGGGGATTCTAAATCCAGGCGTAGTTAATTTAATAAAACCACAGATTACTATATAAATCGATAGTTCCATGAATCATTCCGATGATTTAACATTGAACAGAGCTATTTATAAAAAAAAGATAAATTTAATATCAAAGAAGAAAGTAAGGAGTAGCAAAAGTAGCACCAGTTTCAAAATTCATATGTCAAAAATTGGCCAGTCAATTAACATCAAATCCATTAACAAGAAAATTTGAAAAATTATTTTACCAACAAATAATTCGAATTCAAAATAACTTACATAACAAAATAATCGGCTGTAGGTAAGAAAGCGAAACTGATCCAGACGAGTTTGACAAAGAAATACCAAAAATCGATATTCTGAAAACAAATATGACACGTACGAAGACCTCTGAGGCAAAACAAAATGTTTCCATGGCTAGCAACCAGAAAAACCAAGATCTTAAAAACGTTTGATAAAACGAAAAGATGGATTCCATTCGAGAAAATGGTTATGATTTACCTGATATCTACGAATTAATTTTTTGTACCCAAAATTTTTTTGAATTGAATCCAATTATTCAGCAATAATGCTCATAAAGAATATTGTAAAAACTTTTAAGAAAATATTCTTCCTGATTTTATAGTAAAATGTAGAATACATATATGAACAATCACACTGCATTTTAATACTATTTTGCTTGAAATAAGTGAATATTTAGTTTTAATATAAGTTAATCAACTTATATGTAGTACATGCGATAAAGCTGCCCAAATTTAACTTGTATAAATTATACATTGATTTTACATCAATGAATTGAATTGAGATGATGATGATGATTGATATTAAATCATTGTTTAGTATTTTAATTTAATATAACGTTGATATTAGTTATTTGAATGATATTAGTAATGAAAAAATTATGCTGTTGAAAATTTAAATTAGAAATAAAAGAAATAACTTTGTAAGCATTTTTTGTATCAGAAATAAGCCAAATAAACTTTATTCAATGAAATCTGTCTTGAGAAAATTAATAAAAGTAACATCAGAAAAAAGCTTAAGCTACCGCTTCAAATACAATCTTCGTGAGGGTATATTTTCAAGTAATGTTTTTTCTATTCCTTTTGAAAATAACGCTGTTAAATTGTTAAAGCATCATACTCCATCATATGGGTTCTATCAAGATTCTGTAAATATTTAAAATAAACTTTTTGTAATAACAATACCACACAGCATACGGTGTAAATAATCTCATTATAAAATCTTTTACTTCAAAGCCCTTTTTGTCTTCCTATTTTGAGAAAATTTGTATAAAATTTAATACTGTCTTCACCCTTTAATATCATATGAATACTACATAGTTGACATTAATATTTTTGAGCAGAAGTACAAAGTGCACATTTTTTTGGTATATATTATTTCGAAACAGACAGTATTTGTATCAAATAAATCTCCTAAAAATCTTTTATATCGAAACGATTGATGAAGATTGCGTTTACTGATAACACTGAGTTCTTGAAAAGAAAGTGAATCAATAATGTGATTTTTTTTTTAAAAAAAAAACCCTTATTTATTAGTTATATTTCAAAGTCATTTTTTCAATATTATTAATTTTAGTTGAAGATTTCAGCTCTAATCTCTCTAATTTTGGACTGTTTTTCTTGAATCAAAGTGTGAACCAAATATTTTTATGGGTTAATATTCACATAAACAGTATTTAAATTATTCACATTCTACTGATAATGAAAAATGAGCCATGACAATTCGAGCAAGTTTGTATAATATGAACGAACAGTCCAAAGTACTTAATTGTTATTTATCTACAGAATAATACAATTTACTAAAAATATATTTGTATGTGTAGTTGGGATCTTGAATGTAGTTATTATATAATCTGTAGCATAGAATTACAGATTTGTTAAATGGGTAACGAACTATTAAAAGATTATTAAAAAAAATCTCGCCTTAAAATTAAATTCATTTTTAATTTTAGATTACAGAATTTTGACTCCCAACTAATAATCAAGATGAAAATCATAATATTGAAGAAATGGTATATTCAATTTGTTAACCTGTTTTCTTTGTATTCCTTCGTTCATATACTTTAATAATAATAAGGGTTTAATTTCATTCAAACTTTCAGCTCAGAAAAATTTTATAGAACACGTTACTAAAAAAAATCCTTATTTTTTTAGTATTTTTTTAATGGAAAGGAAATTTCTGTGGACGAATTTCACTCATAAAGAATAATATATTAATCTCTGCCCCTTTTACTAGAAAATGAAACAATCATAATAGTTCCCTATTTAACTGCTATGTTGCATTCGGAAGTTTCGAATTACGTTAGAAGTCTTGAAATTCTTAAGTTAATTTCGAATTATTTGCCTATAATCTCCGATTAACAATAAATAAGCATCTAATACCTGTATATCCTGGCACCATATCACATCTATGTTTAGGGTTGTGTGTCGAATGTTCGTGCCGCCAGACCATACACTTGTCGTCATTCTTGTTGTTACAACCGTTGTTACAACCATGACTCAAAATTCGACCAAACCTCTCCCCGGCAATGGGATGATTTGCCATGATGTCATGGGTCATTCTTCCGTACGTTTTGCCAAACTGATAAAGCTTATGGGGACCAAATCCTGGAAGATACCCTGTATACCTACAAAGACGAGAAGGGAAATTCCTGGCTTTACTGATTTAAAATGTTGAATTGACATCGTAGTATTGAGTTATGCAACGAGTTATTGATTAACATGTTGTATGTGTAAACACTATGGACTTTGGAAGACACATTTTTAATGTCATGCGTAGATTATGCATTTTGTTGCCTTTTGAAAGTTTTCAGGGGAGATCATATTTATTTTTAGCGGCCTCCAAAACTTTGTAATATTTTGGCTGTCTGATAAATTTACTATTGGAAGCCCTTAATAAACAAACTTAATACGAGAATATTCCACAAAATGAAGAACTTATGTGACTCTGATTTCTGCTGAACCACTAGGTTCCCGTCTGATCATTCATGTATACATAAAACGGATCCTGGTGGCAACGTAATTTTTCAACGATGTTATATTATTTTTTTTAATTTTAAATAAATGAATTTTTTAAAACTATTATTGAAAGAATTGATTGAAATTATCATTGAATTTCTTTCAATGATATTATTATCATTGAAAGAAATATTTATGGAACTTCTATTTTAATGGTGAAAAGAATGATTTCTATCAACTGCACAGAAAAATGTTTCAATCATAAAAAAATGTATATTCCTTATACTGATTTTTATTGCATAATACTGTGAATTTTTTTTTCAGAATTATCATAAAAATATATTGAGCTTTGTATAATTCCAAATTTTTCATTTTTTTAAGTTTGAGGTTTAATGGTGCAGGAGCCAAATTTGGCTATGCAGCCAGAAAAGTTTCTAACTCTTCGATTGACCAAGTTCAAATGAAAATACAATAATCTGTGAAGAATAATAATAAAAAAATGTTGAAAACATTTAAATTCTTCTGGATTTATATATTTTTCAAAGTATATAATTAATCATTAACTAAAAAGATGTAAAGTTGAAAATCTATTAATCTATTATAGTAATCTTGGAAAATTCTTTGAGGTCAAAATTACGTTATGATAATTTGTGAACATTATAATGATTCAAAATTGAGTGAAAAAGTTTAAAGAGATATCTTGGTGTATTTTCTCGCTTATATAGATTTATATTACTCAGACGTATACTTAAGAGGATTTCAAGAACTATAATTTGAATAATTTTACCAAGAGAACTTTTTATTAAAAATTTAATCCCTTTTTAAAATCAAATATCGCTTTTATCAACTTCTTGATAGTAAGCTTTCGTTTTAAATGATATTCTTCACAACTTTTGTATTTCAATTACGTTTTTACAAGAAACAAAAAATGGGTAAATATGGCAAACTGTTTAACCTGATCTCTTCTCGGAATAAAAAATACTTTTATTTTTCCAAATTCACAAAACTGTAATTTAAAAAATTTTCAGCTGCATATAACCCCAATATCCTTTTCTTATGTCATACATTTTAGTTTAATTTCAATATAAAATTACTTTCCCTCTATTAAACTTTCCAATTTCGTTTTAATGCTTTACTTATTTGCTAGTATTTTAATTTGATAAAGGACTTCATTCAAAATTTTTTCAAAACTTTCTTCTACGATATCTTTCGAATATCTACGATATTTCTCTCAGATATCTTTCGAAATAAATTGACAACGAATAAAAAACATTGCTAATAGTTTGCTTAGCGCATTTTCGTTTTAGTATAAATTGTATTAATCATAAATAATGTTCTAGGAGAAAATATTTGAAATAAAGTTACTTAAGGTGAGAGATATTAAATTAACCTCATCAGAATATCTAAGAAGTAACATTTTTTTAAATGAAAAAGTATATTTTGATTAAAATTTTAAGACTAAAATTAACGAATGTTAAAAGTAACTTAGCTAACTAGATAACCAAAAGGCATACTTTAAGTATGCTCTAAGATGTGCGAATGAACTAATTTGCAAAATTATCTTTATATGTACTAGTTATTGAGAACTATGCAATCCTCATCAATAAATAAATAAGAAGTTGAAATAAAATCTCTAATAAAGGAAGCGGTTTTGTACTACACAAGAATAACCGTTCATTAAAAAACCAAGGAATAGCCGTATCTATAAATACAATTCAGAATGTATGAAGGCAACAAGGTTTCTGTGAACGTGTTGCACGAAGAAAATTCTTTGTGAATGAAAGGAACAGGAAATGACAATTATCATTTGCAATAAAATAGGTAAGTGAAAGCCAAGATAACTGGAAAAAGTTTTTTTTTTCTGGTGAAAATAAGTGTAACGTTTTTTGAGTCGGACGGTAAAATGAATGATATGGAGAAAACGAAACATACAGAAATGCATCCAAGGAATTTATTTCCCTCAATGAAATAGAAATAAGAATGTGCTTGATTGGGATCGAATGAAAGCCTTGGGAATTCAGTCCCAATTAATGGAATCACGAATCATCAGCTTTACATAGCCATTTTGAAAAATAACTTACTGTCTAGTGCGACAAAAACGGTGACTTCTTGATGCTACGTGTTTATGCATGATAATGGCACCAAGCATGCAGCCTTAAGTTTGCAGCTACGGATTTTATAACACTCCCAAAAATTTATGACAGTTCCTCCAGTCACCAGACAACAAACACGTTGGACATTTATGAAAAATTCGTGATTAGAATATTCGGACCAGACCGATTTACAATAAACTTGACTGATTAGTGCTCTTACACAAAAATCGGATTACATTTATTGTTCAATCACATCAAATGTGGTTGAATCCGCGCAAAGAAAGCTCAAAGCAATTATTCAAGTTAAAAAATAATCTACAAGGCATTCATTACAAAATGTCATTGTACGAATACTCTCTGACCACAAGACTGCACATTATTTATATTTTACAAATTCTGCTTTTTATACGGAACTTTTTGAATTAAAGTTTACATGGAAATATTAAATTGTATTAGATTATATATCTAATTATTAATTGTGTAATATTCGTATTTTTGGACAAGTGAGTTTCTTTAGATTATGACTATCATTAAAAGAGTTCTTTTTACGGTCTTTTCAAAGATACCATCCTTTTCTAAAAAAAAAAAAACACTTTCTAAAAAATCACATTTTTTTTTATCGTCTGATGCCAAGTGATTTCTGATTACCTCATTTAAATCTTCTCAACAAGTATATGATTAGTGAGCAAGATATGAGTAAAGAAAATATCTGAATTAATACAATCAATTGATTCAAAAGCTATTTTAGGCGTGTAGAGGGATAAACAGAGTGGGGTAAAAAGATGTTAATATTAAATGAGTGTTCAATCATTTTAAATTACAAGGCAGTTGGGGCAGCTGATTTGGTTACAGACTTTCAATGTGGCGCTCATGCCTTCCAACTCACTTATGGAGTCTGTCCAATGTTGCTTATAACGCCCTCTCCATTATTGGAACAGGAATTCATGACGATGATGTCATGTTTTAATCTGCGAAAAAAATACTTAATCTCACATACAATTAACTTCTTTTGGCCTCAACCTGTATATTGAAATTTTATTATAAACGGATCTGCTGGTACTTCTATTTAAGATGGAACAACTCTTCCGTAGAACCTCTATTTATTATATAGAGTTTTAGAAAAACATTTCTGTTGAAATTGGAACAAGTGACAGAGTGATTGTGAGTTTATGGCGCAAAAGATAGTGGAACGATGTTTTATAATAACATACACCGTTATTGTACTATATTTCCATCAACTTCATGATGCTTTCTATATTATGATGTTTTAATTATTAGCCACTCAAGGGGCTATTGTTTTTTATATTTCTTTTGTATATTGTTTGAGAATTCAAATGTGAGTGAATGAAAGTAGAGTTATATAACACAAGAAACGAATTTAGCTATGCTGCGCCAAACAATGGATAGCTGTGATCTAGGCATCAGAAAAAGCGAGAAAAAAATGATAAAAATTGGTTGATAAGAAGGATCGAAAATAGAGAAGGATCATGTTAGGATATTCTGGGAGCGCAATCTCCTGAGTTTACGAAAGACAGAAAGCCCCATGAGCCAGAAAAAGATCACCAAGGGACATCAAGATCATGATGCCCGTTCTTACCTAAAGAAGTAAACCCCTGAGGGGTTGGAAATCCTACTGCAACAACAAGCTTCTTCATGGAATAAATAAGAGTGTCTACCAGGAATAGGAGTTATATATATATCTAATATATAAAATTCTCCTGTCACAATGTTCGTTCCCATACTCCTCCGAAACGGCTTGACCGATTCTTATGAAATTTTTTATGCATATTCAGTAAGTCTGAGAATCTGCTACTATCTATTTTTCAAACCTCTAAGTGATAAGGGGTGTCCACCCCAAAACTTTTGCCAACAAAACAACTAATAAAATTATTAATTTTGAGTGTAATTCGCACGATCAGTTAATTAAGTGATTTACATAACCTCTAAAATACTCAGCACGTGTCACGAGTTCCCGCAAACAACGGCTATTGAGTTGTAAGTATAAATTATTTTTATACGTTTATTATAAAATCAAAAATTATTCTTTCTTATTTATAACGAAAATATGCCAACAAAACGCAAAGGGGCCAATTTGAGCCGTGATACAAATAAATCTAGAAGCATTCGAAATAGAAGAGCCCAAAGAACCGAAGAACAAGTTCAAGAAGAAAATACTGGAGCGCGTGTGAGAATGGCGCAATTGCGTCAAGAACAATTAGACAATACACGAGCTGAACGGAATGAAGTCTTGAGATTAGAACAACGACAATCACACCGTTTTACTGTCAATAGACGTAGAGTAAATGACCAACAACGCCAACAGGCACATCGAGCATTTGTAGCTACATCATTCCTGCGTCTAGCATTCCAGTATGAGCCCGATATTGAATATTATGCTCATTCAAAAGTGGTAATTGGTGCTATGGACAAAGAATGCCCGTATTGTCATGCTTTGAAATTCAAAAATGAACCAGCCGGGATGTGTTGCGCGTCAGGGAAGGTACAACTACCTGAAATTGAAACACCACCGGAACCATTGAACGGTTTGCTTATCGGCACAAATCCAGATTCTAACGTGTTCCTGAAGTCCGTTCGAACATTCAACTCATGCTTTAAAATGACATCGTTCGGAGCAACAGAAATAGTTCAAAATACTAATGCAAATGGTCAACAGTACAATTCTACATTTAAAATCAGAGGCCAAGTTTATCATAAAATAGGCTCATTGCTGCCAATGCCAAACGAACCACATAAATTTTTACAAATCTACTTTATGGGCGGCGAGGACTCCGGAAGCGCACTAGCCAATCGGGTGGATGCACGTTGTGGCTACAATAACCTTGATTCATTCTTTGCCAGACGCATCGTCAGCGAGCTGGATGCTCTATTGAATGAGAATAATGAATTGTTGAAAATATTCACATCCCACATGCACAAATTAGAAAGTGATAATCACGCTATTGTTATTAATCCTGATAAAACACCAGCTGGAGAACACATTCGTAGATTCAATACACCTGTTGCTGACGACGTTGCTGGAATCATGGTTGGCGATCGTACAGGTGCACGAGAAATTGTGATTCTTAGGAGAAATAATCTTCAGTTCATTGCTGATACACACCGTTCATATGACGCTCTCCAATATCCGCTAATCTTCTGGAAGGGACAAGACGGATATAGCATAAATATTAAACAACGAGATCCCGTATCAGATACTTCATTAATTATGAATTTGATCATTACACTTTTAACAAAACAATTAAATTATTAAACGTAATTAATTTAAATTAATATTTATGAATATATTATTACAGGAGCCGAAACAAACAAGAACGTTAGCTCGAAGGATTATTATGCGTATAGATTGATGATTAGACGCGGGCTGGACAACGTCATTCTACGATTTCGAGAGCTTTGTCAACAATTCATGGTCGACATGTACGCGAAGATAGAGGGCGAACGACTACGATACTTACGACATAATCAACTCAAGCTACGAGTGGAAGAGTACATTCACTTACGAGACGCTATTGTCAACAACACCGACGCCGCCAAAATTGGTAACTCTGTCATTCTACCATCATCGTTCATAGGCAGTCCACGTCATATGCAAGAGTATGTACAGGATGCTCTGACTTTCGTGCGCGAATATGGGCGACCGTGTTTATTTATCACGTTCACATGTAATCCAAAATGGCCAGAGATTACATCTTTGCTGTTGCCTGGCCAAAATGCAATACATCGTCATGACATTACAGCACGTGTGTTCAGACAAAAGCTGAAGTCTTTAATAAATTTTATTACTAAATTACATGTATTCGGTCCCACACGTTGCTGGCTGTATTCGGTTGAGTTGCAAAAGCGAGGATTACCTCATGCCCACATTTTGGTTTGGTTAATCGACAAAATCCGTCCTGAAGAAATAGATAATATAATTTCTGCAGAAATTCCCGATCCGTCTACTGATCAATTGCTGTTTGATATTGTTACAGCAAACAGGATTCATGGCCCATGCGGTACTTTTAATCGTTCATCGCCTTGCATGGCAGATGGAAAATGTACGAAAAATTTCCCTAAAGATTTCACTAACGATACAATCACAAATGTCGACAGATATCCAACATATCGTCGAAGGAATCCAGATAATGGCGGACAATCATTTATTAAAAACATCAGCAACACAGACATTGATATTGACAATCGTTGGGTCGTGCCATATTCGCCCCTGCTGAGCAAAACATACAGTGCTCTTATTAATGTTGAGTTCAGCAGTTCTGTGAAGAGCATCAAATACATTTGCAAGTATGTCCATAAAGGCAGTGACATGGCGGTGTTTAGAGTGGAAAATACCAATGTGAATGCTCCTCCAGTGAATAAAAACGATGAAATAACGCTCTACCAAATTGGTCGGTACATCAGCTCCAATGAAGCTGTTTGGCGTATCTTTGGTTTTCCGATTCATGAACGGGATCCAGCAGTTGTTCAGTTAGCCGTTCATCTTGAAAACGGTCAGCGTGTATATTTCACGAACGAGACAGCGATTGATCGTGCTATAAATCCACCAAAAACTACACTCACTGAATTTTTTGAATTGTGTAATCGTGCGGATGATTTAGGTGCCTTTGCACGTACTTTACTCTATTCACAAGTACCACGCTATTTCACATGGGCTCAAACAAAACAATGGATACCCCGCAAGCAAGACTCACCAGTTGATGCATGTCCCAATTTATTCAAATCAAACGCCTTGGGGCGAGTATTTACAGTGAATCCAAGACAGACTGAGTGCTTTTATCTTCGACTATTGTTGGTTAATGTTACTGGCCCATTGTCATTTCAAGATATACGTAAAGTGAATGGGCAACAGTATACAACGTATAAAGATGCATGCCTTGCACTCGGCTTGCTGGAAGATGACGATCAGTGGGAATGTATGCTTGCTGAAGCAGCATTGAACTGTACAGCAATACAAATTCGTCTACAATTCGCTATAGTGTTGACTACATGTTTTCCAGCCCGAGCAGAGATATTGTGGGATAATCACAAAGATTCAATGACTGATGATATATTGCATCAACATCGTACACGGTGTAACGATCTAGCGATAACATTCAGCAACGATATGTACAATGAAGCATTGATTGCTATTGAGGATCTTTGCATTATCATTGCCAACTTACCACTCAGTCATTTCGGTATGAATTCGCCAAATCGAGGTGCAACTGATTTAATGAACACTGAAATGAATCGTGAACTGCAGTACAACACTGTAGAAATGGCGGCGATTGTTACTCGCAATGTCCCACTAATGAAGCACCAGGTGGAACTGGCAAGACATTCCTTATTTCTCTAATTCTCACCGAAATACGATGCAATAATGGCATCGCATTGGCCGTTGCATCATCGAGCATTGCGGCAACTGTATTGGATGGAGGCAGAACAGCTCATTCAGTATTTAAGCTACCACTAAATATTCAAAATAACCCTGACGCAGTGTGCAACATAAAAAAACAATCGTCCATAGCCGCAGTGCTGAAACAGTGTAAAATTATCATCTGGGATGAATGTACCATGGCACACAAACATTCGCTTGAGGCGTTGAACAGGACATTGAAAGATATTAAAAACAATGACAAACTATTTGGTGGCACTCTGTTAGTCCTTTCAGGTGACTTCAGACAAACACTTCCCATCATTCCACGTTCAACATACGCTGATGAAATCAACGCCTGCTTAAAATCATCGCCATTGTGGCGTAATGTTGAAATAGTACAGCTGAAAGTAAATATGCGCGTTCAAATGCTTCAAGATCCATCCGCTGAAACATTCTCAAAACAACTCTTAGATATCGGCGATGGAAAAGTCACTATAGATGAAACTGGATACATAAAATTAGTGACTGATTTCTGCACAATCATTGATTCGCAAGATGCTCTCATTGAACAAATATTTCCCGATGTGCACACGAATTACATAAATCTTGAGTGGCTTGCAGAAAGAGCAATTTTAGCTGCAAAAAATGTGGACGTTGACATTTTGAATCTGAAGATACAACAGTTATTGCCAGGGGACTTGGTATCATATAAATCTATTGATACAGTTTGCGATGACACTGAAGCTGTAAATTTTCCAACAGAATTTTTGAACTCACTGGATTTGCCAGGCATGCCACCACATAACTTACGATTGAAGGTTGGATCTCCGATTATTTTGCTTCGTAATTTGAACCCGCCACGGCTGTGCAACGGTACGCGATTAGTCATTAAAAAAATTAATGAAAAACGTTATCGAAGGCACCATTTTAAATGGCAAGTTTCGAGGTGAAAATATATTAATACCACGAATACCTATTATACCCACAGATGTACCAATTCACTTTAAGCGTATTCAATTTCCGATGAGATTGGCATTTGCAATGACTATTAATAAGTCCCAAGGCCAAACAATGTCTGTTTGTGGCTTAGATTTGAGCACACCATGTTTTTCACACGGACAATTATACGTTGCATGCTCTCGAGTGGGTAAACCATCAAGTTTGTTTGTATTAGCTAAAGACGGGCTAACAAAAAATATTGTTCACGCTATATTATGTGATGAATTAATGATATAAATAATTATTACTTTTGATAAACTGAAAAAATTAATGTTTGGTGTTTTGTTATTTTTATATTCCCTCATCGCGCGCGCGCGCGTTCACAGCGCTCTATGCCTTTTTCACTCATATTCCACATCCTTATACACTTCCAATAAGTTAGTTATTTTTTTTCTACACTAGAAATTCTTTAGAAATTATTTACATGGCAAAACAACGTTTGCCGGGTCAGTTAGTATATATATATATATATATATATATATATATATATATGTGTGTGTGTGTGTGTGTGTTATTCCAAGCAGTGATAATATTGTCTCTTGCTGAAGGTCAAATTCGGTGGATATGGGTACAGGTTGATTGCTTAAATGATGATATTTTTAAAATTTATTTTTAAAGTACATAATGCGAATAAAAAGATATCATTTGCGACTTATATGATAGTAATTCCATGCATATATAAGTAGTGTACTGTTGATGCTGCTGACCTTACCTGCTTGTAGTGGAGAGTGCTCCGAGAACTGGGGAGAAGATTTTGTTCGACAGTTCGGAGACAAAAAAAAACAAGAACTTTTAACCATTCGGAGATAGGGAAAAAAAAGAACTTTTAACTCACAACTGCGCAAAGGCGGTTGAGTAACATTTATACTTGTTACCGCGCGAAGGCGGTAACATTTACCTTTAGTATGTGTTGATATCATATTGTCCACAAGAGTTGTGCTTGTCCTACCTGCGTGTATCCAATTATTGTGTTTGTGAGAGTACATTAAACAAGTTTTGTAGAAACTTCAATTAATCATTTGTGTGTAAAGAAGTTGACTTCCTATACAAACACGCACGCGTACTATACGTATAGTTTAATCAAAAGCTAGATTACATCTAATTTCCACACTGAACCCAAATCTTTTTAAGAAATGTGATATTCAAATATTTCCTTTTTAGATAAATTTGTTTTTGTTAAGGCATCTGACTACTTTTGGAATCATGATTTAAAAAAAAAAACGTATAAATGAATAATTATTTTTTTGATATTTAGTATCATTTAAATTAGAATTTACATAAAAAAGCATTTCAAAAGTTTTATTACAATGAAAAAAATAGCATAAAATAAGAAAAAAATAGAACATTTTCAAATTTTTCTCCTTTCTTGAAAAATCTTTCTATAACATTGTTATTTATCATATATATTGATATGACACCTGTACAGAACCTGAACTAGGATTTTTTAATAATTCTCATTATTTGCAGAGTTATTAAGAGTCGAAATAATAACAAGCGTTTTTTTTAAAAAAAATTCATCCACTCTTATGCATTAAAATGTGAATAAATCTACTTATATACCATAAATTACAAAAATCCTAGTTCAGGACCTTAAGAATAATATGAAAAACATTTCTACCAAATTCTATCAATATATAAAAAAAACATTCGAGTTATTACCTTTCAAAAATTATAAACATACTGAAAATTATATTCTTCAGAAAATGGATTTAAAGTTAAAACTTGTTCAGAAAACAAAGGAAACATTTGATATTAAAATACTTATAACTTGATTTTTATGTACTGCAGCTACAAATGGAAGGTAACTTTAGAAAGAGAAGATTTCAAATATTTTAATGGATGAATAAAAAAAATCGGTATTTTCTCCGAAATTCTAGTTTTTAATGTAGTCGGATACCTTAATTAGAATATTATTTTTAACAACAAATTCAAGACACCCAACCACACAAAACAAATTTTTGTTTCTGTAATGCGATGTAACGTTATCATAAAAAATATACGCACGAGTTAAAATACATTCTGCCATTTTTAGAGGTGGATGATAGAATAGGTTGACAAATTTGGCATATTTTTTTTGTTACATATTTTGAATGTATCGTGTTTTCGATTACGCTATTTAAAGTGTTAAAGAATCCGGAATTGATGCAAAAAATCTCCAAATAACATTTGTATTTTCAAACTTTTAGATAATAAGTAAAAAATATTCTATAAAAGGAAAATAGAGAATTAATTTCATTACATATTGGTAAATTTACTTTTCTAGCACAAATATTGAAATAATTTCTTTTGAAATATAAATAAGAAATTTCCCATGCAACAATAAGCATCTAAAAATTATTACATTATTGATTCATTATTTTACAGGAATCATTCGACAGATCTATTGTTGAGTGTTAGTATGTAAATGCTCTTATAAAATGTTTATGCTTATGAAGTTGTCCATTTTACTTTAAGACATTTTATTACTCCTCACCAGCATGTGTGTATATGACACGAATTTCTGCACAAGCTCTGAACCATCTCCACACGCGAGAATATATATTTTTTTTAAAAAAAAAGATGCTTCTTTTCGAGTTTCCCCCATCAAAAACGGTACGTTCCACGTAAACTATCCAAATATACAGAAATCAAGACATTGTTATACTTGGCATTTAAGAATTTTTTTTTATTTAAACTTTATAAACTTTGAAAAATATTCTTAAGTAAATCTTAATTTCTATATATCTCTCTCTTTCCGGCTTAGAGATTTTTTCAAAAAAAGTTTTAACTTCAAGTTTTACGCAATTAGAGCAAGTATGTGTGTATGTTGCTTTAAATTTTTGTCCAAAACATTTTTTTTTTTTTTTGATTAAAATTAAGCGTATGGAAGCAAATGTTTTTATCATTAAAATCAGTTCGTTATCTTTCAAGGTCATTGTCACTTTTAAATGATAACTGATAGCTTGAAAAATCAGATCACAGTGTTCAAATAGAAAAAAAAATTGGTTTCTTAACGTAAGATATAAACATATAGTAAAAAGGTTATTTCACGGGTAGTAATGCTAGAATGCTATTTTCAGTAACTGTATCGTTAAAGGACATAGTTAATTCCAAAGTTAATGGTTTTTATCCAAGAAACTAATCTTGTATTTCATGTCTAAAAATCATTAAAAATATATACAATTTTATAACATAATGTTCTCACGGTTTTAAAAAATAGAGAAAGGAGAAACAAATTCTATCTTCTCCAAAAATTATGAAATGTATACTTATATATAACAAGGGACTCATTAAAGAAAAATAGACACAAAATTATCAACAATTATTTTTTTACAAAAAACATTTTATTTTATTATTATAAGTTATTTTTGCACGAAATGCACGAAAGCTGTTGTAAAATTTACCTCAAAATTAGTATGTGAGACGGCCAAAGCTATAGTTCATTCATAATGAATTAACACTTTATAGTATGCACATTATTTTACTTCTTTTTTGACAGAATTGTCACAAATTAAATGATTCCATTTACAAAAATATAATTATTGATATATATTCTTAATATTCATATGAAGTATTGAATATTATAAAACTAAATCACAGTGATATACCAAGCAGTAACGGATGCAGAAAGAAAGCGATAAGTAGGGGGGGGGGGCCTGCACAATGTCACTGGTTTTGAAAACGTACCCTCCTTCCATCTCTTCACAGGTTATCAAAATTACCTTAAAAACGTAGATTTTAATATCCTATTCCTAAATAAAATAAGATTTTGATTCGAATAAATGTTGTGTGTGGCTGCGTTCTAGTCAAGGTCGCGGACTCGCTGCTGGCGATTTTCGTCGAGGCGTCGGTTCGAGCCTTGATGCCACAAAAGACACCCCTTTTAGCTGGATCTAATACACGTTAAATCTGTCGACGATTAAAGTCCTTTTGTTGGCGTGGTGGGGGGATAAGAAGAGGGAGATGCTAGTTTAGATGTCTTCCTCGTTACTCGACCGAGGTTCAAAATTACGAGGTCGGTCACCAATAGATTCTAGGGTAATATTAATAACACTAACTAATCATTCAATCAATCGAATAAATATTAACATGAAAACTAAACTTGCATAACGTGAAAACTAAACTTGCATATAATTATCAACTCGATACTGATAATTTTGTTGGGATTATCTGTTTAGGTATGTTTTTTTTTTTGTCAGCGCTTTAAATTATGATGGAAATGTGCCCCCCTGCCCACCCGCAGATCCACCTCCAATACCAAGTGTATGTAGGAAAAATAATTATTATAATTTCCAGAATTATAAAAATATAGTATAAAAATAAATTAATATAAATATCGTTCCATTCAAACATTTAGAAAATAAAAGAAAATTCTAAAACAAATGTTGGATGTATGTATTGTAATATCCAAGTTAATTCAATTTATCTAAGTATCGAACATTATTAGTATTCTAAATTGATTATGCATTAATTTATTTGTACTTGTGTTGGAGTACATTCGGGGGGGGGGAAATAAAATCATCAGAATTCAATTTAATGGTAATGATCATTATAACAGTAGAGAATTATACTTTTAAAAAAATAAAATTTTCATTTTGTACTAATTAATATTGCTTTAGAATTTTATTACTAGTTACTAGTCACAAACCACGCGTAATTTTATAATCAAATGATGATTGATGACACATTTGAGCCAATACTTGTCTTTCATACCACGTTGAAAAATACGAATGTGTAAAAATGTACTAATCCTAAAGATGTATGTATTATTAATCTAAACATGTATTATTCAACATTTTCAAGTTGAATCAAGAAAACAAATAGGACAATCACACCATATTCTACGCACTTTCAAACTTATTTTACGTGGAAAATTGTTGCAAGTTCTCTATTAACTATGTGCAATTTTAGAAATTTTAATATTAGAGAATTGATTAAAAATGTTATTGTATGTTCTTTTAGAGGAGAGAATAATACAGTACATAATTTCCTTTCAAAAAGAATTCATTTTTCACTTTTTGATTTTAAGAATCAAGTAATAGTATAAAATAATTTCCTGAAATTCAGCTCTGATTTACTCACAAATCAATAAAATTTGTCAAAAAAAGTTTTTGGAATTAATTTTCTTACCAAGTTAATTAAAAGAAATTTTTTTTTAAATATGATCAGTTACTTAATTCGTAAAAGTGCCAAAGTAAATAGCTACTAATTTTTAAAATGTATAGATCTCCACGACAAAATATCATTATCACAATTTGAAAACTTATAACAAAAAAAGTCCAGGGATAATATATTTTACAAGTTAAATTTATAATTAATTTATCTAATTGAAACGCAATTAAAAAATTATTAGGATTTAAGATGAATTTTAGGATTAGAAGAGTTAAGATTTATTTACTTCTTCAATTTTCATTGAAACATATTGGAAGTAAGTCAATCTTAAATTTAGGAAACCAAGAAAAGACAATATGAAACCGATATTTATCAAATTTTAACTCAAGAAAATTTTAAACTTTGCATAATTTTCCAACCCTCTTAACTTAAAAATTTTAAGCTTATTTTAACTTTAACACAAACATATACAATTTTGCTATATCGGTAAAAAAGTACATCAAATTATTATACATTCCCATAATGAAGCGTCAATAATGTTATAAATTTATACACAATTTAGTCACTTACCCTGGAATGCAATGCGGCTCAGGTGTATAAGATGAGTGAGGATGTTTATAATCTTCTGTTCGCGGCATGTTTTAAATTTTTAAATAGTTCATTAGGACTTAATTTTGTGATATACGAGGCTTTTCATCCATTAATTCTGTTAAAAATTTACTATTGCATGATAATTTTTTGTTTTTAAAATGTACCGATTCTGATCATTTTTTAAAAAAAATAAACATGATGGATTTCCGATCATGTGTCGGAAGGCAGTGAAATATCGTGGCGAATGCTTGACTGAGCGAGAAACAAGGTTACAGACTGAGGCGCGCACGTTCAGTCATTGGTAAAATAAAAATAATAATATAAAAAAAAACATTAAAAAAAAATGGAGAACGTGAATTGGATTTTTTTCTTTGCTTGTAAGTTCATAGGAAACCTTCAATAAAAGATAGCTCAATCGAAAAAGAAGTATTAAATTTTTATCTTAATCGTAGAAAGTTGATGGAAGTTCTCTCGTTTTTTCTTTCCTTATTGATTTTTTCAATTTCTTCTTTTTCAAATGAAGAATGTATTTTTTCTTCTTATTATTACTTGTACAATGGCTATCTCTAGTAAACTTCGAAATGCATGACGTCAGGTTTAAAATATAAGGAATACGCATTTTCCCAATTAATTTATTTCTGTTTAATTTGGCTGACTTTTTACTGGATATTCATAATATGTAATGGGTAACATAATACATTATTCCGATTAATTAAAACAAACCACGCTTAAGCTGGTACTTAATTCTCATCCATAACCTGTTATACAATTATTAAAAACTACCTCAATTTAAGGATACCAGGAACATGTGGGGAGGAATAAAATACCGAATTCCTGACTCTTTCTCTTAATGACAGTTATGTTTTAAAATTATTCACACAGTTTAGGTTACTCATGTGCTTATTAATGATATTTTATTCCTTTTATTGAGCTACAAAAATATTTTTTAGTCAGAAAGTTTTTCTTTCTCTTGTTGGACATGGACATGATTTTTCACAAATATTTACATTCAGGTACCGTTTTTAAAAATAATATTCCATAAATATACAATGTATTACGCTCTTCATATCAAAACAATGTACAAAAAATAGTGACGACTAGGTAAATTTTTTTTTCTGTTTATTTCATATAAAAATTATTTCATAAAATTTAAGTATTACTTAGAAAAAAATAGTTTTTGATTAACTTTAAGCATGAGTGCCCTTTATAGAAACATAAAAAATTTGGAACCATATTGTAGCATAGCTTTCGTTAAAATGGTACCTAAATGTAAATATGTCTCACAAATCATGTCCATATTGAATTAAGAAGGGAAAAAAAATGTTTTCACAAAAAAAAAAAAAAAAAAAAAAAAAAAAACTTTATAATTCTACAGAATTAATGAAATATAATTATTAGGCACACAAAAGAATCTAAGCTAAGCTAACAATTTGAAAAGACACATACCACAAAAACAAGGAATCTGATATAGTATTCCACAATTTCTCGCATGTCCAGGTACCCTTAAAGAGCTGCAGCCTTCATAATTTTTTTCATTGTTCTCTTTATTGGAGTCAGGTTTTAAACGTGCTTCTAATTTATGATTCAAATTTAAAACTACAATATCCTCCTAATGAAAATGAAGTTTATTGGACTTATGTCGGTTATATTTACACATTCATTTTTTATTTATATCAAAATACATCTCCTTTATAAGAATTTTAGTATATCATATAAGTAGGTCAGTCAGTAAGTTAGTAGCATTACTTGGTAAAAATTTTCGGTCAAAGGCTATTTTGATGAAACTGAATGGCAACACTTCAGACATTTATCTCTATCGTGTGACGTAGCGGCTTTTACGAGGTTATTTTAGTTTTTCTGATAATTAGTCGTAAACATGTGTTGACAGCTGCAGATAGCATCCAAATTGGAAATGCGTGCAGTGATTCGTTTTTTTGAGGGTGAAAAGGTGTAATTACACTGAAATTTATCGGCAGTTGCATGACGTATATGGTGAAAATGCAACGTTACGTCAAGCTATCGCGAAGCGGTGCAACATATTTGAGAACGGATTTACGCAGAATGACGACGCTGAGCGCGAAGGAAGACCATCAACTGCGACAAATTCTGAAATCGCTGCACGCGTGAATGAATGCATTCTTGCAAACAGACGCATAACAATAGACGAAATCTCAAATGAACTGTATATTTCTCAAGGATGTGTGCATAAAATTATTGCCAATCACCTAAAATTTCATAAAATTTGGGCTTGGTAAGTTCCTCATCTATTAACGGAGGAACATACAGGAAGCATTTTGGAAATGCATTTACATTTCTGCAACGTTACCAAAAGGAAAGAAATGAGTTTTTGAGCACAATTGTGAAGTGTCGAACTGTTCCATCTGCGGAAAAGGAGACGATGACGCTGTTTTTCGACAGAGAAGGTGTGATACATATAGTGTTCATGCCGAAGTGTTCCAAAATTAAAGCATATTTTTTTGAGAAATTCTAAAACGATTACGACAATCACTTAAAAATCGACGGCAAGGTAAACTGTTGAAAGACATTGTGGTCTTGCATAACAATGCAGGACCATATGTCGCAAAACAAACATGAGGACTTTTCAAAAGTTTAGGTGGAAAGTGTGGGATCACCCTCATTATAGCCTAGACCTTACACCTTATGACTTCATACTAGAATTCGTAATAGATAACTCTCTAAAGAATATCTTCAATCTAGCCAGTTTTGGGCTCATCGTGGGAGCAAATACAGAGAATTTTCTAAAAATAATCTGTAATGATTTTGTTACAGTTACCTAGCATGGAGCTTGTTGAACAGAAGTTTTCTTTCTTATACTGACATAAAAATAAATACAGAAGTAAATTAAGAACATTTTCCTGGATTTGAGACAGTAATATAATTTTCATTAACTTTCAGCTCCTCAGCTTACTATTCACACAGCGGAATAATCTCCAAAGTAATACTCTGCACTTAAAGGCAGATTTGCTTAGACTTCGCATTTCCCTGTCCTGGATAGCTGTTTCAACCCGATCTGACATCACAGGGAATATTCTAGAACCTTCAATTTGTCGCCAAGATTATCATCTATTTGCCGAAATGGTTGCCAAGTTCGTAGGATCAATGCTTAAGCTTTTCTCGGTATTCGATAGACATCTATAAGTATTTATTTTCATTTGTAAGAGTAACATTGCAGGGAAGCGTCATTGCAACTTCGTAACAATACTTACATGGTTAGATATCCAGCAAAATTTAATACGTATCATAACTCGTGGTGTACAGTTGGAATATATTTGCCATATTAGCCACCTCAGGATGACTGGTCATTCAGATTTTACAATGTTTGCAAGACATTCATGCTGTCAGTATATATACAGAACGGAAATTGTCCACTAATTTAAGGACATAATTATTGACAATACTTACGGTATGAGAAAACGTGGTCAAAAAAAAAGGGGGGATCTCTATCCCACAAACATATCCACACTGACCGTTAATTTTTAGTGCAGTTGACATTGACGATTAGCTAAGAGTTGAATTGAGTATGCTGTGCATAATTTACCTTTGGAAGTTTTCTTCGTAAAATAAAGATAGTATTTTTTTAGTTATATTTGAATTTTGTCAAATATTTCAATATATGGCTGACATATTGGGAAATATTTACATTCTTTGCCTAATTTGCACCACAATCATAGAAATATCTGTTTACTGTAGAAATATCAGCTAAGCACCATTTTGTTTAATTGGATATGTAAAGTTACAGGTAATAATTTGATATGATAATTTCATTATTTTTCTATCTTCTTTCAAAGATTTTTTTATAAATTAATTCGGACCAGTATACAATATAAAAATTTTCGAATTAGTTTATATAAATGTAAATAACAGCGCAGATCTATTTTTATGGTTATTTTACTTTTTATTCTTTTTTGTGCGAAATTATGTACATGATGATAAATATATGTAGTGTATAGTAAACAATGATTGAAATACTTTTGTCTGAAATATCATATAAAATAACAAAATAATAATACTTAATGTAGAATTTCTGTTCGCGAATGACAGAGCAGAAGGAAACATAAATTCAGGTATAAAAAATTGAAATGAATAATACAAATTATATTTTTGTACGAAATAAATTGATTCAAATTTTTGGATTTGTGAAAATATGACTAATAGTTTAAAAGAATAACTATGCAAAAATACATAATGCAAACTTACAAAAAGTTAGAATTTTTAAAAAATTTTGTGAAGTCGCATTCAAAAGTAACTCGAAGACTATTGGCGACGGACTTCGTAATTTTAAGCCTCGATCAAGTAGCAAGGATAACAACTGAGCTCATACCTCTTCTCTAAACTTCCATACCACGACATCGGGAGGATGAAAAATTTAGAATCAGTTTACCTTACGATTTTCTTCACCTAATGTTACGGAATAAGACACATACTCATAGATTTTCCATTAGGAAAAAAGCTTTGATACTAATATTATATTCTGATTTCAATGCCCTATCAAGTAAAACTTATTTTATTATAATATAGACAGAGAAAAATTCGATATAAAAACCAACGTTTTTAAAAACAACGTTTTTATATGGTGGCAAAGTTTATTAAAGAAAATTATTAAAATATTAGTTAAAACTGTTAGTTATTTTTAACTTTAAAATTTACTTAAAAAGAGACATTTGTGAGCGTATTAAAAAATTCATAATATTCATAAAATCAAAACATGCATTTGAAAGTTTGTAAGTAATTCTATTTAAAAAATGGGAACCAGAATTGAGAAAAAATTATTGTGATAAGACACGGCGCCAAATATTGGAATCTTTCTTTCTTGCCAATGATTACTGACTAAAAGTCAGCAACCCTTACTATCTCGGAGATAGTATCTCCCCTTTGTGAGTACAAAGGTTTTACCTCATGCGGCGTGGGGAGTCCCCGGTGTTCCCAGAGGGGAAAATAAATTTTTTCCTCAATCCTAAAAGCGCAGAGAGGAAAGAATATTTTGACTTATTAAAACTATTGAAATATTAGTTAAAACTTGTCGCAAATGTCTAAATATTGCATTGTTAGGCGAGTACGAACGATTCCCAAAATTTCTAAGATCTAGCTTGATGGGAAGTTGGTTAAATTAACGATCGAAAATTTGATGACACACACACACACCAAGTGAAATTCAGAAAAACGTTTTAAAAAGGAGACACCCTAACAATGTTCGTAATTATCGTCGCATTGGGACAAAAGTTGGTTAGTTAATTAATTTCTAAACAGATTTTTTTTCTCCTAGGAATCCATTTTTTTTGCAAATTAGACAAAGAATAGTCTAAATAATTTATGTTCCGAATTTCATTCCAATCCAATTATTAGAGCCAAATATATTCGGGAAAAACTGTCAGGGATCATAAGCTAAATTAGTTCCACGCAATTTGAGACGTTGGGCTTTTAGCGATTTTCGTTTCACTAATCGTGGGGACTGTTATCATTTTAAATAGCATAATATAACAATTTCTTCCTAACCCAAATGAAACGTGATTTGGTAAATTAGATAAAGATAGAAGTGAAAATATTTGGAGATAATTATATATAAATGAAACAGAACTAATGGGGAACGAAGGGAGGTAGAAAATAACGACTTCCTGACAGATAATTACAATTCGGATTGAAATTCTTCTATTAGTTTTGTGGATCTCAAAAAGTTCTGCTCAAAATATTAAACTATGTAGTTATTGTTGGTAAGAGTTGTTGAATTAAGAATTAGTGAGCTGGTAAGATAATATGTCTCATTTAAATCGTTAATTAGGATTAAGAGTTAAGTTGGGATCCGAGAGAGACATTAATTATTCTACAGTGAATTAATAGAATATTTTGTTCTTATGAGTCTTTAATTGGAGTTAGTCTTTACAGTTTAATATAAGAGTGTATTATTAAGATATGGTACAAGAACCGAGTAATGTAGAGCAGACGTTACAAGATGATTCATGTTTGTCCCGTTTCTCAACATTGCATAATGATTAGACATATATGTCCGATTTATAAATTAATATTAAATTATATCCCAATGATCGGTCGTAATTGAATATTATGACTCATTTAGGAAATAGCATAGCAGCATATGATGATCTTAGAATGACAGTACATGTTCTTTGTAGAACCCATTCTGCCATATATTAAACAGCAGATCTAAAATTTCTTTGAAAAACTTCCATGAATTCAACATGTTATTAAGGAATTTATCAGTTTATGGAATCAACTCACTGAAATCTGTACCAAATCACAAAAATGGAGATTTTCCCAGTCGATTGCTTTATTAACGTCGCACTCAGAAGTGGGCAAGTGAATGATAGTGGTGTTTAATGGCGCACAGAGCCAGATGTGCCCCTGCCTGTACTCAAAGAAAGCAAGCCCTTGAGGAGGTATTCAGAAAAAAGACAAAAGTTACTATCGACAAACTTCGCAAGTTTGAACATTGGTCAAGTGACGAGGAAGACACCTGAGCTGGCATGTCTCACTCGAGCTATCATAACACGCCAAACGTTACTGGATTTATCATTTTTTGAAAAATTTTACCCATCAAAAAGCTTCGTTAACTATCAGGAGAGAAAATTCTAGATTATTAACGTGCATAATTGGTGTGTTATCTGCTTTTTATCAAAGTAATTTGAATTTCACTCCTACTTTTGGAGTTGAGTGATGATTTGAAATTAACTTTAAACCCTTTAATTTTTACCATTAAACAATAATTGTTTTCAATCTTCGGAATCAGGAATCTCTGGATAATGGGAATTAGATTATGTTGTTTAATTTAACTTGTGGTGAAACATGAAAAAGGCTCGGAAATTAACATTGTTCAAATTCGTCGAAATCAAAAACGTAACTCTATACAATGTTGACAAAATTAATCAAGATCATTAAATAATGTTACTCGGAGTTTCACTGTTTATTGTTGGCGATAGATTTTGAAAATCATATTTTGGCGAAAAAGACGATACCTCATTCACAATTTCATTGTTCAAACTTCTGTAATATTCAAAACAATACGGTTAAACATTGACATTTAGACTATTGAGCATTAAGTCAACACATAGATGGCAAAACTGATATTTCTTTTCCCTAAGAAAATTAAAAAAAATAAACTACCTCTTTGATAGCTTATCTACCTAAATACCATAATAAACTGAGGAACATAAATTTTAGGCAAAATAAATTGTAATATCTTGATGCATTTTGGACGTCACCGATATATTTCTTCAATAGAATATCATAGAAAGGCATTCTTAAGGGGGAAAAAAACTTTTAAATTATAAAAAAAAAAAAAAACTTTCATAAATATATCTGCTCATTTGATATCAATATTTCGTCCAAATATCGACTTTAAGCAAGCAATAATTAATTTTATGTTAAATATATAAAAACCAATGCCTCTGAGAGTTATTCATTTTGTAACAAAAAACAATTGACCTAATATGAGCTTCTATTGATAAATGACGACTTAAAAAATACGTTTTATCAGATGAGAAAGAGATCCGACTTGCTAAAGATGGTTGTTTTATTGGCATAGGAGCCATATTTGACTAAGCTGTGCCGAACACTCGCCAATTTACGAAATAAATATGAGGTCTGACTATATGTCAGATCATAACTCTATTTTGTGTTTCCAGACACATTTGAGTTGATCGTCATGTCATAGTTCTCGTTACTGATAAACAGATAGAGTTCAATCAATACGCGGTCGACAGAACTCGACACCTTGAGTTACACTAGATGATGAGCAATAGAGTTTGTAAACGGCACGAGTTTCGATTCTGCTCCTTGGGATGCCTTTCAATGGTCCTATTAATTTCTGAGCGTCTCACGTCGAATGCTTGATGATGCGAATGTTGCAAAGTCATACTTTGATTGCCCCTGTTGTACTGCGAGTCTGTCTAATCTCCCTATCGTCGTTCCAATGTCGAGCAATTCTTCGATTTTTACACATCTGGTTTGATTTTTCCTCACAATGACAATCCATTAGAGAGGCATTGTTATAGCGAAGACAAATCTTCATGAAGTGGGGCTCAATCCATTTATTAAATGGGCACTAAATTTTCAATTATTTGCATAAGAAATTTCATTTACAACTGAACTCCTTGAATGCGCTTGATTTTATATCTTGAGAGTATATTAAAACGGGCTAGAATTTTTGTATGATTAATGTTGCAATACAACTACAGAAAGAATTACTGACTCGAAACTAGTCATGTCATAGGGAAGATGACGAAGCTAAAACTCCCGTCTCCGACTTCCAAACTATTCAAAAGTGAAAACTTTGAATGATGATGCAATTTTAATTGCGCTAGAACTAGATATGGCTGAGCTGCGCCAAACATTTTGTGACTGATCTAGAGAAAATGAGAAAAGATGACAAGAAGGGGGTCGAAAATGGGAAAGGATCTCTAAGGTATTCCGATGACGCGTCACCCGTGTTTACGAAAGACAGTAAACCTCATGGGAAAGAAAAAACAACTAGAGTGTCTCGGGGTCATGATTCCCGCACATATCTAAAGAAAGTAAGCCTCTAAGGGGATGAAAACTTTGACGATTAGTAGATTATAAGCAGCATCCACGATTTACACCAACACACAAAGTTTAATTTGGATGAAAATTGAACATTGCAATCCACGATCAAAACGTTTAATTATGCAATATTATATAAACAAGATAATTATTCGGTGGTTAGTAAGAGCAATCTTCCTTTTCCAGAGCACTCTTACTAGCCCTGGAAGACTGCATGACAATCCTATTTGGATCAATGAATTTTCTCTTGCCTGGGCGTATAAAGCATAGCAGAGCACTAAATAATAAATAAATAAAATAAAATATTATTCAATAAATCAAAATGAAAAGTTATACACACTTTTACGAACAATACTACGAGAGCCGTTCAATAAACTCTTAGAAAAATGTAGAAAAGCCAACTATTTTACGTAATTTGTTTTTAAAACGATTTTCTGAATTTCACTTGGTGTGTGTGTGTCATCAAATTTTCGATCGTTAATTTAACCAACTTCCCATCAAGCTAGAACTCTGAAAGCTTGGGAATCGTTCTCACTCGCCTAACAATGCGATATTTAGACATTTGCGATAAGTTTTAGCTAGTATTTTCTTCAATAATGCAGTTTATCCCAACCACTTGGCGCGATTTCAAAAATTGGCACCAAACTTGGCGATTTTTTTTTTTTTTTTTGGCTGAGCGTTAAGTCCGTAAAACGGACCAGGGTAGCCACATTTGGCAAAATACTGCCAAATAATTCTTGTCGCCAAGAGTGATTGGGTTAAACTGCATTCCAACCATTTAATTTACCGGATGAATTAATTAATTTTAGTTACTTTTAATGTTGTTATGTATTTCACTTGGTGTGTGTGTATCTGTATGTATGTGTATCAGTGTGTCATCAAATTTTCTATCGTTAAATTAATCAACTTCCCATCAAGCTAGAGCTCTGAAATTTCGGGAACCGTTCTTACTTGCCTAACAATGCAATATTTAGATATTTGCGACCAGTTTTAACTAATATTTCAATAATTCTTTTTAATAAACTTTGCCATCATATAAAAACGTTGTTTTTAAAAATGTTGGTTTTTATCTCGAATTATTTATTATTACTTTTCGGCATAGTTTCCATTTAGCTCTATACACTTTTCCAGACATTTATTCAGCTTTTTACAGTTATCTAAAAAGTAAGATTTCGGAAGGTCCTCAAAATAGGCTTTCTTTTCATCTGCTTGGGCATTGACCTTTTCTTTCGACGCGTACCGTTGTCCGCAAAGCCATTTTAAAACGTTTTTCTGAATTTCACTTGGTGTGTGTGTGTGGTCATCAAATTTTCGATCATTAATTTAACCAACTTCCCATCAAGCTAGAGCTTTGAAATTTTGGGAATCGTTCGTATTCGCCTAACAATGCAATATTTAGACATTTGCGACAAGTTTTAACTAATATTTCAATAATTTTAATAAGTCAAAATATTCTTTCATCTCGGCGCTTTTAGGATTGAGGAAAAAATTTCTTTCCCCCTCTGGGAACACCGGGCACTCCCCACGCCACATGAGGTGTCGTAAAACTTTTGTACTCACAAAGGGGAGATACTATCTCCCCTTTATTATCTTCGAGATAGTAAGGGTTGCTGACTTTTAGTCAGTAATCATTCGCAAGAAAGAAAGTTTCCAATATTTGGCGCCATGTCTTATCACAATAATTTTTTCTGAATTCTGGTTCCCATTTTTTTTTTAATAGAATGACTTACAAACTTTCAAATGCATGTTTTGATTTTATGAGTATTATGAATTTTTAATACGCTCACAAATGTCTCTTTTTAAGTAAATTTTTAAAGTTAAAAATAACTAACAGTTTTAACTAATATTTCAATAATTTTCTCTAATAAAATTTGCCACCATATAAAAACGTTGGTTTTTATATCGAATTATGTATTTCACTTGGTGTGTGTCTGTCTATGTGTGTCATCAAATTTTCGATTGTTAATTTAACCAACTTCCCATCAAACTAGAGCTTTGAAACTTTGGGAATCGTTCTTACTTGCCTAACAATGCAATATTTAGACATTTGCGACAAGTTTAAACTAATGTTTCAATAAATTTTTTTAATAAACTTTGTCACCTTATAAAAATGTTTTTTTTTTATCTCGAATTATTCCTTGCTGAAACCGGTGCAATAACGACGCATAATTGTCTGCAATTATTGTTTTTCCTTTTCCGAGCAATCGATGTGGATGATTCCGCGTGAAAAATCGTGGCCATCACCTTGCCACCTGATTCCATCGTCTTTGCTTTCTTTCGAGCCCAATCGCCTTCAAAAATCTACTATTTTGACTGTTCTTTTGCCTCTGGAGAGTAGTAGTGTGTCCATGTTTTGTAATCAGTTATGTATCGCAGCTGAAACTCGCCAGGATTGCGACGAAACAGTGTCAAAACAACCTCAGAGTAGACCACATGATCGCGTTTATTTTCCACTGAGAGTAAACGAGGCACCCAATTTTCCGTGAAAAATTGTAAACACTATACTAGTGGTCTCAACTATTTCACGCACTTTGATTCGTCGATCACTCAAAACCATATCAAGGATTTCATCAATTATTCAGTGAGTAGTCACTTTCACTGGAGGTCCTGTTCATCTTTTGTGGATGTACGTCTACGTTTAAGCTCATTTACCCAATTGTAACAGTTGCAAACACAGGAGCAGATCTCAATGAACTTCATCCAACTCAGCTTTGACCTCCTTCAGTGTTAAGCTTTTTAAATATAAGTTTTTAATCACCGCTCGAGAAACTCAAGTTTTTCTCATTTTTCTAAATGAACCCAAGTTTCTTGCTTCAATCGACAAGAAGAATGAAACCATGCTATGAAAATAACTGAGACTTTGGGAGCTGTCCATTGAGTCATGATGCTTATTGTAAATAAACCACTTTCGATGCCACGAGCGCCATTTCTAGGATTTTCCAAGGACTTATTGAACGACCTTTGTAATACATGTTCTGAATTCTCAATACCATACGTTTCTGCGTAAAAAGAATCCTCGAGAATCTGTTGAACTTATTTTTATTTAACTTAAGGGGGTCGGCTTATTAATGGATTCGTTAATTTTCTAAAAACGAAGGGTCTTTTCAGTTAACTACGCGTGTGGTATTATTTTTTTTTGGTTTGGTTTTATTAAGGTCGCGATAGAAGCAATACGAGGGCTATTGACGACGGATCTCGTAATTTTGAACTCGGCCAAGTGACGAGGACGACACCTGAGCTAGCACCCCCACTCTTAACTTCCATATCACGCCAACAGGATGACTTTGAGTCACGACATATTTAACGCGCATCAGCCCCGGCGGGACTTTAGTGTCAAAAGGGTTCAAATCCACGACTCAATGAAAACCGCCAGCCGCGACCATGACCACTAGGCTACTGCGGCCGCCATGATGTGGGTGTACGGTTTTGCAGGGCTGACCTCACAATATGACTTTTCTCTATGGTATTAGTCAAGGGAGAGCGTGGAGATCATGCATGCCGTTCAGTATGACCCTCAGCAACCTATTGATTTCATTATCGCATGACAGTGGTTAGATTTCGAACAATGAGATGGGCAATATCACAGAACGATAGGCAACGACGCTGCCTCTATCGAATTCCGACACTTGCTGGTAAGCATTTCTTCTTATTCGAGGCACAACACGATATTCTGAGTTTACTCCGACCTTACAAAACGCTTTCCGGAAGAGAAATCCACTACACAACTTTTCTTTTATGTAGTGCTTTAGATGTCGTTTCTCCCTCCTGTGTCAACTAAATGCTCTGAAATACTAATCATTTGTATATCCAAGCCTCTTTTTCTTTCACGTGACTTTGATGCCTGTCAGATCATTTCATCCTGGTGTGGCAATTTTTCATTGTTACAGCAGACTAAAATGTTATTTTTTAAAATTTATTTTCGTACCTAATATTCCTTTATTAAAATATGGGCTTTAAATATGAAACTCTTCTTCTGCTACATCGTTATTAGATTGATTGATTGGTTTTTAATAAAATCGCAATTTTGGACCTCGGTCAAGTGACGAGGACGACACATGCGCGGGCACCCCTCTCTTCCTAACTTTCACACGACGCCATCGGAAGAATTTTGAGCATCGACAGATTTTACGATCATCAGCCCCGGTTACACGGCCGATCTTTGGTGTCATCAAGGCTCGAACCCACGCCTCGACCATGACCACTAGGCTACACATCATTATTAGAAACGGTCATATAAAAATATTAAAATCTACAGCCATGTTTGAAGTAAAGAAGCATCTGCTCTGAAGTAGAATTTTGATGGAATATTCAAATGGAATATGGCATTACAAAAGTAATTTATAAATGCGAAATGAATTTCGGAAAAAGTTATTAAAACGCGTCATAATTTTTTTTTATTCATGAAGGGGAGGGGGGGAGAGAATCATGCTTTCTTCTAATTATTTTAATGAAACATATACTGAGACAAAAATTAGTGAAGCCATAAGATTCTTTTTTTTCTCACAATATACTTATTAAGGGAAATAAAAAATTAATATCCAGTATAATTATAACAAAAAATTAGAAAAATCTTTTTAAGGTAGCTGAACTTTGTTATAAACTTTGAAACATTGAGCTATTCACGTTCTATTAATTACCTTGGTGACTCTTTATAAATTGAATTACAAAAAATAAAACCTTGGCTCAGTAAAATGAAACATGCTCTAGGGAAGTTTTTAGTTTAGTTTATATTAACGTCGCACTAGAAGCAACACGAGGGCTATTGGCGACGGACCTCGTAATTTTGAACCACGGTCAAGTGACGAGGACGACACCTGAGCTGGCACCCCCTCTCTCCTAACATTCACACCACGCCAACGGGAGGACTTTGGGTCCCGAACAGATTTAACGTGCATCAGCCCCAGCTACACGGCGGGTCTTTAGCGGCCAAGGATCGAACCCGCGACTGAACGAAAACCGCCGGCCGCTAGTCCACGACCTTGACCACTAGGCTATCGCGGCCCCATGATCTAGGGAAAGTAATTCGATTAAAGAAATGTAGAAAAGTGATGTGAAAGACAGATACACAACGGCTCCCAAAATTGAGTATGCACCTCTCTTTCTTAACTTTTAAAATACAAACATATGGTAAAAAGTTTTATGTAAAGTATTTTTTTTAAAAGGGAACAATAAATCACTTCTTGAATAAGACATTTATCCAAAAAATAAACATGAAGTTAATATAATAAAATTACTTGCATTCTTTGACTAAATGACACGAATTGATGCCAAAATTAAGTATACACTTTGTAAAAATGAACATAACCTAATAAATTAGCTACTACTATTTTACTAAACTTTTTGAGTTTGATACTGACGTTGGATTTAGATCCTAATGTATAAGTTTCTTGTAGAAATATTAATTTACATTCTTGAAAATGGGTTCCAAAACGGAAACTGCAGTTAGAGAGTTGATCGTTAAAATGGCCGAAGAAGGTAAATCTCTTAGAAAAACTGCAAAAAGTAGTTCAGAGAAGTCACGGATAAGTTCAATAATCATCACAAATAAATAATTCGAGATAAAAACCAACGTTTTTAAATGGTGGCAAAGTTTGTAAAAAAAATGTTTTTGAAATATTAGCTAAAACATTGTAAGAAAACCTCATCGCTCTCTCGTCTTTAAGAACACTCTCTCAGCGTAATTCAATATATCTTCCATAGATGGCGCAATCTTACTACACAAACTACGTTATTAAAAATAATTATTGATATATTAGTTAAAACTTGTCACAAATATCTAAATATTGCATTGTTAGGCGAGTAAGAACGGTTCCCAAAATTTCAGAGCTCTAGCTTGATGGGAAGTTGGTTAAATTAATGATAGAAAATTTGATGATATATACACACACACACCAAGTGAAATACAGAAAAACATTGTAAAAAGAGTTGGGACACGTTACAAACATTCCCGGAAGAGGACGAGTTTAGTTTAGTTTTTATTAACGTCGCACTAGAGGATTTTTTCAATGTTCGTTGAAGAAAGCTACTTCAAATGATAATGCATATTTTTCAGAGTCACACATTGATAAAGATTTATTTTAAAAAAAAAAAAAAAAAGTTAAATGTGCAATTTGGAATGAATGAATTTATCCTTCTTCATAGAACTGTTTTTTAAAAAGTGAAAACGTTATCTTGTTCCAAAATTTGTTTTAAACAGACGACGCCATCTTTTTTCCGCTTCTGGATTTGAAATACCGGCATTTGGCGACTTGAAATCCATTCGGACGTTTCGTGATGTAAAGATGCAGATTGTGTGTTCTACTGGTTGTTTTTTACCTCGCCAGAGCTTGTAAATTATTTATCTTCGGAAAAAGTATCCGACGGTCTAGAACAGAAGACTGTGTTGAGAATCGTGGCCTAC
>BMAW01110752.1:222749-237849 GCA_019974015.1 Nephila pilipes | reverse complement strand
ACATAAGGGAAATAGAAGGACAAGAGTCATTGAACTCCCGAGGAGAGATGTCCACAGAGACCAAGGAAATATGATACAATTCACGAATGAAATCTCCGCCACAGGAATGGTTAACCCCCAAACCCCATTTGACCCCGGTGGGTGTGAATTTTCACAGCCCAAGTTAAAGTGCCTTCTCCTACAATGAAGAGGAAAGATGTTCTGGAGCGCAGTCGCCCCCCGACCAAGAAAAAGAAATTATAGTTTATGACCCCCAGCTGCGGAAAGAGTGCAGCAAGAAAAAAGGGTGACTCGGACAGTATGAGTCTGTTAGGACTGTTAGCTCTAATCGGCAAAGATAAGGAAAGAGGGAATCTGAAGACCCTCCCCCTGTTCCCATACCACTAACTGAAAATGGGTGAGATAAAGCCTTTTTATTTTATTGCTTTATTTGAATAGGACTGAAAAGAGAGACTCTAAAACTATTTTTTGTACGTGATTTGTGATAGCTCCTTTTATAAGTTTTGTATCTTTGTAGCAATTTTACTAGGAATTGAATTATTGATTCAATTTTGAATATTTATAAAACTGTGTATTTAAGGAATGTTCAATTTAAAGTATCTGGTGAACATTATTGAGTAATTAGTAGAATAAATATTAAATGAGTATTCGGAGACTTATAAAGAGTAAATAATTAGAGTTAAATAAGGATTAAGTTGATAACTTTGGATTGGTTATTGTTATGAAACTTTATTTGAAGTCAATTTTGCGTAAACATGTAAAGTGTCTCGGTCAGTTATAATCAATCTTATAACTGATTAATTATTGTATTATTATGAGGAATTTCTTGTGATTTTCTACGTAAACTATTTTTGACTTTGAGGTCAATAAGAGTTAAGTATTTTCTATGCGCATGATAATTAATATTTAAAATAATTTGTGTGTAGTTAATGAATTTTGATATTTTATTGTTATATGATAACTAATGAGTAAGATGACATGAGTTTTGATATTTTAAGCATTGGAGGAATGGAATGTTGATTTCTTTGTGTATGATAATTAATGGTTTCTATGTAGGAAATATTATTGTTTAAAGTGTAACTATTTGATGCTATGAAGTGGTTTTTAAAGTAAGATTTTGTTATGAGGAATCTAGGAATGTCATTTATAATATAATCACGGTCAAGTTTATATTTAGTCATATAATGCTTGAAGTATTTTGCCTACTGTAATGAATTGTGCATTTAGTGTCATTTTGTGAATATATTTGTTAGAATAATGTGTATCTTGAAGTGAAAATGTATAAGAAAATTTAAATGAAAAGGTTATGTGTACCATTTTTAAAGGGTGTTAAGTACTAAAGTGTTTCTTGGACTAGGTGAGAAAACGAATATTTACTGAATTTCAGATGAGCCTATTAAACTTTAATTAGAAATTCATCCTCGTTTAAAGTTAATGATATAGTCTTGATAAAAGATAATCATTTACGTCGAAATTTTTGGAAATGAGGTAAAATTCTTGAATTGTTTCCAGGAAGAGATTTCAAGCTGAGAGCTTGTAAAGTAAAAACTAAATTTGTTACTAAAAAGCGTTCTGTACATCTTTTGTATAACTTGGAAATCCAGGACTGAAGTAAAAGCGTATAAAAAATGTATATCCTATATATGAATTTTAACATCATTACTTATTTCTTGAATTTTTATTATTTAACTATTATTGTTATTGAATATTGTATAATCTTTAGTAATTTGAAGGTATTTGTATGTATTCATGTTTCTTACGTATGTATTTTTTTATTTTGCCAGGTAACTTATAAAGTTATAATTCATGTATTGTAACAATAATTTTATGGTTGGAAGTTTTTATGAACCCCTTGGTTCATCCGGGGCCAGGATGTTGAGAATCGTGGCCTACGTGGGTGGTAGTCACGTGGGTGGAACTAGCTGCCCCTCGTTCGTCAGACCCACGTGGTGTACCGATATTATTCAGCGTATTTGTTTTTTAGACTAGACCAGACCAGTCCAGACAGAAGAGGCAGAGGAGATTCTCGACAGATCATGGGCTAGATGGACACTAGCTTTTTCTAGGAGCCCTTTTTGGTGTTTTATAAGCGATCGGCTGCTCTAGGTCTACTGCAGATATGTTTCGCGGAATTTGTCTTGCATAATTCAAATTTATCTTATCTAGGTCTGCAGCAGATATATGTTTCCTGGAATTTGTCTTGTATAATTCAAATTTATTTTAATGAAAATGAGCAGCAGAATTGTAATTGTTTTTTATTAAGTTTATCGTTGAAAATAAACAATGAAAAGACCATCAAGTGGTTTTTATTTATGGCACCAAAAGGCGGCTAGTAAATAATATGGAATAGATAATCTAAGAGTTATTTATTTTTAAGTTCAAGTCATGTATATTTTATTTTAGACTGATCCTGAGCGCTCTATTTTTCGATTTTTGAATTGTTATTTTCTCTTTCACAATTTGTGATAGAGAAGGATTAGTTTTGGTTTTTCCTCTTGGATCAAACCATGGCGACGGCTATGGAGCTTAGTGTTCCATCTAATGATGAATCGGCACCACCACCTGCGAAAGCAAATGGAGATGATGATTCAAGCACCGACGTTACTACTGACGCCACTGTGAACCCACCACCTCGCCTTGACCCAGATGAAACCGAGTGTTTTTTCGTGGAGCATGCTGATGGTGTTCGGGCTTTAATCGAACTTCGAGATCGATATGCTAAGTGGGCCAAAAAGCTTAGTATTGCCTCCACGAACCAGCATGATGAGTTTGCTAAAGCGCATGCTGAACTTGGCATCGTCTATGCGCAACTCACTGCTCTTAAAAGCAAACTTAATGTTCCGATTTTTAAGCTGCCGGCCACAGCCAACATTCTAGATAAAATTCTAGAAGCAGCTCGTAATAAGGCAGAGAAACGTGCCAAAAAGTCGGCAAAGAAAAATGTCGGCCATTCTCCCGTCAAAACGTCAGATGTGGGTGTGGCGAAAGATGTCTTTCCCGCCAAAGGCGGTGCTAGGAAGAGATCAGCGGATGCTGATGGGTTTTCAGCCCCACCTGAACACCATACAGCCAAGGCTGTTGAGAATACTCTTTCTTCTTTGCCATCGGTCCAGACGACCCCTACAATTAATTCTTTACCCATAGGAGATGAGAACTCAGATGTTAGTGAGGAAGAGGACACTGGGGAGCCAGTGATCCCCGCCAATCCCGCAAAAACTAAAATTCCTCCCTTTTTCATCACCCCGAAGGGTGATTGGAGGCAAAATCCTCTCCTTCGCTAGACTTGAAGTGCCTTCGCTTTATAGCAAGCTCAGCGGCCTCTTCCTCCGTCTCACTGTTAATCATGAGACGGAGTATCGTAAATTAGCTAATTTTCTGCGTACAGAGGGCGTAGAATTTAAATCATATATGCTGAAATCTGACAGACCTCTTAAACTAATTCTCCGAGGACTTCCTTCGAGTACTGATCTTGAAGAAGTCAAACAAGAGATAGAAAGTGCTGGTTTTACAGTACATAAAATCTCTAGACTTACTAAATTCCAAACTAAGGCTCCCATACCACTAATCTATTTCCAAATTCTTAACAATTTAAATTCTGAACAAATTTATAGCTACACTGATATGTTTGGTACGGTAATCAGCATTGAGAATTACCGGGGCAACAAGCGCCCTTCTCAATGCTGGAGGTGTCAGGGGTTTTTTCACTCCTCTGAAGTTTGCCACCTCCCTATCAAATGTGTCAAGTGCGCTGGGGCTCACCGTGCTAGGGACTGCCCCAATGACTTTGACACTCCCCTAAGGTGTGCAAATTGCGGAGGGGATCACGCGGCGAATTGGCGCCAATGCCTCCGATTCCCTAAGGACAAAAATTCAAGCCCTAAATTAACAAATAAAAATTCAAACAAAAATTTAAAAAGCAAAAATTCGGCCCCTAAGACAAAAAATGTTAACTCTCCCAAGAACCAGCGTCCTTTCGAGAGTTATCGACAGGCCACCCCGCAGGTTTCTTACTCCCAAATTCTAACTGGACAGACCACGGTTCATTCCGCCCCTGTTCAAAATTCTGCGGCTACTCCCAGCTCGGGAAACTTTGGGGGAATTTTCCGAGCAGTTATGGCTATCGCCAGTGACGCAAATGTCGACGAGCAACTTTTCGCTCGGGCATTCCGGGAGTGTCTCCCTGCCCTCCGCCAAGTCACAGCGGCTGACGACAAGGCCTGTATTATTTTCGAGGCCTATGTCGCTCTTAAGCATGGGCGCGTTTACCGCGCCCCACCCCAACATTAAAATTCAATCGTGATGTGCACGACATTTCTCTTGGGTTCTGGAACGCAAATGGTCTGCGTTCCAAGAATGACGAAGTCAGAGACTTCGTCACAGAGCATAATTTTGATCTGTTTTTGGTTCAGGAAACAAAGCTCCAACCGGGGCACGAACCCCAGATCGCCAACTATCGTCTTTTCAAAGACGATAGAATAACTTTAACTCCTCGTATCGACGGAGGTACCGCTTTATACTGTAAAAGTAATTATGAACATTGCAGAGTCCTCTTACCGAGGTTACAGTATATTGATGCAACTGCGATCGAAATTAAAATTAATAACTACCCACCACTGCGAATAATTTCTGCTTATATTCGCAATATCCCTCTCAATCGATGCCATTTTCCAGAGGAGGACATCATTAAACTTCTTAATTCTGGACAAAATGTAATCATTGCTGGAGATATGAATGCGTGTCATAAAGACTGGCATGATTCAAGATCAAATACTTTTGGCCACAAACTCAAAAATGTTATAAGCAGAACTCCTGGTGCTAGGGTTGTTGCACCGTACACCCCTACGCACATAAACCCTAGATCCCGACCGGGGGCTAAGGATTCTATTATTGATCTTGCAATCTTTAAAAATATTCCTTTTAATTATGATATAAGAGTCATTCATGATCTGAGGTCAGATCATTTACCGGTCATTTTGACTCTTAATACTAACTCTGCATTTTTAAAATTACCAGAGCAACTCTCTACCAATTGGGAGAATTTTAAATTCAAAACCCCTCCCTATCCCAGAAACCTCCAGCAATGAAGACATCGAAAAATCTATCGATAAAATTGGAGAAATTATTTCTGAGGCACTTGTGACGGCCTCAAAACCAAAATTTAAACCTCCTCCTCTGAGACTCCCTATTGAGATCAGAACTAAAATTCGTCGCAAAAATTATGTACGGAGAGTCTGGCAAAGATGTAGGAATCCAGCTCTGAAATCTGAACTCCGTGCACTCAGCAATGAGATTAAACGAGACATTCAACACTTTTCCCAAGAAAGATGGGAAAAACACATTGAAGGCCTCTCGCCTGATTCAAACACCCTTTGGAGAGAAACCTCTCGACTCAAAAAGCCTTTTCACACCATTCCGCCCCAGAAGGGCGCCCTCGGCAGTGTTGCTGTAGCTCCTATTGAAAAGGCGGAAGTTATAGCTGATAGCCTTCAAAAACAATTCGAACCAAATGAAGACGAGAATCCCAGATTCTCAGCTCACACTAAACGTGAAGTCCAAAGGTTTTTGGCCTCCCCCACATGCCTAGACCTGGAACCAGTCCCGGCTAGCGAAATTTTGGACTTTATACATAAAACAAAAATTAAAAAGGCTCCGGGATTGGATTTAATTTCAAACCGCATCCTTAAAAAACTCCCTCTTAAATTTATTTTCCTGTTTACGCTGCTCTTTAACTTTTTAATGGAGAACTGCTACTTTCCTAAGGCTTGGAAGATCGCCATGGTGGTCCCCATTCTGAAGTCTGATTCTGATGATACGAAACCTCAAAATTATCGCCCCATATCGTTACTCAGTTCGCTGAGCAAAGCATATGAATGTGTTATTTTGAATCGCCTGGACCAGTTCTGCAATTCCAGGAATATTGTTATTCCGGAGCAGCATGGTTTTGTTCCAAAGTGCTCTACAGTAACGCAGTTACTTAGACGGTCCAGCAAGGCTTTTCCAATAACAAGGCCACGGGTATGCTTTTTATCGATATTGCCAAAGCTTTTGATAAAATTTGGCACGATGGGCTTATTTCCAAGATGATGCGACTTGGAATTTTGGACCAACTTATCAAAATTATTCACTCGTTCCTGGACTCTCGTAGTTTTCGGGTTCGAGTCGAAAATGCAGTCTCCTCCCCCCGTTCAATCCTTAGTGGAGTCCCCCAGGGATCGATTTTAAGTCCAAGAATTTTTTCTTTGTACGTAAATGACATCCCGAAGGCTGCCAACATTCACTTAGCAATGTATGCTGATGACACTGCTATTATGTCCCAAGACATCTGCAATCGGAAAATTATTGAAAGATTGCAGATACATTTCTCGTTTACAGCTCTGGCTCATTGACTGGAAAATTAAAGTTAATGCATCCAAAAGCGCTTGCCTCCTCTTTACGAAACAACGGTGTATTGGCAATTTGCCAGCAGTCACCATTTTTGATCAACCCGTCCCCTGGGTTACTGAATATAAGTACCTAGGGTTAGTTCTAGATGCTAAATTAACTTTTGCCCACCACATCCGAAAAGCACATCAAAAGGCTATCGGAATGAGCAGATTGCTCACTCGCTTGGTTTCTCGTAAGAGCAAGCTGGCGATCAGGCACAAAATTCTGCTCTACAAGTCGATCTTAAGACCGATCATGTTGTATGCGTCGCTTATTTGGGCGTCTGCGGCAACCACCCATCTGAAACGACTGCACGTCTTTCAAAATATCCACCTTAGGAAAATGATTAATGCTCCCTGGTTTGTCCGGAACGAAGTCCTGCATAAAGATCTAAATATTGAACCAATTCTAGAGTTCATCAAAAAACAATCTTTTAATTTCTTTAATAGGATCCCTCAAATACCTAATGCACTGCTTCAACAACTCCCCGCGTATGATGCATCATCGCAAAAAAGACCAAGAGCCGCTTTCGGACACTCTTATATTCATTTCCCAGTCTTAAAAAGACTGAGAGTGCATTGAAGCAACTCATTAGTGATATCCAGCTTAATTTTTAAATTCAGGACTTCACATCGATAAGTGGCAATGTCCCATGGTCAAAATGGACCTCGCGTAACACTGTCGATCACTTTCAAAATTTCGAAATCTTAGTGATTTAAGCTCTTAAAAGTTTGTTTACACTTAATTTTCCATTTTCCTAAGTTAGAACCAATTTTAACCACCAGGCGTCGCTAATGGCGCATAGCTCAATTCATGTTAATTCTCTTTTTTCAAACTCAATCTCCTCGCGTTTAAATTTTCCCTCAAACTTTTAAATTGCATTTTTCTTTAAATTGGTTTCGGTACGGCATTTCTATTTATTTCATTTTAATTTTATTTTTATCTAGTTACAACCTCTCAAAAACCCGCGGACGACAGCTTTCTCGAAGTCATTTTCGCCTTCGAACTGAAGTCCCACCCCCTAACGCTCTCTCCGCCCATTGCTATATATGCTTCTTATCTTACTGGCTACAGCGTCCAATAGCAATGCGCGCTTTCGTAACTTTACTTTCCAACTTTGTTTCGGCAGTTCCTCACTCTGCCGAACGCCCAGGCGCTTGTTGCCTTGATCACAATTATTATAGTTGATTACATTTAAGCTAAAATTTTATTAAATGATGCACTTTAACTTTTTAATAGTAATTCTGATGAGAGGGTATGTTTTTAATTTTAAAACAGGTACCTCTAATTTTAGCCGTTACAGTTACCGTACGTCGCACTAGAAGCAACACGAGAGCTATTGGCGACGGACCTCGTAATTTTGAACTATGGCCAAGTGACGAGGACGACACATGAAATAGCACCCCGAAAGAGGCCAAAATTAGATCCTGGATGACAGCACAAGAAAGAGGATCCTACGAAAAGTGACCGAAACTCCAAAGGTGAGTGCTCCAAGAATTACTACAACAATTTCTTCTACGGTACAAAGGCTCGTTTCGGCAAAAACAAAAGATTACTTAGGAAAGATGGCCAATAGAAAGCCTTACATTTCTAAGCAAAATCAGGAGAAAAGGCTTTCATTTGCTGAAAATTATATTTCAAGGTCTCCAAGACTTCTGGAATTAAGTTATATTTAGTGATGAAAGTAAATTTAATATTTTTGGAAGTGATAGGTGATGCTATGTTTGGCGGAAGCTTAACAGTGAGTTTCTTCTTAAAAACATCATTCCTACTGTCAAGTATGGGGGTGGCTCTGTTTTCGTATGAGGTTGTATATCCGCCAATAGTGTGGGAAGTTTAGTGTTTATTGATGGGATCAAAGACAAAATTCAATGCATGAACATTCTGAAAAATAATTTAAAGTGCTGAAAATTTGAGCTTAGGATCAAGTTTAATTTTTCAACACGATAATGATCCTAAGCATAAAGCTAAAAGTGTTCAATTGTGGCTGTTGTACAACTGTAGAATGCAGTGTCACACTCCACCACAATCACTTGATCTCAACATTATTGAAAATTTATGGTCACAGTTGGAAAGATCTGTCCAAAAGCACCATATCACGAGTAAAAACCGTTTTAAGAGAATTAATCAAGAGAAGAATTTAAATCACAAGTGAAACAAACTAAAATCTGGTTAAATTGATGCCACGCCATCTGGAAGCCGTCATTAATTTGAAAGGGTTTACAACCAAATATTAGTTTGTTTTTTTATGTTTTCATTTAAAAGTTATGTCAAGTGTATACTCAATTTTTCTGACTTAATATGTTGTAGTTTCTACTGAAAAATTATGTAATTAATTTATTAAAAGGGTTTCATACTAGTTTCCAAGTATAGTGCATTTCTTTAAAAAAAAAAAAATACGTATATTATCACTTAGATACATATTAATTTGATATAAATATTCGGATTACTTTTTTTATACTTTTAATTTCAAAAAAGGAAGGTGTATACTCAATTTTAGGAGCCACTGTATAAGCTTACCAAAGTTAAAAGAAACAGCAGAAGTGAGAAAGAACTGAGCAGAGTGAGTGAATGTAAAGTTTATTGGCGCAAGAGCCAGATATGGCTATGCTGCGCCAAACAAGATTAAACTGTGGTCTAGATGGGAAGTTGAAAAAAGAGGTAAAAATGGTTGACAAGAAGGAGGGTCAAAAATAGAGAAGGATCACTAAGGTATCCCGGGAGTGCGTTACCTGTGTTTACCAAAGACAGTAAACCCCATGGGAAAGAAAAAAAATCACTAAGGTGCCTCGGGGTCATGATGCCCATACTTACCTGAAGAAGGCAAGTCCCTGAGGTCCCCTGATATAATCCCCAGGGGCAGGGTGCCTGGCTATACCCCCAGACGCTGGGTTCCCATTTTAGTCGCTTCTTACGACATGCATGAGCTACAGTGAGACTATTCTGTCATTCCCGGTCACCACACGGGTGAGCAGAGTGCAGAATATACCTGTGTATGTGTAAATTTACTTTGATATTGCTGGATCCTGGATCCAAACCTTCCCTGTAGAAGTTGAAGTTAAAGCTTTGGCATAACTACATAATCATCTACTCAGAGTTGAGTGTATCAAGGTAAACTTGATATTTATATAAAAATTGAACATATACACTTTGAGGGACTGTGAACTGATAGAGTGTATTTCTCATAATAGCATAAATGAATAAGTGATTCAATTAATAATTCGAAACAGTTTTAATTAATTGAAATTTGATATATGTGTGCTTAGACACATATTTAAGATAATGGAGAAGTTAGGTAATAGGTAAATTTTTACAATCTAAACTTGAAATATATAAAATAATGTTTTCAATACTTTGAAGGTAAAAAGTGTTTAAAGAATGGCAACTTCTGAAAAAATCTTTTATATATGTATACATATTGTTATACACATATATATTTAAAAAAAATAAAAAGGTTTAAGTGAAGTATCGGGTGCCCCTTGATGACTTTTGGGTACAATAAAGATTTAGGTTATGGTCACCATCAATTTCTTTTCTAAGTTGGCATCTTTTCCTGAAAGTCCTCAAGGGTCACCCGAAATTTCACTTTAACCAAAATAAAATGAATAACCATTTTTTGAATGAGAAATGTGTAGAAAATAATATAACAAAAGCAGTTAATTGGAATATATTACTTTCCAAAGAGGGTCTTTTTAATACATTACAAATCAAAAGTAATTAAAAAAATATTTTTATTTAAATATTGCTATAAAAATTGCATTATCTGAATCACAGTAAAAAAAAAATCATTTGCTTTCATTTCAACCTCTTTTTCATTGACCAGGGAGTTCCTGCAATAAAATCACCATAAAAATAATTGATAAATTATACAACTAAACAAATTTTACATTAATGCTATGAATATTACAATAAACTGACAATAAATTACAAATTTCTAAATAAAAACAATGGATACAAATTATTTCTCAATTTCCCATTACTTTCATAAGGATATGAAATTTAATTGTCAGTTTCTCCCGCTCTTTATTCTTGCTTTATTCTACTCGCAAGATAGGCAAATTACTAACTTAATCTTTGATTTTTTTTTATTTTATTATTAACAATAAGTGATAAAGTGTATAAATATAATATATACGAGTAGTAAGCTAAAATGAAATATTAAGTAAATATAATAATTAATGTAAGACAGCATACTTTAAATTATTTTTTAAAAAAAAATTCATAAAAAGTAGAAATAGCATTATCAAACAAAAAAAATTTTCTAAAGAAATTACTTACTAGTAAGAAAGAGAGATCACTTCCTGGTTCATACTCAATAGCATCTTGACCCCTGTAAAACAAATTTCGTAAATGTACATCCGGGTTTTTTTTGTGTATATTGTAAATGAAATGAAAGATTGTGTATAATAGTTCTTATCTGACATAAAAAAAGGGGGGGGGGGAGTAATGGAAAGTCATTTGTTTAATAATTTATGTATAATTAAATAATAAGAAATTTCAACACTTTAACAACAGGAGAAAGAATTCTTAACACTAAACATATCACAACCGGTTAAAAGACCGGTTATGAACTTTTGCAATGAAAATGTGCTTATTATCTTATCGCTTTTAAGCATTTGACTTCATGACTTTTTCTGTTAATTATATACAGTTAATGTATTATTTTTTTATTTGCATTTTTTTTTTATTTTGAGCAATTTGTACTACAAAATTAATACTAATTAAATATATTCATGTAAACTGTTAATTAATCATTATATTGTTTTTATAATTTAAATTTGGACATCTTCGAAAATAATATATAACAACATTTCTGTTGATATATATTATTTTGTTGTTAGCAAATCTCCTCGCATTTTATTCACTACACTTTTCCTCAATTATTTATTTCTTATTATTATTTTTTTACAACTATCAATATTTTCTTTATAAAAATAAATGAGAGAGAGATTTACATGTTTAATCTTTGATGCTTTCAATATAGTCCTTTCTTCCTTAAAAATTTATTTTTACTACGAGAAAAGAAACTTTTCTTTCCACACCTCTCTCCCCCTCAAATGCAATAAATCTGAATGTCTTTCAACTTTAAGAATGTGAAATTCTATGATGTCTTCCAATTGCCCCAATTGACTATAGTACCATAGAGTTATGTTTATCGCTTTAGTCGGAAATTCCAGCCAACACAACGTGCCAAATACCTTTGTAGTGTTCCCCTCCCCTCCAAGCAATAATTCAGAGTCTCTGCTACATGGTCAATAAGTTCAAGCTGGTTGTACTGCTCTTGAGGAGGGAGAAAAAGAGAGTTTTATGAAGTCAGGTAAGTTTTTTGTAGCATGGGAGCAGTTAAATAGGCCTCCTAGGGAATGCTACAAATTATTTAAATCTTTGAATAAAGTTTTTGTTAAGTTTTAGATGCCATTAATCATTTAACTATATCTTCTAACCACAATCAAATCTTACAACTTTGGAATACTCAGCACCATCTATGGGTGTTATTCAGGTTTTTTTTTATTCACTGAAAATGGTCTTAAAACATTAAGTAGCAATTCAATTCTACTTTTCCATGATGTGGCAATATCTTCATTATAAAATAAGAGAGAGAGAGCATTTTTTTTTTTACTCTTATTGTCTTCTGTGATTCATCTAGTAGTTTTATTACATTTTACCAATAAAACTTTTATGGAAAGTAATAAACAATTATTTTCTTTAACAGTCACAAAATGAATACTCTTTATAACACTTGCACTTACCACAATTAGATTAAAAAGGCATCAATGTTAATGGTCCAAAAGTTAAATAATGGTGTTATTGTTCAAGGATTCACTAAATTATTCTCTTTTCATTACAGAATCGAATATTTTTCCGATATTTGACTTTTCATCATAAAATTAGCATGAGCTTCAAATTTTATAAAATTCTGCTTGTAAGTTTCTAGGTTATGAGGTGTGTAAAAAATGGGTGCCCTTATGTTGAATGAGCATCTCAGATTTTTGATGACAAAAAAAATTTTATTCAGCACTTTTTGACCAAAATGATAGATAATATTTCCCTCAATTCTAAAAACATTTTAAGAAATTGGGGGGGGGGGGGTCAGATACATGAATGAATTACCAAATATTGTAACAAAAAAAGATGAATCGCAAAGACCAAAATTTTTATATATTTGGATTTCTTATGCCTGAAAACTCTTAAATCCAAAATTTCATACAATTCCCTCCAATACTTCAAGAAATGTTCAATTTTTAAATTGGGATAAGACACCACTAAAACTTAAGAAGTCATATAGAAATATATTTAATTATTGATCCCATTATCATGTAATGTTAAGGAAACAGGAAAAACAGCATGAACAATTTGTGTGAAAGTGCTATAGTGTATAGAGGGGGTGGACAATTTTTTTAGTCTCAGGGGTAATTTTGTGTAAGCAGAGGTTAGTGGCAGGCCACGCTTTTTAAAGTGACTGCATTCATTCTTCATACATGGAAATTTTTCAGCAGAAAAAGATTTAAAAAATAAGTTGATATCCCAGCAATGAACACTTATCTCACAGTGTGATCTGACAGCATGCCAATAAGTTTATTCTGAAGCTTAGGCATTGTGCCAATGTCAGCAGTGATGGGATAAGAGATAAAATTGAATTTTAGACTCAATTTTCATAAGTCCTGAAACTTTTGGATAAACTCATCTTTCAAAATCTACAGATGATCCCTTATCTTAGCAGAAACACTTTCAGGCCCATTCTAATTTCATTATAAAGGGGAAATGCTAAAATTTATCTTCACTAGCTTGTCTTGCAAATAGACCTAGTTTTGCTTTGAATGATTTTACACATGAGAAGGAAATCTTAGTTTTTGGCAGATTTTTATAACTGTCTAGGCGAGCCACAAAAAATTCTTAATGGTATACATGCAGCTTGTATTTGCCCACCCCTGGTATATAGGGGTAATAGTCTTTGTTGCACTAAATCTCAAATTATCAATTGTAGTTTACAGTCCCCAAATATTTTCAAAACCAATGAGCAGATATAAATGAAATTTAAAATAAAAACTATTGAGACCATTATTAGCCTAAAATTTTAGGGGGCTGGGGGTAAAGATTCGATAACAAAAATTTTTAAAAAAAGATAATTATGTTAATTAATCCATTACATCATAATTTAGTTCCCTTAAGCCATCAATAACAATATCAATTTTATTAAGTTGTGATGAGAATTGTGAAATTTATAACATATGTCTCTTTTCAACAACTGCATTTTAATACAAGAAAAGGCAATGCAGTTTTAATGAATATAGGGGTAAAAATAATTAATTTTACTTTAAGAACATTTATATTTTTCTTGAAAACAAGATCTTTTATTTCTGAGCTTGTGAAAAAATTTAATTTTACTATTTATTCAAAAAATTCTATGAAAATTCTATATGCAATTAATTAGATTATTGTTATAAATTAATAGCAATAATACAAAATACAAATGAAATGATTCTTACTTTTTAAAGAATCTGGCATGTTTTTTTCCAAACAAAGTGATTTTTCCATCTTCAACAATCACACCACTTCCTTCTCTTAAAGCCTAAGAATTCAATTACTAAATAAATATAAATTCATTACATCATTTAAAAAAAAAAACTGTTGACAAAAATATAAAACCAACCAAAACTGGTGCAGAATCTGGTTCTTTAAGAAATTCATTGATTCTCATCTCTCTGGTTTCCTAAAAATTAAAGAAATAATTAACTTCTTTAAGGCCAAATAAGAATTTAGAAACTTTAATATATTCAATAGCATTAACAAAAACATTAACAAAAAATCATTTATATTGTTTGTTAGGGTTTTACTTTTTCATTGTATAAAAGTGTTAATGGGGGGGAAAGAACAAATAAAACATTTTTTTTAAAAATAACTTGAGTTATTACTTACCCCCATATGCGTAGAAGTTGTATCTGTATCAATGTAATGGGGATTAATATTGAAAGGTACAAGATTTAAAGCTTTAAATGTTGGTGGCATACAAATAGGCATATCATTAGTCGTGTTTATTGATCGTGTAGCAACATTTGTTCCAGCACTAGAACCCATATAAGGAATACCCTTCTGTAATACAAAATACATCACATTGATTAGACTCCAATTTTAAATATAACTATATATTTCATTCAAAAACATTATAAGTACAGCTGGTAGTGACACATACACACACACAAATGAACATTTTGGGTAAACTGTACCACAAAACTTTTATACCTCTCTTTAAAGAATATATTACAGAGTTGTAAAGCTATCTAATTTAATTCAAAATAATTAGCAAAATACATGAAAAAAGATGAATAGAATATGAAAATTCTTCCCAAGAAATTAATGAGTCAGATATTTTAGTAGAAATCTGCATCACAACAGATATTTGCATGACAGTTAGTACACAGATAGTTCATAACATTTGATAAATAATCCAAGTCATGAGTGATTTTATTCAAATCATTTCTGTTATTTCATCTTCAATCACTAGTTCTGTAAGAATTAGGTGCAATTAAATTATTTCCATAAAATATGCATACAATGGGAAATATAAAATGTAACTGTTTTATTAAGTTAGTTAGTTATTGTTGGCCTTCCTCAAAAAAGTAGGCCTTTGATAATTGAATTTAATATTAATGCCACATCAACAGAAAAAGACTAATTC
>BMAW01110752.1:100246-220850 GCA_019974015.1 Nephila pilipes | reverse complement strand
ACTCAAAAGAAGTCATTTTCCTTTAGTTATTTCTTTTTCCAATTCCCCAATCAAAGACTTCGAGCCTTTTCTTGTCATTCGAATTTCGTCCCAAATCAATCCAATACTTCAGTGATGTCTGCATGGAAGATACATGGAATGCAGAACTTCCCAGCCTTCTGAGACAAAATGATCCTATCTTTCATTACATTAAGTCGGAGATTCAATGAATGTTTTTACCGCATATTATTTGTACACTAGTTACATGAATTCATCCATAAAAACTATCTATCAATCTTTTAAGAAATTTTTCAGAGTAACGTCTTTAATTGATCTTTGATAAATGATGATTAAACTGCATTAACAGAAAAGGACTGTGTAGATGCTACAAAACAACTCAGCATGCCGAAAGTTCGATATTGCCCTTCATTGTCATGTACAAAGAACGCATTCAAGTCTCTGGATTTCAGTAGATATTTGTAAAAGCCACTTTGATATCTGAATTACACAATTAGTTTCAGTCTAAATCTACCAAAATAGGAAGGAATTGTTTCACATTAAATTACCAGTCTCCAAAACCGTCGTCTTAATGATGGATGGTTGTGGATCTTATAGAGTGGTATCAAACAACCGGTCTTATCCTTGGTGTGGATGTTTCTTTGATGACCTTGGTCTGTGGAACAATGAGCACCAACAAGTAACCCGTTCCAGGAACTTCATTAACACCTTCTTCAACATTCTCTAAAGACTTCATGATACTAATTCTCTAAAACCAAGTTCCTAACTTCCTAGTAGTAGATTCAAGTCTTTTCAAGCACACTCATAATATCTGTTAGAACACCTCATTCTCATCTTCCTTAAGGACGGATCTCAGATTCCCATCTCTTTGCCTAATTGTTTCTGAAAGTGAACACATGACAGCCCTTTCTATTTCCTCTCTTGAATTTTGCTCATTGGGATCTGAGGCCTGGTGCAGTTCCAGATCCCACAGTGAAGAAACAGAGCCTGCTTGAGATAACATGGTTGCTTTATTCATATGCATCTTTTCTGGGCTGCATCAAAATTTCACCCAACAGTCCAACCTAATTTGGTTTTAATGCTACTAAGCCTGTTCTAACTCTTCTCACGCACCAGTAATTAACTTACCGCAACGCCTGCACCCAAAGTATCCAATGGGCCCCAGGTTTTCTGGAATATCGTTAATAATATATTTTGTCTTCAATCTGCGTATCCAAGAACCATTTTTACAATTAGAAACACATAAATGACATCATGATCTAAAGCACTTAATTTGGTAAATATAGTTACCATCACTCAAGTAAATTTATAACACTTGTGTTTATACATCCTTGTTTTCGCTCCGCTTCAACATGAATGTTAAATTCCTCTTCCTCTGCAAATAAAACCCAAATCTTCAAAGTAGATTTCAATATATGATTTCATGAACCTGTCGAGTAATAGCTCTAGCTTTAGCCTTTCTGAGCTGCCATGTACATCACAAGAGTTGTAATAACTTGACCAAGGTTCTAGAATGTAAAGAATCAACTGTTTTTCATTAATACTTTGACGAATATTTACTTGGGTGAATAATTTATTACGCAGTGTTTGGGCACATGAACTTTAAAATGTCTTTAGAACACAATCACATGTTATTTGAGATCTAATACTTAGGAAGATGACTTTAGCTACAGACACGGCATAATCCTTTCTTTTATTATTGCATCTTTTCCTCTAGTGGGATGAAAGCTCTTACAAAAGTTACTTGTATTGAACCTGAAACAAAACGCCAAGATGGTTTTCTGATTCTTGAATGAATAGTCTACAGCAGCAGAGGGGATGCATTGCTCTGCCAAGTGCTTGCATTCACCATAGGGAAGTATTTCAGATCTACTTAATTTTATTTTTCTTTCTGATTGCACTCACTCTTCAGAACTAAAACCTAGCATCCAGTGTTGATATAGTTTGGAGTCATTATTTTCTTTGTCTCTTCAAAGGATCTAAATATATGGGTCGTAATGAACTTTCTCGAATAAAGGATATACATTAACACCTGGTCTGTAGTTACACCTAAACTACTTAGAGCTCAAGTTGAGTAGAAAGTTTATTATACAAACTGCTTGGGGAAGAATCTTGTTTCTTTAGTATGTTATTTAAAACAAGTTTTAATAATTCTGCATAAAATAATTAATAGTTCTTTTCGTCCATATCTTCAGTTGCTTTCTAATCGCCAAAGGTAGTTTGGTCTGTGTATTAGAAAAGATTCAACAAGTTTCTCTAGCTTGAATTTAATTTTAGTTTCCACTGAATTGGCAATGAAATTCCATCACACCTAAAGCAATCATTTCATGTTTTTAACTGATTCCAGAAGGTTAACTAACTGCATTCACCGGGCCAAATTTAGCAGTTCAACTTCAGGAAGTCAAAGGGGAAATCGCTTTATACGGATTTCGCATTGACAGTCAAATGAGAATTATCGTTAGAATTGCTACTTTTGTTTTATTTGTTTCTTGATATTCTCTAATACCTGCTTAGGGACTTTAGTTCCACTTTAAAAGCCTTTCTATATTCTTCGGCTGGCCACCTGCTTCATCTGTTAAAGCATCTAAATACCATATGTGTCAATCAGAGTCTGTTTTTAAAACAAATGTAAACACGCTTTCAATTTCTTCTGCTAGATTTTCATTAATCAACACACTCTAACTTAGTATGATTTCAGAATGAGTACGCTGTGCTGTTTCGCTTAATAATTTCCATATTAATATCTTAGTTCATGTATATTCAATAAATGTCAATGTTCAATGTCAAATTATATCAATAACTTCCAAAATGGAAATCTTCTTACCGCTATCAAACTCCAAAACAAAACATGCCCACCAAGCCAGAAATGTAGTTCCTATTAGTTTTACTAGTAGGAAATGAATGCAGTTTTGTTTATAGACAACATTGTGGTAGGAAAATCAAAACATGTATTTAAATCAAAACAGCACAGCACAGTACAACATTAAACACTCTTTCGCCATCACTTTTCCAAAACACAAATCATATATAGTTTTCCTTTCTCTTGTTGCCACTTCAACAGAGAAACTTACCTCGTGGAAGCACATGCAACTGAACGGCCAACATGCATGTACGGCCGAAGCACTTACTAGAGTTGTTAATGTCGTCGAGGCTACGCTTTCGGCATTACATCAATATCCCTTTGAAGATGACGAACAACAACGGTTGAACGTTCTAGAACTAGAAGAAATTAGCGACGAAGCGAAAAATAGGTATATCACTGCTCGTCGCAGTGAACTCAGAGCAGCCGCAGCAGCCCTCGATGACACGGCCCAAGCATGGGGCAAGAAATTCCTCGACGACATTAACAACTCTAGTAAGTGCTTCGGCCGTACATGCATGTTCTAGCATTTGAACTAAACTGTTCACATCGAATTGATTGTGGAAATTTTCATAGTTGGATCTTACAGGTGTTAGATCGTGAACATCTTGGGAATCCATCTTCGTTTTGTATCAAACGTGAGAATGGAAAAGAGAAAAAATTATACGTGCTTCGCTCAAGAATATTTGAGGAAATTATTAGCCAAAGTCTCATCACAATCTAATCAGATCTCCTTTATATATCTTCGGGAATTTGCATTCGATACCGTCAACTTGACAGTTACAAATCGGCATCCAATGAAAAACAACTTCATATGACGTAATAGAAAAAAACACCGTCGAATGCAAATTTCCGATTCCATTGCCAGATGCGTGAGATGACGTCATATCGGAAAACGTAATTCCCTATGATTACCACGATATGACAACAGTTATTAATAAAACTAGTTGCGGAAAAAAGACCCAAATATAAATTATCAAGGAATAGATAGATAAAAGATATTTCCATATAATTAATTATTAAAGTTTTTAAAAATGTACAAGAAAACTATATTCAATAGGTATTAGAAATGGTAATTATTTTGAAAGAATGTATAATAGGAGAATTTTAGTATTAGATTAAAATTAGAACAAAATGTTTTATATAACTCAATATTCAAATCATCTGTGATGAGAATTACTATTTTCTATCATTTTTAAAATTTATGTTTTTCTCACAGAAATGAGTCACAAATGCTAACAAATGTGAAATAATTCAGACACTTACATCATTAACAGCTCAATTGAAAAGTCTCCGGCTGGACACATAGATGGCGCTACTAGAATTAAATCCATATGTTTTTTAGTTAGCCCTAACCCTCAAAAGATGCGTGTATAAATTTGACAGCTGTCGGATCATTAGATTGTGAATTATAGCATTTTGAGTGAAGCAACTTTTGTTATTGTGAAAAAAATGGATAAAAAGGAATTTCGCGTGTTGATAAAATATTGCTTTTTGAAGGGAAAAAATACAGTGGAAGCAAAAACTTGGCATGATGCCCAGTTTCTGGACACTGCCCCAGGAAAATCAACCATCAAGGATTGGTATGCTAAGTTTAGACGTGGTGAAATGAGCACCGAAGACGGTGAACGCCCGAAAGAGGTTGTTACCAACGAAAACATTTAAAAAATCCACAAAATGATTTTGAATGACTGTAAATTGAAATTGAATGAAATAGCAGACACTCTAAAGATATCAACTGAACGTGTACATCATATGATTCACAAATATTTGGGTATGAGAAAGCTCTGTGCAAAGTGGGTGCCGTGCGAGCTCACTTTTGACCAAAAACAACGACAAGTTGATGATTCGGAGCAGTGTTCGAAGATGATCAAGCTTAATAACACGAGTTTTTGCGTCAATATGTGACAATGGATGAAACATGGCTCCATCATTTCACTCCGAAGTCCAATTGACAGTCATCCGAGTGGACTGCACACGATGAACCCGCTCCAAAGCGTGGGAAAACGTGACAGTCGGCTGGCAATGTTATGGCGTCTGTATTTTGGAATGCGCATGGAATAAATTTCATTGACTACCTTGAAAAGGAAGGACCATCAACAGCGACTATTACATAGCGTTTGAAGGACGAAATGGCCGAAAACGGCCGCATTGGAAGAAAAAGAAAGTGCTGCTTCACCAAGACAATGCACCATGTCACAAGTCAGTGGAAACGATGGGAAAAATCCATGAATTGGGCTTCGAATTACTTCCTCATCCACCGTATTCTCCAGATCTGGCACCCAGCGACTATTTCCTGTTCTCAGATCTCAAATGAATGCTCGCTGGGAAGAAATTTTCGTCGAATGAAGAGGTGATCGCCGAAACTGAGGCCTATTTTGAAGCAAAGGACAAATCGTACTACAAAAATGCTATCGAAAAGTTGGAGAGTCGCTATAATCAGTGTATCCCCCTTGAAGGGAATTATGTTGAATAAAAAAAACTAATTTTGCCAAAAAAAATGGTTTTCTATGGTAGGCCGGGGACTTTTCAATTGACCAGGTATTATAAATTCTCATTACACCAAGCTAGTGTAAAGGCCACAACAGTAGCATGCTATTTAATTCTGCCTAATATTATCTCCAGGGCATTTCCCCAACTTGGCCATCAAAATGAATTTCTATCATCTAAAGCCATATGGTGCCAAGAGGCTCTTGGTCTTTCTCTATCCATTTATTGCCCATGTCAACACAATTCTTATGTATATATTTGATAGCACTATATTCTATAGATATTAGAAATATATATCTAATCCATGTCAGGGGTCTTTTTTAAAAAAATTTGTATGGAAATAAGTTTGGCAGATGTTTACAACACAATTGTATATTTGAAATTTTATATGGGCTGCATATTTTGAGAATATTTCTAAGGTAAGTAGTTTGACAGGCATTTAATTTCTAATCTTTTGATTTAGTGAGTTTCCAAACTTCACATTTGTGGCTTTCCAGAATATATGTGTTATTCTGAATGAATGTTGAGCCTTCCTAATTCTACTTCTCTTAATTTGCACTTCTCTTTTTAATCTATTGTAATGCCAAAGCATGAAAAAATTGCCTGTCTCTACAACTTTGTTTTGGTGACGTAGAGCTATTTGTGAGTTTCTCTTCACTAACCTTGGGGACTTTAATTGCATAAAATAACAATTTCTTCCCAACCAAAATGAAACATGATTATGCTAATTAGATGCAGGTTGAAATAAAGTGAAATGATTCAGATACAATGATGTGAGTGACTGACTGACTGTGGGGTTTTATGGCACAAGCAGATAAAATGATATATAAGTTAAAGGGAAATTTAGAGGGGATACAGAGGTTAACTCTGAATATAGATCTGGTAAGGAATAACTAATGTAGTTACCGACTATTCATGGTGATAGTTACTGACTATTCATGATACAGAGGAACTGTCAGAGGAAGCGATTTCAACTGAGAGGTCTTGGTAAGATTATTTAATCTCTGTGATATTTAAATTGGTTGGCAAGGATTATAGTCCAAAGAGAAATATAATATATTATTACAATTGATAAAAATAAATAGTTAAGTTGGATTAGACTTGCCTGTCATTGGTGTATTTATTGAATTTTAGAGCTAGTTATATTTAAATGAATTATGACACAAGAGTCAGATAGAAATGGAAATCCATTACAGTTTTCATTTATTAGAAGCAAATTATTATTTTTATTATTTGTTTTCATTTACTTTAAAACTCCTTTGTTTGGCAATATCTTCCAGTCTCTTTTTTTCCCCCTTCATATTAACAAAATTTGAAAGTCAGCCAAGTCAAGGTTCTTGCAGTGTGGAATTGAAATTAACTCGTATTCCTGTTTTTTGATATTTTTTTTATCTCTGTCTCACCATCCAGTCTATTACAAATATGAAGCATTCCTGCATTACACCAGTTTGATATCTATTGCATCTGTGATGGAGTGACATTTATAATAACTTGAACTTTACCCCCAAACAATACAGATTCCTAAACATTTACTTACTTTCAACAAAAACAATCTCAAAAAGTGTAATGAACAAGAACTAAACACAGAATTATTATCTTAGTAGCTTCGATACCCTACATATGTAATGTATAAAATAAATTATAAAACATTGTGATAAAATAATAATGCAAATAATGTTCAAAACTAATCTTTCATACAATTTACTAAATAGTAGGATAATATTTATCAAGATATTTAGTATGTAATGGCATTTCCATGAGTGATAGATTTGTGTGAGTGTGTAGTTATTATGACTGAAATACTTCCATGGTTTATTTAGAAAAGGTGAAAATAATTGTATGAGGAGATGATCATGAAAATCTTAACTACAGATTTTATAATTATCAAAAAAACTTACTTACATTTAAGATACAATCTTGAATAGGCTCAATTAATTTCTTATCATAAAGTGTTTTCAAGAGTAAAAATGTATTTCCTCCACCTATAAAGGAAATATAAACACATTAATAATTTTTCTTTTTTCATGTCTTTAAGATTAATATTTAATAAATTAAACAAAATCACAATGTAGTATGTTGGGTGTGCATTTTTCAATAACAGGGATAAAAATGCTTCATAGAAATTAGCATTAATTCTTTTAAAAAATTACTTTTGGTCAAAAGAGAAGTCAAAGTCAAAAAAAGTTCAATCGTTCAAATTTTAATTATACTGCAGTAATATTCAACATCTGTTATTAAAGATTTTATTCTCACAGATCCTTCACAGAAAAACTTCAAAAAGTCATTAGCTTATCAATCAATATTACATAATTTCTTTTATGGAAGGTAAAGATATTTCTAACAATTCTATCAAAATTATGAAACTATTAACAAGTTCCTATAAGATCCACAGTTCATCACATTTGTAGGACTTCTTATCAAATTTATTAAGATTAAACGAATACCTCTTTAACTGCAATGCATTAATATATTTAAAAAAAAAAAAAAAAAAAAAAAAAAAAAATGCAAATCTTTTGAATATTTAATTATATACAATAGTTATAATATGTTATTCAGATTACATAGGGTTATTCTTTATATCATGAAAATATTTCATAAAACAAACTGTTATAAAATGGTTAATTAATAGAAGTAAATAACAAAGATATAAATCTATTTTTTTTTTATCTGAAAATATATATTATCTTCTTTGATTACTTCTATTAAAAATATCATACAAATCATACATAATAAAAATGCAGTATTATCACAAAAGCAAAAGTATCAGTGTCCTCATAAAAATGCATGGTTTAATTTTTTTTCTGGGAAGGGGGGGGGATCTGCATTTTCTGCCAACTATTCTTCTTTTGAAAATAAGTTGAGACTGAATTATTAATAATGTTCATGTCACTCAACATAATTAAGGTAATTTGATATGCCAAGAGAAAACAAAACATTCTAAAGTTATTCTTAATTTTCATTCAAACTAAAATTACTTTAAGCACTTTAGTTTAAACTGACCCTTCTCATGTTGAAAAAAATCTCCTAAAGCAAGTAATAGAAACAGAAACTTATAAATAATTCAACATGCAAAATTAATAAAACAAGAAAAATTTATAGTAAAGAAGAAGTAATGGAATTATGGGACACAATAATTTAACCCTAAGAATAGAGTACACTCAACTAGTCTAATTATAGAATAAATTATTGATAATCCGAATCCAAATGGTCAAAAGATTGATACAACATAAGTAATTAATACAAAAAGGACAATCTTCATTTGTATAGCTACTTTATGTAAATTAGTACTTCCAACAATCTAATTCACTGAAAATTTTTTGAAAAGTATCAGTTGATATTTACTAAACACAAAGATTATTTAAAAGTATTCAACTTGTTCGAAATGTGTTTGGAAATACACAACACACATTCTCCACTTACTGGTCTTCAACAAGAATAAAAGTTGCACATGATTAAACAAATTTTAAATTGGAGATTTATGAGAGTTTCATTTCATAACATATACAATTAAATTTAATATGATTTTACCATAGAACAGATATAGGAAAAACAAAATTCGTAATAGTTTTTGTCATTTTTATTTTCAAAGAATTATTTTAAGTTTCTTTGAAAGATAATTTTGTATTTTTAACCCCTTACCTGCTGAGGAAAACTAACGAGATGCGCTCCCCAGTGCCACCGTTTTTCACACAGGCGCGCGTAGTTATGCGGTGTATTGGAGGAAAAAAAGAGGTGCATTTTGCAACATAAAACCTTTTTACTTTCACAGAAAATAGAAAATGAATATATATATATATATATATATATATATAAAATTTAAAGTATAAAATAACAGTGTAATAAAATAGATGTTATAACTTATCTGCTGTGTGATATTTTTTAAAACAAGGTTGAACACATAAACCAACATCACATTCATTACATTGATAGCGAGTTTCACGACGAACTTTTGCTTTTGAACAAACAATACATTTTCTCGATGCATTTTTCTTTGATGGTACTAAGTCCGGAAAGTGTCTACCAGTAAGTCGTAAAGGACAATCGCTTTGTAACTTCTGTCGTTTAGCAGATCGTGGTGTAGTAACATGGAATTTTTGTAATATGCGTTCCCCCAAATTCATTCGGAAATCGTAATTGTCAATGTTTGGAAATTTCTTTTTCCGTAAGATGAAGGCATTCCAAATAGCCATATCCAACAGGTGGCGAAATATTGTTATATAATACCCCTTCTGTCTTCTTCTCTTCTGTAAATTTTTTGTATCCAGTTGTACCCAACGTCGGGCGTCTTTCAGAGAATAGTCGCAATCAGAATCCTCTTCATCTGACGTAATATCATATTCCGACGTTTCTGATCCTGAAGATGATGGAAAATAATGACCTAAATCACTCTCATCACTGTCAGACATTTTCGCAAAAAGATCTTCTATTTCGCACAATAAACGAAAACGGAACCAAAAGAAGAATAAAAAAAGCACGACCTACTCAAACAGAAACAGAAGCAAAACTGCACAGCTATAACTTTCCCGTTTCAGAAAAATCCCCCTTACCAATACCCTACCCCTCTTCTATGAAATAAGAAAATCCGTTTCAAACCTTGTCAAGGTCATTTTATGGCATTCCAAGGTCGTGGGAGTAGTTTTCTTTATAACAGCGCAATGCAAAGGATCGTACTTTGGAAAGGCGTATATATACGCCGGCGGCAGTTAAGGGGTTAATACAAAAATGAATTTTTTTGCTTACTTGTGTTTTAATTAATGATATTTTACAGAATATAAATTTAAAATTTTACCAATGTATTACTGCACTGAAGTTTAAATGGTTTAAATTAATTTTTCAATTGAAAGCTATGTTATTATTGTATGTATTACGTCACAGTTAATACTTATAAGCTTTTGAAATATTTTTATAACAATATCAAAGATTAATAAGTTCTATTTAACTGGTTTTTTAGGACATGGTTACCATAAGAGGTCAAGGTAAGTGATGTTCCATTTGAGCCTTGATTCTATTAAAAACTCATTGTATAAAAGGACTGATGCATATTAAATTTTTTAAGCTCAAAGTTATTATGTTGACTTACTAAGGATGTGGAGTGTCAGAGCAGATGCCAAATGTTTTATTTTACCATTGTTCAAAATTACAAGGCATTTTGTCTGTGCTTAACACAACTTTGATTTGGACAGAGATAGGCAACTAAAAGTATTCAATAACCAAACTGGGATTTCTCAAATAAATAAAAAAAAATCATATGTTAATCATTTGTTTAAACACTTTCATTGTTTCATTTAACATGCTCTATATTTCTCTGTTAAACTCAAATAATGCTAGATCATATCAGTTAGTACAATTAAGTTCACTTAAAAATCAATGTTATTTTAAAAGTGGAATGATGTCAGTTAAATAGAAGATTGCAGTTTACAATACTTAGTAACTCACCAATAAAAATCCCTTGGCTTGCATAAACAGCAGCAACAGGATCTGGTTTTACATGGATGCTCTCCATCTCAAAACCTTCAAGTATAAAGTAATTTATTATAAATAAAATATTTACAGCTTTCAAATACTATGTATCCATGCTTTATTTACTAATTAGCTCAATTAGATTAAATTTTCTATTAATATTGTAAGGTAGGTTATTAATAAAAAATTAGAAATTTTAAATCTTAAAACACAGAATGACTGTCTGATTCAACATTTTGCTAACAAATATATCTTGTCAGTATTTTGAAGTCCTGATATAGTTAATATACATTACTCTTCATTATTTTTCCAAATGCTTCAATTATACCATCCTTAAATTACCTAGATGCTAAGTTTATGATACTATGAACAAAATGAATAAGACTATGTTTGAGACTGATGTATGTGTTATAAAATGGATATAAAGATAAATAAGTAAGCCTCTTTAAAATGAAATACCAAATACCAAAATTAAATTAAATACCAAAGTTAATTACATTTATATTGTGAAAATATAGTTTGAAATAATTTTACTTTTGACAAAAGATAATACATTTTTCTTTCCTACAAAATCCTTTTAGGATTCATTTACCAAATTAAAATTTTGATTTTAATCATTTTGTAATAAATAACAGTAAATAATAACATGCATAACAATTCAATCAACATCAACTATTATTCATAGAAGACTAGTAAATTAAGTAGATATTGGAGAGTAAAGAAAAAAGGTTAATGTTCTATCAAAAACATGAATATAGAAATTGTCAAAGTTAAAGTGGGCATAAAATTCTAATCCCTGATATTAGTACTCTATAGTAACTAAGCATTATTCCTAGTTCTGTTTCAGCAAATGCCATTGTCATTTTCATTAGCATTTGATTTTTGTTATTCAATTTGTACTTATTTGTTCAACATGCAAATTTTTAGAAATCTGAACAAGGAATTAATTCTGAATGAACCTGTAAATCAGGAGATTATATTTTATTTTAATTACTGGTTTGTTCATAAAAGGGAAGAACTTGAAAAAATTAGGCTTCTGGCATGGTACTGTCAATTACACACATAACTTTGTGAACTTTCAGATTAGCATTATCATTCAACATATTGGTGGTGGGGGAAGAATAGCGGCCAAATATATGGCTCTATAAGAACACAAATGAACATCCAATTTATCACTTTGTTTCATATTTACATGTTAACAAGATCAAGAAAGTAATGGAAACAGTTGTTCTGAATCTATTCAAAAATCTCTTTCGAAGAAAAATCATTTCAAAATTTTTTGAAAAAGTAGTTTTAACTGTTTTTAAGAACAGCAAGAAATCAGCAAAGAGCCAATTTTAAAGCAGTTTCATTGGTTTTTTTTTTTAAATAAAGTTTCTATGGAAATCTCTCTGAAAATAAAATATTTTTCAAAAATACACATAAACTATATTACTTCTAAAAGTATAAAAATTAAAATCAGATATTGATCATAACTTCCATTTTCTACTACAGCTTTTCCTTAATTTAAAAAATTAAGTTTAAAATAAAAAATCATAAATTTATTACTTGAAAATATAATAAAAATATTTCATTGAAGATTTCCAACATTAAATTTTAACAACTGTCGACAGAATACATATGGAAAGAATATTACACCACTATTTACAAGCTGAAAAATAATAAAATAAGAAATATATACCGAAATCTACAGATTTACTAAATTAAAGATTGTTACTATTATTCCATAATAATTTTTCCAGATTAGTAAACAACACACTTCAAAGTCAACATACATCAATACAGAAAGTAGCAATCAATGCTTCTAATTTCAAATGATTCTCTTAGGCAGAATCAAGGTTAAATTAATGCTTTTTGAAATGAGATCCTTACTACAGCTCTTATTCTTCACTAGTCAATTGAAGTAAGTCAGTGGTCATAGTTGCTTCACAGCTTTCACATAATATGGTGTAGGATTTAATGAGAGTAAGGTACTCATTCAGATTTGTTCAGATGTTCTTAATACTCGACAAAATAATGAAATCCATTGTCAATAAGTCTCATGTTGTTTTAGTACAACATTTTAATTCAAAATTTACAATAGTTCTTCACTGAAAAATATTTTTATCTATAAGTATTCTTTTTATATAGATGTTTGAATTGAATATATTATATGCAAAAAGTATATATTCCTAAGATATTTTGCTTATGACTTAAAAGCAATCTGGAAATGTAAGTAAACATTGAAAAAATATTTTTTTTTTACTGAAGTAAGAAAAATAACTATTCATGAAATCTAAATAACAAAATATCACCTTGAATTTTTTTTCCTTCTTCCAGTTAATACATTACCCATCAAATTTAAGTATTTCACAATGTTAATTTGAAGCTTTAGTAATGTTTTCAATCTAAAATAATACATAAAAGTTATATTATTATGTGAAGGATAAGTTTGTTTTACCTAGCTTAGCTAATGCAGGCTCAATCTTTTTTACATATCCATCATAATCTCTACTTGCATAAGGAATAAACAATAGCTTCTTCACTTTATTTCTGCAAAAGAGAAATGATTTTATCACATAAATTACATTATCTGATATTCTTTCTTTTTCTGCATCAATAGCAATAGGTCAAAAATCATCAATGGCATAGATGTGTATAGTTGTAAATTTAATAGTTAAAATCAAATATTTTTTTTTTTCATTTTAATAAATTAATATTTGACAAATATTCCATCACAAAAAAATTTAACTCTTCACATTAATTTCCCTTAGTATTTTCAGAGTGCATTTAATAAAAAAATATGCAAAATAAAATGTGAAAAAAATATATGTAGAGAAAGTCTGAATATTTACATTTTTTGCTAGAAAAAATTTATAAAAAAAATTGTGAAAACAAAATAAAGAATTGTGTAAAATGTTTAAAGCAAATATTAAACATTTTAAAAACTAGTGATTGCTAAATATACTTTTTATACATTACATAGAATGCAGAAAAAACAGGAGTGAAAATAAGTTCATATTAAAAAAAAAAAAGCCAAATTATAAAACTTTAACAGGAAATAACACAATATTCAAAATACCAGTATGATTTAAAAGTACAATGAGAGTCTATCAACAGACAATGAGAAGTAATATATATTTCAGGAAAGTTGGTGAGTCTAAATAGATCTTAAGTTTCCATAACATCCTCTTTGTTTTCTTTGATGCTGAACATTTTATTTTGTACGACAATACTTTTAAACAAGAAATTCACATTTTCAAGTTTTGTACTAAGAAGTACTCTCTCTTTTGTATTTTGCTCTACCATTAGAAGTTCTACTTCTAATGTTAGAGCGAAGTAATTATTTACAATTTTAAACATATTTCACATTTTCATCAATTCTGGATTGTAATTTTCCAGAAATTTGCAGTTTTTGTAAATTTAAAGATGCTCTGATCTGATATCTGCTAGATTAACAAGAAATAATTGTATTTATAAAAACCTTTTTCCAATAAAAAAAAATCTGCAATCTGGTTGTTATTTAAAGAATGATATTTCATTTGAGAGACTAAGGATACCACTTACTGCACTGTCTTTCTATGTTTTGTTAGTAAGAAAAGATTAAAAACTACTAGATGCCTTCATCACATCATAGTAGGCTACTTGAGAGCAGTGCAGGATATAGCCTTTGTTGTTCTGTATCTCTTAAAACCAATCAATCAACAAGAGCAGTACAAGATCTTCACCAAGCCTGTAGGCTTAATGTTCAATTACAAAAATTAGGTCATTCCAAAATTTTTTAACTACCTTTAATTACAAAATTTAGTAGGCATTCTACTTAAATATCACAATTGTATCAAACAGTGAAAAATAGCCATTGCTGCTCATCCTTTTAAACAACACAATGTACCAGATAAAATTTCAGAAAATGCTTTTGGATTTCCAGATAACCTGAAAAGTTTGAAGGATAATGCAACAAAGTTTACTGAACAAGAAAGTATGCCTTTTGATAAGAATAAATTACTTTCATGTAAAAGTTATGTATTTTATAACAAGTATCTTAACATTTTTGGAATTTGCGTGGCGGTAAAATGTGAAAAAACATTAAAAAAATGAGAGAAACTTCTAGCAATAAAGTATACATTTAACTGAATCGCAAAATTTTTAATAGCTTAATTGCAGGTTTATTATTTTTAAATAAAAAATTTACAAAAAATGTTGCAATTTATCAACCTTGGTAAAACATAAGAAAATCCCAAGCATAAGTTTAAAAATTATGTGCAAAATAAAAATAAATTAATAAAATTTAACAAAGAAATTAAATTTAGTAAAATTTATGGAACTATAAAAATGCATCTTTTTTTTTGGTTGGAATGCAAATGAGCCACACAAATCTTGGCAATGGGATTTTGTTAGTGAAAAATTGCTAAATGTTTTTCTGTTTTAGCAGAGTTGTTATATAAGACAAGCACTGACATTTTAATTCCTGATTTCTAATTTAATTTTATGTAATAGTTTTAAAGCTAACGTTGTGTACTCTGTTATGTAATGATTTTTTTCGCACCTTCATTTCAAACTTGAAACTTTAGCTCATTTGGAGAATTTATTGGGCTGATCATTTTGTCAATAGACATGTTTTGATCAATGTGCATTTTACTTGCAGTATTTTTTATGTGTATTCTTCCAATTCACATAAAAAATACTGCAAGTAAAATGCACATTGATCATTTGTTCTCGTACTAGCAACCATTGTTGCTAGTATAAAAACAAAAGAGGTGAGCAAATGTACAAGTGTTTTTAATGAATTTAAAAGTGGAAATAAAGCTTCCTGTTATTGAATTTTTGAAAATGAGAGCATGCGATAGTTTCAAAGGAATAGTTTGTTGGATGGTTATGAATGACACTACAAGACAAATAATTGTAAGAGTGTTAGGAGTAAGTGTAAAGGTTATTGGCACAACAGCCAGATGTGGCTATGCTGAACCAAACGAGATTTAAATGTGGTCTACACGTGAAAAAGTTGAGAAAAAGACAAAAATTGGTTGATAAGGAGGGTTGAAAATATAGAAGCATCACTAGAGTATCCCGAGAGTGCGCCACCCGTGTTTATCAAAGATAGTAAACCCCATGGGAAAGAAATAGATCACTAGGGAGCTTCAGAGTTATGATACCTGTACTAAGAGTGTTAGATGTTCATTGAATTTCCTAAACTAATAGAAATTGTGCAATTTTGTTCAAGAAGTAAGAATAGGGTTTGGAAGGTTAGTTAATGAGTTGTTAATGAGTTTATTATGAATGAAATGAAAAATGATTTTTGATCACAATAATTTGTCAAAAAAAAAAAAAAAATGTGAATAATAATTACACTTGATATTTTTCAAGTACAGATATTTTGGAAAGGGATATTAATGAGTTTGTCAAGGGTGAAATGATTTGTTTGTGAAATGGTATAATTAGTCAAAAGAGATTTGTTTTAACATGTCTGATAAACACGAGACCATACAAATGTTTTACAGAAAAAGTATGACAGATTGATATAAATGGCATTGCAGAATGAAAGAAGGGTAAGTGATAGTCGAATTTAATGGCACAAGAGCCAAATGTGACTAAGCTGTAACAAATAAGGTAAAGCTGTGATCTAAACATTTGAAAAAAAGACAAATGAGTGATATCTATGCAAAAATTTGTTCAAAGGCACAAGAGTCAGACATAGCCATGTTGCACCAAACAAGGTAACCAGACACGAGAAGAAATTGAAGACAAATGAGGGAGTGTGGTATTTTAATGGTGCAATAGCCAAATAGGACCATGCTGCCCCACAAAGCTGTGAAAGAATTGAAAAAAAGGAAAGTTGGCTGACAAGATGGAGGGTCGAAAATAGAGGATTGCAAAGGAACACCACTTGTGTTTACCAAAGACAATAAACAGCACTGGAAAGAAAAAGATCACAAAGGTGCCTCAAGGTCATGCTTGTACCTACCTAAAAAAGGCAAGTCCTTGATATAATCCCCAGGGATAGGGTACTCGGCTATACTCCCAAACACTGGGAATCCATTTTGGTCACGTTTTGCAACATGCATGAGTTACAGAGAAACTATTCTTTCATACCCGGTCAACACATGGGTGAATTAAAGAAAGGAACTTTGTTATATGTTTTGTTAGTTGAAGAGAATTATTGGTGCCCCTTGGCGACTGGCGATTTTTAAGTTGATAACAATTTCAATCCTGCAAATTAATTTTTGGTAACATAATGTTACTATCCTTTTAGTAAACTTCTACATAAGTCAGGTGTTTCCTATCTTAACCACTATTCATTAATCTCTGTTTTGAAAAACATGCAATATTATAAAAATATGTCACAGTTATTTTTGCAAAGCCTGTCCAAATCACTTGTTCCTCTTGGTGATAGATGAACATCTTAGTGTTCTTTTACTTTTTTCTGTTAAGATTGTCTCAAAAGTATGATTTACAATTTTTTTTTTTTTTTAATGATTTGTTGTGAAACAGCAAGTTTTACAAAGGTGAATGGATAAAGATTTTTGTTTTTGTTTAAAAAAGGTTGAATGTTCAGCTTGCAATGATTGAATGAACCCATCTTACTTTCAAGAACTAATTCTAAAAAAAAATTTTTTTTTGTTACTGTTATAAATAAATGTATTATGTCACTATATGTTGAATAAACTTCCTTTAATTTTAATTACTTCAATTCCATTTTAATACATAGATTAAATTTTTTTATAATTAGTTATAAATAATAAGTATTATTATATCTATAATCACAAATAATAAAAAAAAAATTATACTTTTTTTCTTCATATTTGGGTTTGAACTTTTTCATTCATTAAGTGATATTTACCTTCTTGCTATTATTTAATGGCTTAGTATTTTTTGGTTATATTGATTTCTTTGTTAAATGTTTTACACTGTAATTTTTCTTTTGTTCTAGGTTTCAGGGAAATAAACATTTTTAGTTTTCTTTATATTTTTTTTCAATAATCCAAAAAATAAATTATGTGTTTTCTTTTTAATTGTTGTGATTTTTCTTACGTTTTAATACTTGTTTCTTTACTAATTTTTATTTATTATTTTGAATTATTTTTTTAAATTACCAAACCCTATTTTCATTATTAAAAATAATTACATACTATAAGCAATTATAATCATAGGATTAAATATTGTTGTTTTTGCTTTACAATTAACATAGTCTTAACATTTTCATGTAATTACTTTTAAATTTGCCATTTCTAAGGTATATTTTTGGTTTATCTTTCCTTCTTGATATATTTTCTTGCATATCATTACTTTGACAACATATTTTATAGACCACCATGTTTTTCACTAAATCGTCAAGGGCCACCCAATTAACTTAAACTGTTTTGTACTAAGAGAAAGATTTGTTTTGATGTGTAATGTTAAGTGAGTAACAATATTTTGGTTTGGAAGATGCATACAAATTAGCTTGAGTGAAATGAAGATCTTGTTATGGTTGAATGATGGGCAAAAGAGGAAAAATCGATGATGTTAATGTTTTCAGATACTTCATCCAGCAGATTTCATTAGTTATAAGTGCAGTATACAAAGATTCACTGGAAAAATAGGTAGATACATAATTGTTTTCATATTCATTCATTTAGGACTATATGGAGTTCAAATTACTTTGTAAAAACTCACCAATTTTTAAAATAGCACCAAATGGTGAGACTAGACTGCATTATCACTTAGTTAATACTGTTTAGGTTGTATTGTTTCTAAAACTCTAATTTCCTTAATATCACTAAACATATAAAATATATATTCATTTACTTGGCAAAGCAAGATTTCAATGTATCGGCACACCACTCAAAAAAATCTTCATTATGTAACTTACTATTGGACAACAGAAGAATTCTTGGTTTAATCATCTGCAAAAAATTTAAAAATGTAACAACAAAATCAAAAATTTTAAATATTTTAGCATTGCAAAAATCAAATAAACATTACATTTATTTTAAAAATTTATTTTCAACAAAAATGAAGAAGTAATGCGATTCAATTACAGAAAAAAAAAAGTTAATCAAAATAAACTATTATTGAAATTCTAGAAATTACATGGAAGCATTTAAAACTGCATTTAGATGTTGAGGGCCGGTTAGAGCTTAGGAATATAAATAAAGTTACTTCGGGATTTTCCTCAAATATAATAAACAAATTTATACAAGTAGTAGAATGGAAACAAGTATTTTCAGATTACGAGATAATAGTCAAAAATATTTTATTGAACGCCATCTAATAATATTTTAAAATTGCAAGATAGTCACCTTATAAAACCAAAATGAGATGGTTTAGGGTTGATTGATTGATTGAATGAAGAAGGGATGTAGGGCAACAAGGGCCATTATCCCTATCTGGAAAAAAGTTTCAAATTAATAAATATCAAAAAATTTCATTTTCTGTAAAAAAAAACTCTAAAGTTCTTCTTATTTAATGTCGCTTTCTGTAAAAGATCTCTGAAAGTGATAATGCAGCAGGAATCTATTTGAAGAAAGTTCCAGAGTTCGTTTCTATGGGAAGTATAATTTGCGCAATTTAAGAGAATGTGATCCAGATCATTAATCCTACTACAGGTAGAACACAGAGCATTATCCTGCAAATTAAATTTATTTATAAGACCAGGAATAATTATCATTTTGCTGAGACATCAGATTCCTAGAATTTCCTCTCTTCTGTTATTTGTCCAATTAGAGATAGTATCAATGGTAGGAATGTTCCCCAAAATTTCAAAGTATTTGCTGCAGTAAAAATTTCCTTTAGTTTTTTCTAGTCTGTTATGGTAATTGTATGCATGGATGTCTTCTGAAGCTATCCAGTCGATATTTACGTCAAATTCCGTTACAGATCTTGCGATTTTGTCAGCTTGTTCATTCCAATAAATATTTGAGTGACCCGGAATCCAAAGAAATACCAACTGCATATTATAATGAGAAAGAATAAGAATCTTATTGACCAATCTATGAATCACCTTAGGGGATTTGATAGAGAAATTTTGTAATGCGTATAAAACTGAATAGCTATCGGATAGAATGAGCAATCTATTATGCATTTCTGTAAGTTCATCCAGAGCTTGACAAATCGCTAGCGCTTCAGCCGTGAAGATGGAGTTGATCGGATTAATTTTATAAGAAAAGGAAGTAGTTCGTGTTACACCTGCTATGGAAGTAATGTTTGGGTTTTTAGATGCATCTGTAGCAATTATGAAAAAATCTTGGAATCTGTGTTCTAGTAATTCATTAAAGGAGCTATTAATTATAGGGATAGGCAGATTTTTGTTTTGAAAGCAAAATTCATTCGTATAAATTGAACAAGGGATATCAGTGAAATGGATAAGATTAGGGATTGAGATTATCTTTTCCCTATCGGTATTCAAATTTCTAAGAATATGATCAACACATTTCTTGTCATCTTCCATTATTGTTATATTTATTGAACCCTGGTTATTCAGATGCATATGGGAATATTTCCCATTAGATATTTGAACAATAAAAAAAATTTGCGCCTGCCGTCTAATTTTTTCAGAGAGCAATTCTTGTCCAGCCAATTTCAAAAGAACGATATTGGGGGTCCATTGAGGAAGAGCTAGAGCAATCCTGAGAGCTTTGGTTTGAATAATATTAAAAGGTTTTAGTTGATGATCCGACCATTTATTAATGATGTGGCAAGTGTAGAAAAAGGAACTGCAGATGCTATTGTTGATTAACTGAATAAGATTATTAGCTCGCGGACCATGATGTTTGTAGGCCATACCTTTAAAGGCATTAATCTTTTTTAGAGCTTTATTTTTCATTTGGTTCATGATGGTAGTATTTTGTTTCCATTTGGAGAAATATACTCCTAAATATTTGATAGAGGTTTGCCATGGGAGAGGGTAACCAGCCAATAACACATCAGGAAAAATATGAATTCTTTTGTTAGAAAGCTCTGCAATAGTACTTTTTTCATGACTTAAATTTAGTTTCCAATAATTGCACCACTGAGTAATTCTTTCAAGGGTATTTTGTAGTTTGCGACATATGGTATCAAGAGAGTGATGGGAACAATAAATAAAAATATCATCAGCATAAATAGAACATTCCGCTCCAGAATCCAAAGTTTCAAAAAAATCATACATGTAGATAGTAAATAAAATTGGGGATAAAACACTGACCTGGGGGAGACCTTTAAAAAGAATTTTTTCTATTGAGAGAACGTTCCTCCATCGAATTTTAAAAGATCTATTCGAGAGAAATTCGTGAATCCAAAGAGCTATTTTTCCCGTTATTCCTATTTGTAGACATTTGTAAAGAAGGCCATCTATATATACAGAATCATAAGCACTTTTTATATCAAGGCTAATTCCCACGAAATAATTTTTTCCTAATTTAGCCTCAACTATTGCCTTATGAATAAGGTAAGTCGCGGTTCTACTGTCCTTAAAAGGAACAAAACCATAATGTTGAGGATTAAGCTTTTGATTAATTGTCAGATAATGAGTAATGCGACCGGATAAAATTCTTTCAAACGTTTTCGAGAGAACCGAAGTTAAAGCAATGGGTCTGTAAGAGGATATTTTAGTTTTATCTTTGTATGGTTTGGGAATAGGAAGGATGATGGCATGTTTCCATGATTGTGGGACTTTTGAGTTATCAAATAATTGTTGAAAATATTTGAGAACAATAGTTTTTCCTCTCTGATTTAATCCTTTTAGTACAGTAGCAGGGATCTGGTCAGCGCCTGGGGTAGTATTTCTGGAAATTTTTATTGCTTTACTTAGTTCAGATATATGAAACGGTTTATTAAGAAGATTATCTTTAGATAGAAAATCTAAAGGAATAGGTTCGTGGAGAACATTGTTGGATTGAAAAAAGTCAGCAAAAAGGTTAGATTGAATTTGCGGGTGAGTGATAAATCTATTGTGAACTTGAAGAATATTTGTAGTTGATTCAGGATTCACTTGAGTAGATAATTTTTTCAATATATTAAAAAAGATTCTTGGATTGCTAGCATTGTTACATATTTTATCCCAGTACATTTTCTTGGCTTTTTTAATATGAAATCTGAGTTTGCTGGAATATTTTTTGTATTGAATCCATTGATGAGGAGAAATATTATGTATGGCCTTTTTTCTGAAATACTTCTTAAGTTTGTAAAAATTGCTGCAAGCCCAGTTCCACCAAGGTGGGAAATACTTATTGGAAATTTTAATTTTTTGAGTATTATTAGAAATTATATTGGCAAAAGTATCCGAGATTTTGATATTGTTTTCCTCTATATTCTATAAAATAGATTCAATTTGTTTCATCACTGATTGCCAATTTACTTTTTTTACATTCCGCTGAAGAGGGCTGTGAAGATTAAATTCTGTGATGATAGGGCAATGGTCACTGTTGAAGGAGCTGTCTAAAACATAAGTATTGGTGCATCCAAAAAGGTTGGCAGAGCAAAGGGTAAGATCAATGAGTGCAGCAGCACCTACTGTACTTCTGTGAGTCGGAGCTTTGGTATTAAGAAGAATAAAGTTGGAGTTGGTTAGCCATTCCACAAAATCGTTGCTGTAATGCGAAGTGTGATTAGATCTCCACATTGGATGATGAAGGTTAAAATCACCAAAAAATTACCTTTATTTTCATTTCAGTTCACCTTTGATAAATCGAGCATTACTAACCTTCAACGGCTTACTTTGTAGTAAGTGCATAGTTGAAAAATTGAACTTGTTCTATATATTAGTTACTATACTAATGTAAGGAATTTACAAATATGATCATTTTATTGGCTTAATTGAAAGGATACTTCGAGGAATTTCCTAGGAAAAATATTGTTATATATTATGTTATTAAAAAATTCATGATTTCAGAAGAAGATTTCATGCTAAACTCAACTCATGAATTAGATTTCCGAAATAAACAAATTTGTTAATATGGAGTATCCAACTAAGAAAAAACCTTTTTACAAAAGACCGCGAAAAGTTCCTTTTAGTCAACGTTATCCGAGAACATTTTTTTTCGGTATAATAGGAACATCGATGTTGATATTTTTTAGCCGGCCAATTTATGACATGTTATTTAGGCCGCCAACCATAGATCTTTATTCAATTGGTAAATATTTCACGATATCTGCAATAACCTGTGATAAAACTTATATATTCGTTAATTATACTGTGTTTCATGTTCTACTGAGAAATAACGTGCATGATTTGTGTTATAGAATAGACTGATGTAAATGTAAGAACTAAATGCTTGTTTTAATTAAAAATAGCTTGAATCGCAGATTTTTTATTAGTACCTGTGAATATTTTTGTGTGGAATATTACAAAAGTGTATTTTAGATACTGCTGGAAATAAGTCTGATTTGATTTATCAAACTCACACCTTTTTAATCTTATCTACTTGTTTTCAAATATTTTACAAAGTATCCGTAATTGAAATCATTGATTTGCTGCATGAATATGAATTTAATTTTCACCAGTATCTTTTAATATTTTTATTGCTCAGTAAAATATTTGAATTGGTGTGCATATGTATAAAAATCATGACATCATTAATAGTTATATAATTATGTTTTTTTTTTTTTTTTTTGCAAATATAAATGCTTTATGCTGAAATTTTTTAAGAAAATTTTTATGCTTATTCAATTTGAATAAAATAAATTGTTAAGTTCTTGAAAATATTACTATGAAAAATTCATCAGATTTTATCATTTTATTTATAATACTCTACAAATATTTTATACAAAAATATTTTTTGTATTTCTTCAAATGTTTAAACATACTTTTTTTTTGTACAGATGATGAAACCCGGAAAAAGATAGCTGACCGTTCCAGGAGAATATCGCCTTTTTAGCAAGGACTCTATTATAGTTTATAGTTTTTTTTTTTTTTAAATATATTGAATCTGTAAAGGAAAACTCAAAATGACACCTCCGAAATATCCAAGTTTGACTGATTTATCTCATGAACTTTTGTGTCATATTTTTCAATATCTTCCATTACAGGAAGTACTATCAATATCAACGCTATGTAGAAAATTATTAATTGCTGTAAATATGCATCTTCGTTTGTGTAAAAGTATAGATTTCTGCGAGGGTAAAATTTATGGATTTATGCCATCCTCTATAACAGATGATCATATGCATTCTTTATTTATGAAATGTCCTCATTTAGAAAGTGTGTATGGTTTGCATCCTGTAAGAGTGGAGAGAAGAAGATTACGAAAAAGATCCACACTTACTGTTCCAGGTATTATCGAAGCTTTAAGCTTATGTGGTAATTTAAAATCAATAGAAACTAGTGATTTAAGACTGCTTGAAGCTGTTTTGCAACATCTTCCTCAATTAAGAATAATTGGACATTTTCAAAATCGAGATGGTGTATTCCCACCTCATGCTTCTCAGAGACTGAAACTTTTACCATATCCTCGAGTCTCTGCTTTACATTTGACTGGTAATATTTTTGTTTTAAATTTTTTTATTAAAATGCTATTTTTTTTTTAATTATTTCTTAATTAAGTTGAGAAATAAATATACTGATGTAGTTTTGTATTTTGTAAATTTCTAATAAAAAACATTGGTTTTATTTTGAACAATGCAAGAAAATGATGCCTGTTAATAAAATTATAGTTACAAGATACTTTCTGGAAATTGTAAAGATAAGCTTATTTGTATAAATACATATGAACCAAATTAGATTTTTAAAGGATACTGGTCGTACAAAATTTTGAATTGTGCAATAAAATATTTATCAAACTTATTTCCACTCAAAAAATAACATTGGACATGTAACTAGAATGTCATCAAATGATAACACGATTGTACTGAATTGGGCACCAAAAGAAAGGAAGACCATTGGCCATATGATACTGTAGGTACTTTTCCATTTCACCGAGTAGACTTCATTGGCGACAATACATATTCTGTTTGGTTTTGGTTGTACGATTTTTGGTGACTTTATCACCTGTGCCGTTGAAATGGAAGAGTACCATACTGTATGACCATAGAAGAGAGGAATTAATTTAAGTTGGGGAAGAGTATGGGAGGCAATATTGGATTGGTTTGAATAGCATGCAGCTGCTGTAGCCTCATGCACTAGTTTGATGGGACAAGAATTGGTGAACATGTAAATCCCTGGTTAAACACTGCCCTACATATGACAACTCTGAAATATATCCTGCCTTTTTCAATTCAGTGACTCATTTTTATAGTAGTAATTGCACATGATCAGCATAGGTAAATTTTATTAAAAAAAATTGTTGTTCAGAGGAGTATTCTTTGTTCTTGTTTGTTTAAAACTTTTGCTAGTTAAAATAACATGGGCATATTAATTTAATGTGCAATTTTTTCTGATGTTTTTTAATTGTTTTCTCATATGAATGGTATTATTAGAAGAAAATTAATCTTTCATATGTATATATTTGATGTGCTTAATAACAGTTAGGAACTCTAAAAACCTGGAGTGCTTGTGAAAATAAATGTATTCAAATTTGTGAAGCTGATTATGATTAAGTTCTTAAAAAATTTCTTTGACCCACTGGCAAAATAAGTTAGTAAAACATTTTTCATTTAGTGTTCTGCAGAATTCTAATATGCCATTTTAAGGCAATCTTCTGTTTTAATATAAATCTTAAGTCCTTTTTATTTATATTTCTGAGAAGTGTATTTTAATAAATTTCTATATGTAATTTATTTTGATTGTGAATTTCATTAAATTTATTTTGAACTCTAGATAAAATTTTAAGAGATCTTAGACAACATTATAATCAGAGTATCAAGCTATTGTAATTATTGAAATTTCTGCTCTTTTTTTCATCTTATCATGTTTTTAATTTTTGCAGCTGACTAGAGAATATTTTTAAAACGAATTTTGATGTGTTTTAATCAATAGGTGGATTACTTTTGTGAAAATATGTAGTTGTAACAATGTAAATGTAGTTTGATTTGCCGGAAAGTGACATAAAAGCAATAACTGGTCTTACATTTTTAATTACTTGTGAAAGCAAATGAATCTAAACTTGTGAAAATAAAAATTATGAAATTTTCTAAAAATTTATCGGATCCACGAGCAAAATAGGCTAGTAAAATTTTTTTTCATATGCTTTCATTTAGTGCTCTGCCACATTTTTTACCCTTTTTCTTGTCAACTTTAATATAAATTGGCCAAATGTTTATTGCATCACCTTGTTTGGAGCAGCCAAGCCATATCTGGCTCTTGTGCCATTAAATCCCTTTCATCTCTCATTCATAGACAAAAATAATAGGGAGTTCAGGGAATATAAGGGAGTAGACATATTAACTTAAAATTTTAAAGTTTAGCTACAAAATGGTAAATTTTTTATGCTTACATAGTGATTAGGGAAATGAAAGTTTGAAGTTTTTCCAACTTTATGGTGGTTTGGTTTTAATATTAATGTGTTATTATTTTTTTCATATTTTGATTAATGTTATGCCTTATAATTTTCATCAAAAAAACATATAGATTTCTATTAAATAGAAGTATTTCAGGGAATTAAAAATGATAGTGGTAATTTATTTTAAAAAGTATGGCTTGTTTAAAATAAACACCAAAAAATTTTAATTTTCCAAAACCCAATCAATGAGTTAACTCAATGCCTTGTTTTATAACCCCTATAACATTACAAAATATACTAGGAAAATTTTTCTTGTAGATTGATTCTGCTAAATAACATTTAATTAGATACTTAAAGCAATACAATTATTTATATTATAAAAAAAAAGATATACAAAGTTCAGAGTCTTTTGTTTTGTCTCTCTCTTGTAAAACAATGTTAAGTGTCTGTTTTCACTTGGTATAGACATCCATATGAGTGCATTTATTCAACTTGGCTACCCTTTCTCACAGTACGTGCTTTAACCTGCTGCACAATTCTCCATTGTTTTTATGGTACTTTATAAAATGGTTTGCCATAATGCCTTAGTCTACTGGTTTTCAAACTTTTCAGTTTGGGGACCCCAATCCAATGCTTAAAAATTTTAGAAGACGCCGATCGAACGATTGTGGCTAATGCTTCTTTAAATTGATGTGCCTAAATTAAATTTTCTCAACCCAAACAATTTTGTGACTCCTTTCTGTGTAATGGCTCACAGTTTAAGAACCACTACCTTAGTCTAACAACCAATATCATAATGTATAGCATTGCATTTTGTGTATATTTCCACTAAGTAAATGTTTTAATAATTAAAGAAATGAAAGGAAAAATAAGTAGGTGAGATAAGACAATATGGTTTATACAAATGTTTTTTTTTTTTTTTTAATTCTTAGTTTTATGCAGCAAAAATTGATTAAAATTGTAATTTTTTTTCCCTAAAAAATTAGAGGGGCACTTGCTCCCTCCCACTGCTAATACATATGTTAATGTTTTCCTCTTAAGATTTCAATGGATACAAAAAATGGAAGAAAATAATCTTTTTGCATTAGGATGCAGATACTTTGGCTGGAAAATATTTGGCCTTTGTAGCTACTAGAAACATTAGACCTTTTTTCAAAATATATGTATTTTGTATAATTTGAAGTGACAACCCATTCAAACAGTAATACAAGTAATATTAAAAATTGAATATAATTTACTAAGGAATATATCATTATTGTAATTTTGTTTATTAATTAATTTAGTGAAAATGAGTTATTTGATTATTGATTGATTTACAAATGAAGATTATGCATATTTTCTTAAACAATTAACAAAAAGAACCAGTTTTAGGTCTTGTGCATTTTAATTCAGATTGTCTCCTTATAATATATACCTTTTTACAACGTTTTTCTGAATTTCACTTGGTGTGTGTGTGTGTCATCAAATTTTCGATCGTTAATTTAATCAACTTCCCATCAAGCTAGAGTTTTGAAATTTTGGGAATCGTTCGTACTCGCCTAACAATGCAATATTTATTCGTTTGCGACAAGTTTTAACTAATATTTCAATAATTTTAATAAGTCAAAATATTCTTTCCTCCAGGCGCTTTTAGGATTCAGGGAAAAATTTCTTTCCCCCTCTGGGAGCACCGGGCACTCCCCACACCGCATGAGGTTATCGTAAATCTTTTGTACTCACAAAGGGGAGATACTATCTCCCCTTTACAATCTCCGAGATAGTAAGGGTTGCTGACTTTTAGTCAGTAATCATTCGCAAGAAAGAAAGTTTCCAATATTAGGAGCCATATCTTATCACAATAATTTTTTCTGAATTCTGGTTCCTATTTTTTTTTTTTTAATAGAATGACTTACAAACTTTCAAATGCATGTTTTGATTTTATATTATGAATTTTTTAATACGCTCACAAATGTCTCTTTTTAAGTAAATTTTAAAGATAAAATAACTAACAGTATTAACTAATATTTCAATAATTTTCTCTAATAAACTTTGCCACCATATAAAAACGTTGCTTTTAAAAACGTTGGTTTTTATATCGAATTTTTTAATATGAAAATCTATTGTTTTTAAATGCACCTGTTCTTTTTCGAACCTTTGAAGATAACTTGGCACGTGGCAGTATAGCAATATACTAATCAACTTAGATACCAAGATACAAATTGTTTTCTGGTACTCAGATTTATTTTTTCAAGAATGTTGTTATAAAATATGCTGATAATGAGTAGGTTACATACAACTGAAGGAAATGTAATGGCTCTTTTTTTTTTAATCAAAAGGATGTGTTTGCATTAAACTTATATAATATTTTGGTACTTTTCTATTTTGCCATTGGAAATCTAGCTATGCAGACTTTATTGGTGACAACACACAGTATACACATATTCTGTTTAATGTCAGTTGTATTATTTTTGGCAAATTTATCATCTGGGCTTGTGAAATAGAAAAGTGCCAATATTTCAAAGTAAATGTTTCATTTATTACTGGTTATATAGTTACAAAATATAATTTTTTTAAAAAAAAAAATATAGTATTTTATAGAAAAGTGCTATGTGTGTGATTTAGAATATATCACTTTATGTATTTCTCTCATAATGTATTGAGTTTTCTTTTTCTCAGCTGTAAGTTTATTTTATTGAATTATATTGGTATATAAACTTTTGCTAAAAAGACTAAATGTCAGCAATTTAAAATTTATGTAATTTTCATAAAATAATTTTCAACAATAATATCTTTGTAGGAGTTGAAGTCCCAGAGCTTACAGCCATGCCTCATTTGGAGCATTTGCATTTATATTGTGTTCGTTTTACTAAGCTTCAACCATTTCGGGCCTTTTTAGCGACAAGGTTGAAAACTTTTGTAATGAAACATTGTATGGGTCCTTCTTTATCTTTAAGGTGATTTTGTTTTATAATTTATTTTACAGGTATCCAGATACTCTCTTTAAAAATATATTCTATAATCAATTTTATTAAATTAAATAATATTAACTTTTTTCCTTACAATTGTATTGAATTGAAAAAATGCTTTGCATATTTTATATCATCATTGAATTTCACTTTGATGATAATTTAATTTTGGTATCATTATTAAATCAAGTGACTCAATCAAAATTTATATGATATTATCTGAATCTAAGTTCAAAAAATTATGATTTGATTAATTTTGCTGTTTCATACATCATACTTAGTCAAAAGGGGAAAATTATATCTTAATTACAGTTATAATTGTATATATCTTATGAGAATAATGCTGCAGCAAGTTCTTATGATTATTGATTACCTATTATATTTTTTTAAAAAAATTATATAAAGTGTATTGAAGTTAATCACAAATATTTTAATGAAGTAATATATTTCTGAACTTTCGTTGAAAACTTTATTTCATCTGATATATTCAAATAAGACTTTATTTGAATATATATTTTCTGAACATTCTGAAACATATTTTTACTTACCAGTTTTATCTTGCATATAGTTTTTTTAGGGAGTAAGGGAGAGAAGAATTAATTTTGTGCCTTTTATGTTGTATGGCTATTCTCTTAAATTAATAAATTATTTTTTCTTAATGGTTATATGTAGTTTTTTTTTTTTTTAATTCTTATTAAAATATTTGAATTTTTTTTACCTCTAAGTTGCATGAAATAATGTGTTACTTCTGAAATTTATCATTACATCAATGATATTATCTTTCAAGTGTAGCTTTTGTTTTATTCAATTTTCTGAAATTCTTAAGACTTACATATTAGGAAATTTGATTTTCTTTTATAGAAAAATATTCCCTTTATTTTAATGAATATCATGAAATTGTTTGATACATTTTATAAAATTATTAAATGAGTCATATACAACTTTGGTTCTTTTTCTTTTTTTTTTTCAAGTGTTTTCTTTAAGAAAGATAACTGTTTCAATTTGGATATAAATTTTTACTATTGTTGAAGTTGAGAGTGCTTCAAACATCTATTACTTATATAAAAATGGAAATAGTGTAGCAAAATATAATTATGTTGTTATAATGGCAATTATAGCTATTGTAATAAGGGATTGATCCATTCTTTAAAATAATAAATTTATATGAGCATAAAATGACATATTTTCAACTTTAAGTAGATTGAGTAATATTATATATGTTATTAAGCAGATTTAGTAATATATATTATAATTTTATCTATCAGTATTTTTAAAGTATTTATTATTAATAATATATATTAAAATTATATTTATGTTAGTATTGATAATTATAAACTATTAATTTGTTCATTTGAGTTTTGATATAAAACTGTTTTAACGTGATATTAATATTATATCTTATGAATATGTAAAACAGGTACTATTGCAGGAATTAAATTTTTCTCTTATCTTTGAAGTTGGTTTATCAGGTTCATATGATTTTTGATATATTGTGATATTGCAGTTATTATCCCTTGTTTGTAGAAAGTACTTTGTAAGAGGTGAGTGTGTAAAATGTTGTTTACAAAACACTTTTAAGAGAGAGATCTGTATAACCCATCGTATGTGATACATGCACTAAAAGATAACTGTGATGCTCACCAACTTAATTAGATAAAGTTATGAAAGATTAAAGTTGTTATTATACAGTCAGGACTGTTCTTGAAGAAAAAAAAAAAAAATACCTTGAAATACATATATTTAGAAAGCAGATTGTTAACATTATAAGGTTATTTATTAGTTTTGCTCAAAAAGAAGTTCTGGAGCTTATTTTCTTGGTGTTTTTTGTATAACATCTTTCATGTACTATGCTATGTGGGTCATTTCAAAAGTAATGCCCACAATTTCTTTTTTTTACTGAAATGTTTATTTGGTTGGTTATATCTCTTTACAAGCCTTCAATGTAGTTCAATTTCTTTGCGATGATAGAGTCCCAAAGGCTTAGAAGCTTTTCATATCTATTTTGTAATCTTTGTTCATCTACGGAATGGCTTGGATAACAGCGGGAAAAGTGTCAGACACAGATGAAAATCGATGTCCTTGCATAGGTTTCAACTTTGAGAATAAGTCAGTCTGGTAGACTCATGTCAAGATTGTAGGGTGCAAGAGGTTCCAATCTTATCAAAACTGCTGTCCCATTGTGTCATGAACAACATTTAGCTGAGTATTATCATTCAGAATGAGAAGTCTATCCTCTAGCAACTGAGGTCAGGCTTTGTTCATTTTCCAGTTTAGTGTTTGAAAGAAAACATAATAGTATAGTCCCAGTGACACTTTGCAAACATGGAAGTCTGTAATGATAATGCTTTGTTGATCGTAACCAAAGATCCTTATATGTTTGATTTGCAACAGAGCTTGACAAAAAAAAATTTCTCATAGGGAAGATGGAGCTCTCCACAGTTTGGATTTTGATTTGAATTCAGATTCGAAGTCTGTTACCCATGTTTCGTCTATAGGAACTATTTGAAGCAAGAAAGCTTGATTTTCATCATCAAATCTGTGTTTCAGCAAGGTCACAGTGTGCTGGCAGTTTTGCATTAGTGTACCAGTCAAACAGTGAGGTACCCATTTTGCACAAATTTTTCGCTTCAAAACATTTTTGAAAATGAGGAAAATGAAAGTTGTTTAATAATCTTATTGCTTCCAAAATTTCCTCACATGTTGCATTATTATTATTAATATATATATATATTGAGGGAATCTGCTGCAAGTTTGACTTTTTGTTGATTAGTTGATGTCTTGGGGTGTCTTGATCTTGAGTCATCATTTATGCTTCCACAACCTTCACCAAAGTAATACGCACTATGAGAAACTGTACTGCAGTCCACTGTTAATTCACGGCATATTTTACACAAAGCATTGTGGTTTCAGTTGGGTTTTTGTCTCATAAAGTTTCAATTTTAATGTATGACCTCCAACACTTACAGTACCTAAGATTGCCGCTGGCTCCATTTCTAACTTGCATTAATAAGAATGAAAATAAGCTATCCCTGGAAAAAAACACCCTACTACTTTGTTCGATTTACAATTAATGTAACTTAAATAACTTTCCTTAAAATAACCCTTTTTTTTCTATTTGCATATTTAATTATCTGTTTTTTTATTCAATGTTTGCCATGTATTATTATGTGAATGTTTTAAATGTATTTGCATGGGAGTGATCTTCATTAAGGTTTATGTATAACGGACTTGTGTATAATGAACATCCTTGAAAACTATACTGTGGCTATTTTTCTGATTAGATCTTATTTTCAAAATAATACAATACTGCAAAAAATGAAGTCCTGCAAATTTCATGATTGGAACAAAAATATTTCTATTGATGAAACAGGCATATTTTTCTCTGTAGCAATTTAATCAAATTTTGAAATATTTCTTTAAACTCAAAATTTTAATACAATAATTATCATATTCTAAATTACTTTCTTTTGTTTACAGATATTTGTCACTTATAATTGCCTTGAGCTCTGCACCATCATTAACTCGCTTGGAACTTGTACGTGTTCCATTACCAGGTGGACTTTTCCAGCGAGCTGTTGAAGATTCTTATAGACATAATGGCTTTATAAATTTAAAAATTCTTGTAATTTCGGGATGTAAGGTAAAAAAAATTGTTTTAAGGAATGATCTTATTTATTTTTCATGAATTTTTAATAGCTTGTATAGATATTTAAAAAGTAGTTGTTGGAAATTAGCTCAAATTCTTTAATTATATGAGGATGGTTCAAAAATTACTTGTACTTGAAAACTCATGGCATCATTAAGGTAAATTGTTGTTAGCATTGGTTACTGCCACCTATTAAAATAGAGCCAAAATAAATTAGACTTTGATTCACATGTTAGTTTTTATTTGGTGGTCATTTGCTGTGCCAAATCAAAATTTGATTACTATCATGTTGCATTGTCATTGTTGAGGAGACCTGTATTCCTCATTATACATCAGAAACTAAGCGATAATCATAAGAGTGGGTTGCTGCTGGTGAATCTGCTCCAAATAAGGCAAGGATGATCCCTTCAGCCAAAAAAGTTATGATGAAGAATTTTTAAATTGTGAAAGGTGTCATGATGATGAGCATGAGTCACTGAGGCTTAGGCAGCTGTCTAACTAGTCATAATGCTTACTATAAACAAATAATTTTTGATGCTATGAGCACCATCTCTTGAATTTTCTTAGGATTTATTGAAAGACCCTTGTATAATGAAATGAAACATTTATAAATAGTAACATAAGCATAAAATTTTTACCAGAATTATTTCCAATTATAGTATTTCAAACAGTCTACTTTAAACAAAAGCTTTGCATAAAATCTGTTTATTCATTTTGTTTAGTTAAATTAGGCATGTATATATATATATATATATATATATATATATATATATATATATATATATATATATTGTGCACACATTATTGAAGGACAATATTGTAATTAATTTTCTTGATTAATATTTTAATTTTCCTGTTCTTTATAATTTTCCATGCTGTTTTTTTTTACTTTATTTGAAATATTTTTAGCTGTTTTTTGTTTCCATGTGTCATAATTGTTTAAAGTGTAAGATTGATTAAATCATAGTGTTAACTATAACTATTAATAATAACTTTTAAAACAACATTTTTAAGAATGTTTCATTTACATTTTGTATGATTATAAGTTCTTTGAAAATCAAAAAGCATCTTGAAAAGTATCTTTTTTTTTTTCCTCAGATATAATTATTTTTAAGGAATAGAAAAGAATGCATTTTAATTATGTGTTTGTCATTTTAGGGTATGCTGGAAGCTGATGTAGGTCATTTGATGATTGTATCTAGCAAAAATTTGGAGAGAGTTTTCATACAACCTTCCCTTACCAGAGACAGTTTATTTGTTTCACTTTCATATGCAGAGTGCCAGTTTCCTAAGCTCAAAAATATACATTTGGGTTATGTAGATAAATTAGAGTTTGGAGGTACAGATTTTTTTTTTTTTTTAAAAAAAAAGTTTTAATATGATTGATGTCTGAATTATTTGTATGTGCAATGTTATTTAAAGTAATGAAGATTCCTAGCAGAATTGTTTTATATTGATGGCATTCTCGCTCTCGCTCTCTCTGTATATATGTATAAAATTCAAAATAAAGTAGATAAAAATTAAACCAAATGTCGTAGAAATTTTGAAATTATGTACGTATTTTGAAAAAATTTTAGAAACAAATTTTTTTTTTTAAAGACAGAAGAATGGAAAATAATATATTTAGTGTTATAACAGGCTTTTGATTGTTGAGCTGGGTTAATCTAGAATTATAGACCTAATTGTCCCCATTAATAAAATATATTATTAAAAAATGGTTATAAAACCAAAAGTATAAATTGAAGGGGAAAAAATCTAAAAATGAGAAACCAAAAAAATTGAATTATGTGTTATTTGATACATTCCTTTAAAAAAAATTGCAGCTGAATGGTCAAATGAAGCTCTATTGTCCATGGGATTGGCTGAAGTTCCCGATACACCATCTTCTTTAACAGATAGTGGAATGAAAGTGATTAGTCAGCTATTTCCTAATATTAAAAGTATGACTGTTAGCAACTGTCCACATCTCATGGCAATGGATCAATGGTCATCACGTATTGTTGGTAATTATTTTTTATTTACACTTTTTAAAATGATTTTTTTTTATTATTTTAGAATATAAATTAATGAAACTTAGCTGAAAATTCTTATTAAATAGTTGAAATTTAATCTTTGGTCTCAGAACAGTGATCTTATTTGTGACTTGGAACAGCTTGTACTGTTGCTCGAAAAAAAAAAAAAGTAAACTTGCATGTTTTCTGAGGTTTTAACTAAAAATAACATTAATTATATTTTAAATGTAATTATTGCTATTATTTTTATGGGAGAAGGGGTAATTTAATGCCTTTTTCTTTTTTTTTTTTTTTTTTTTTTTGTTCAAAGGATAACATTTATTACTCTAACTGTGCAAAATGAATGAACATGCTGACTTATATTTATTCAAAATTGCAGCCTATTCAAGAAGTTACTGATTGACATAATAATAATAATAAAAAAATTAAAAAAAAAAATAGTGTGCAAATGTGTTTGCTGTGTACAAATATTACATAATCTGTGTCTTAGTGTGTCATATAAACCATGCTAGTAATAGTTTTTTAAGCTATGCTTTGGGGTAATCAATCCATTTTTTAAAAAAATTTCTTGCATAGTTTTCCAGATATCTAAAAAAATAAGTTAGGACACTTCCTTTCTCCCAGTTTGCGGCAGTTTTCAAAAACTACAATTTGAAAAGCATTACATTCAAGAAAATGCTGTAAATTTTGGAGTATTATTATTTAAAAATTAGGGATTGTATCATGAAGATAAAATTAAGGAAGTGAAAAAAAGTCTTATGATAAGATTTTTATTCACGTGCCTTAATTTTTCTTTACCAATAGTATTCTTTTTTCAAAAATAACTGCTCATTCAGATTTTTCGTAAGAGCTAGGTAATTGATGCAAACCTGAAAGTGAAATAATAAGAACTATATGTGCTGATTTTAAATTTATTTAGCAATGTGTAAAAAACTGACAAATATTATTTGCCATGTGAAAGAGATTTTTTTTAATGTGAGTTTATTTTATAGACTATAGTTAGGCAATTTAATGAAATTGAAAAATCTGTCAAAAAAAAAAGTTTGGGGCTTAGATATGTTAATTTTAAATGCTATACTATGAGGAAAGGATGGATGTTGTTAATATAACTCAATTGATAATTTTTATTAGAAATGTTGACAATGAATGTAATATCATTGAAAAGATAATTTCTTTTAAAGTCATTAAAAATAACTAAATCTGGAGAATTTATATGTATAATTCGAGATGGGGGAAATTGTTCTTTTAGATGAGCATTCTTTTCTGTTTGTTCTTTAAACTGTTCCTTTGATCTATTGTTCTTTTGAAACTTGTTCTGTAATACTACAATAGTGGATGCAAGGAAATGTATACAATTCAATTTCTTGTAAAAATACATGTATTATATGCTTAAATTATAATGTGTTTAATGATATTTATAAAAATAAACGTTTTGGCAGTTTTAAATTTTTTTAAATTTTGTTGGTAAATGAAATAAAAATTAGGAAATATAAAATTGCATATTATTAATGTATGTGGAAAATAATTACCTTCATTTTTTGTAATCCCATTATCAGCTTTCAAAGTGTGAAATGACTCAAAAAAAAATAAAAATGTGATAGTGCATCAGTGTCAGATTGAAAAGGAAAAAGTGAACTAACAAGCACATTATAATGCACAATGAAAATGAATTTGACTGTGAATAGCTAAAAGAACATATGAACAGATTAGGGTGCTTTAAATCAAAGAGATAATGAGTAATTTGAAAAGTAAAGAACTGGTTTTTTTTCTAATCTAGAAACTAACCACAAGAACAGATGTAAGAACCAACAGATGCAGCCATTGGCAGAGAAATCTGAATCAGATATCGAAAGGCTTTTTGAATCTGAAAATTTCCAACCTAACCGATTTAAAAATTCTAGTAAAAGTTATAATCAACATAACACCTTTGCAGCAATCTAAGAACTCAGTAATTTTTTTAATCATTTCCTAAATCTCTTGAATATAATTTATAAAATGTTCTAGACAATCGATGTTTTTGAAAGCTCAATGATTTTAACCAGCCCATCTTCCAATTCTAGAAAATGAGCATCAAATTAATTTTGGACTCAGATTAAATCTTTTTGGAATGCTCATCACTTTACTTATTTATTTTTAATCTTTGAGCTTCTTTTTTTTTTTTTTTTTTCCTCTCAAATAAATAAAATGACTCAAGTTCATCAGAAATGCCCCACAAATCCTACAAATTTAAAAATTTTTAATTTTTTTTTCCCTCAAGTGCAAAGCATTTGTGTTCTATTTTGTTTTTCGTAATTTAAATTAATCATAGGTAAGGTGCAAACAGAAGTAAAGCGATAATAGACTATCCTGATAAGGAGAATAAAAGCTGCAAAGCTTATGTTCTCCTGTAAATCTTGTTGACTTATCTATGTAAATGGAAAATGAGACCTTGTTCATTGCCTGCCTTTCAAAAGAACAGGTTGTTCTTTTGTTCCCCATCCTTATTAGAGTGCCCTGGATAAAAAAGATGGTCTTTCGAAATAATAGAAAATGATATAATATTGCATAGTACATAAAAGACATACAAACATGCAGATTATTATCACGCTTTTAAATTTCATGAAGGTCAATCATCGCTAGTTTCAGAAAATCTTTAAATTTGTTTATGTTGACAATGGAGGTGTAATTTATTATTTGGAAATTTAGGTATTTAATTCAAGATAAAGTATTTAACTAATTTGTGAATTGAAATTGAGTTGCTTAAAGAATCAAATGCCAATTTTGTGCTGTAACTTGATTATAATAACTGGTTTGCAGATTTGACTTGACTATGCATTTATAAGGAGAAAAACAACTATTCAGTATAATGTTTAAAACTAAAGTAAACTGCATAATAGATTTTTTTTTATTTGTACATTACTTTTGTGACAACAAAAGTTAAATGCACTTATCTATGTAAAAAATTACATGAAAAATCTTCAATGTTGTGGTTTTTTAAAATTTTCTCTCTTGTAATATATTAAAATCCTTCTGTAATTCCTTTTATAATGTCATACTCAGGAATTTATAAAAAAGTACTAATCATTTGTTGCATCAACTTTTCTGACATTTTTTACTATTTTAAATGCACCAATTTACATTAAATTATTTACACTTGATAACTGTATGCCCTACTTTTTTTTTTACTTTATCAACTATTATGTATTTTATATGTAGCTGAAGACAACTAACTTATCTCCCAATATGACTCAGGAATAATAAAAGATCGTTTTCTGCTGTTTTTTTTTAAATTAACTTTCATTTCTTTAAAGTTATTTTGTAAGAAAAAAGATTAAAAAGTTTTTTAGATGAAGAAAATTTATTAAAAATTGGTTTTTTTTAATATTTGTCTTGATTTGGCAGCTAATGCTTTTTAAATAAAAAAAAAAAGTCTAACAACATATTTCCTTCAATTTATTTAGAAAGTTTGGTTTCATTTAGCTGCTTATTTATTTTTAGGCGAACCTCAGGCTTGGAAAGAATTGACTGACTTAACTTTACAAAGGTGCCATTGCTTACAGTTACCATCTTTTGCGTTATTTCTTGCATTCTTACCCAAGATTGAAGTTGTTTTATTGAATGATATGTTCAGAGAACCACCTAAAGGCTGCAGTCATGTTGGCCTGAGTGCAGGTACAGGACTTGGCATGTCTTCGGCAGTTGTGAGCAATCAGGATGAACATATAGCTGTTCCAGGTCATCCACCAGATTTTGAGCTTCCAGCTGATGGACATGGAGAAAATGAAGATTTTGGAAGAGAATTTATAGATATGGATAATGAAGGGCATCCGGAACATGTTATGGTTTTGCAACAGGAATTCTTTGAAGAAGAACGACGTGCAGCCCCACCAGTAATTGTTCGTGCAGAAAATGTTGATCCTGAAAACAGAATTGAAAATATTGAACAAGTACCAGAAAATCATATTCGGCGTGAACTGAATGAAGATTATAATGGTGAAATGAATGAAAATCCTGAACAGAACAATGATACAGATCAAAATGCCCCTTCTGCTAGATCCAAAACATCAAGTTCAGAGGAAGAAGATAATCAAGATAGCACTTCTCATCATTCAAAAAGAAAAAAAAGCTATAAGAAAATGCATTCTTCTAAAAAAATTTGTTCTAAACATTCCAAAAACTTCCCCAAATCTGATGAAAGTGTCTCTATCGATAATGACAATGTATATGAGACTAGTAAATGTGAAGATAGTGAATTAAATTGTAAGAAAAGAAGGAGAAATTCCCATGAGAAAAAGTGTAACTATTCTGATATATGTAGAAAGAAATGCTCTAATGGTTTTGATCCAAATCAACCATCAACATCAAGAGATGGAAATTGTCTTGATTGCAATTGCATAAATTCCGATTCCGAGTTTAAGGAAGCTGATGGTGGTGCTAATGATGAAATTAAATTTCCAATAATTACTCATATATATTCACGCAATGAGATTCCACCAGTATCTTTTTCCAGTGGTAACCGAAAGATTTTAGACACAAATAAACTAGATGAAGAAAAATTTTTAGGTCCATTGACTAGGAGGCGTAAAAGAGTTCTGAATCAAGACGAGAAAACAGAAATTTTAGATCACAGAGCTTCCAATTCCATTGGTGGGAAAAACTATAAAGTATCAAATTCAGATGAGGAAACTTCATTACAAAATAAGTTTGATAATAATATCTCGATATCTGAAAGTAATTCATCTTGTGAGTCTCAGTTAAAGAAAGATATTGTAGAATGTGAAAATAAATGCTTGACTGACCAAAATTCTCAAACCAAAAGTGATGTAAAAGATGCTAAGAATAATGAAGCATCACCTCCACCAGAGGAAAAGAAAGACAGTGAAAAAGCAAAAAAAGTTAAAAAGCATAAAAAGCACAAACACAAGAGATGTAAAAAATCACGTCGATGCAATAAATCATGCCATAAACGAGGACCTCTTACAAGGAGTAAAAGTAACAAACATCTTATTGATGGACATAATTTTGTTAGCCAGGGAACCCAGGCTACTAGTGCAGATATCCGTCGTGCACTTCGAAGACAAAGAACATGTTCTTTACGTTGTAAAAAACGAGGAAATGGTGTTTGTGGCTCGTCTCACCGTCGATCTCATCGACATATGTAAGTATATTTGCCTTTTTTTTTTAAATATTGAGTTTTGTACACAATATTGGGGGAAGAAAAAGTTATGCTTTTAGATTTTTGAATAGTTATTTTGTGCTCTTTAAATCTGTCTTGATAACTTGTAAAAAAAAAAAAATTAAAAAACATGTTTGTGTTATTTTACTAATATTTATGTTTTACCAGAATTAAACATAATTCTTTATCTGAGTTAAAATACTTTTTAATTAAATGATTAATTGTTTAATTATTGTGATCATTTTGAAATGTACCACATTTATATTGTATTTAAATAAGTTTGTAATATTCAGCTTTTTTTATATATGAATTTTAAAAAATATATGTAGAATATCTCAAAAATAAATTAATAAAATTTTAAAAGTTGATGATGCACAGTATTAGATTTTTTTTTTTTTTTTTTTTTTGGTCAAAACTTGCCATGTCTGAAAAGAAATGTCAGAAGGTATTAAAGTATAATTGGGTGTGGGAGGATTTGTGTAGAACAAAAAAATTGTGTAAAAAAGTGCGTTTGTTCTTGTTGGTGAACCATGTTGTTTCAAAATCGGGTAAAAAAAGTGTTTTGCCTCTTTGTGTTTCTTAGATGAGCAGAAAGTACAAATTCTGTGTTTGTCACACTTTTAGTCATGTCTTCTGTCGATTTTCAGTATATATTTTGATAGTAAGCCCTAAAGTTATTGTATTGCACAGCAATGTTTGAAAAATATCAAATGTAGAGCTGCGGTTATCACCTTCAGATTACTTGTTTTGCTAGTTCTGAAGGTAATATGTGTGATGTGGTGTTAGTATAAAGGGGACATTTTGAATTGGCAAAACTGGCAGCGGTCAGTTGTGTGTGAGACAAATATTTGATTATCTAGAGTTAATATTGTAAGTAAATATTTTTTTATATCTTGGCTTTTTTTTAATAATAATTAACTATTTTACTATTTATTAGTTTTATTTTAAGATTTTTCTTTCTTTTAAATAGTTCTTCTATTTATACAGTTGTAACAATTTTTTATTATCAATTGCTCACCTTTAACATCTTATTTACATTTTATCAATAGATTATGTAGTCTTGGAAAATGTTCATTTATGTTTTTAAACTAGTATTTGGTGCAGCATAACTAAAATTGAATTTTGTACCATTAAACCTGGCAATCAAAGTTATATTTCATATTCTTATTAATCAATTTGCATTAAGACTTGAAAAGTTTCTGATTTTCACCATTTGTGATGCAAGGGTGTACTCGTACGAGGATTGGGCCATCACCTTTTAGGTAAACATCCTCCTTGCATTTGTACAGTGTTTCTGCAATTATCATTGACAGTTCTATGTTGGAAAAGTATTGGTTTTTCACTTCTTGTATTTCCTGTCATTTTGGAAATTGAAGCTGTTAACTGGAAAAGATTTACCAGTTATTCCACTTATGAAAACTTTTCTTCCATTTCTCAAAGGTGAAATTTTCTACAATCATAATTTTTCTTTTTAAACTGAATAACAAGAATGAGTTGTTTTTGTATTAATGGAATAGCCTCTTATTAATGAGCAAATGCCCTCTTTTGCCTTTTTTTGTAATCATGTACCCTGTCAAAAACATTGTTTGGTGGTTAATTGTAAGATGTTTATAACCTTTAACCTAAAGATCATTAAGCTTGTAAAAATATAAAAGAGTAGCTAATAATGCATTAATTTTAATTAATTAATAGAAATTATAAACTGAAATATTTTGTTATTATGCTATGTATTCATTTGTTATTATAACCTATGCTTTATCGAATATCTTTCTTTTTGTTAGTTCTGCTCGACAGCAGTTCAAAAGACCTAACCAAAATAAGTCAAATGTAGAATTACAGAATAAAGCAACGAGTACTAGTGATCCTTTGATGGAGGATGATGCAGTACAGGTAATTGCTAATTTAAAAAAATTATTATATTTAAAAAAAAAAAAATAATAAAAACTAAGTACAATTTTTAAGCATTGCAAAAAAATTTAAATTTCTATTTTCTTATAATAACTGTGAATGTAGAAATTAATTGATTGTATTTATGGCCACTCAATTTTTTAAAAACATTTATTGGTGTGTCCTTTGCTTCATAACATTTAGATAATTTTACTGAAAAATTTTTTAATCTTTTTTTTTTTCTTGAATCATCAGCAAATTATTGTAAGTCTTAGAAAAATACTTCATTAAAATTCGGCATTTATATGTGTGTATTACCTTAAAAAAATTAGGTTAAATAGTGGGATTTATATGTTTTGAAATTTGTTAAAGCAATATTTTTATTTTTTTTTAAAAAAAAAATGCCTATTATGAACAGAAATTAAACATTTATTGAATGTCAGTACTGTTTAACTCTTTCAGGAGTGGTGATATCTTTTTGATACCAGATTTTTTTAACACCATAAATTTTTTTGTAAAATATGCTTTCCCCCCTCACATTTATCTTCAAATGGTAGCTTATAGTTTTGTTTTCTTAAATTAAATGGCAGAACCATGCAGAATTATTATAATAATTACTGCATTGAATCTAATTAAAGTCCTCAACTAGTGATTGATTTATCCCTTACAGAAATGTTTCTGAAATAAATTGAAAAATTTAAATTCTTCTGCTACCCAATCTACATGTTTGAAACTTAATGTAAATACTGCTATTTACTCAAAACAAAATACATAAAACATTCGTTTCATACTTTGAACTAAATGGTATAAATTTGATACCACCACCCACACAAAGGGATATTAATCAACAGAGGGCAGCACCTAAATTTGTGATTCATACTAATATGTGACAGTTCACTTTGTTATAGTGAAAGATGCAGGCATAAATGTGTTTTCGAGTGCCAGGTTGGCAAAAATCAAACTTATTCTCCAAAGAAAAGGAATTGAAAACAGGAATAAAAATTTATCTGTGTGTTGCATGCCTACCAAAAGACAACAAAGATGCAAGGGGGATAAAGGATTTGTCAAAACCAAAACTATTGCAAAAAAGAAAAAACAAAGTGAAGAGTTAAGGGCAGACTTCTCAGGCATCTGAGATATAACTGGCTAAAAACAGAAGATAAGGGACTTGTTATCATTGATAGATAGGAGACTTGTTAATGATAATGGGTATGTTAGCATGAGATAAAAATAGACAATAAGCTGCTGGCAATAGGGGCTCATTACCTCTAGCCACAGACTTTACCAAATGATCCAAGTAAACTGAGATGTAAACCATTAATGAGTGGCATTACAAAACATACTATACTGCAAAGAGATACCTGCTTTGTAAGAAGTATAGAGCCCTCGGCGTTTGAGCGCCATATGTGAATATTGAAAAAAAAGGATGGTTCTGTCTAAGCTGTAAAAGATCTAGGAAATCTGCTTTAGTGGAAATTAAAAAGAAAGAAAAAGAATTGAGTACTCATCCTGTAAAAAAATTCAGAGTAAAGAGGACTGACTGTTTTTTCTCTTTTTGGCACATCTACTCATCACATATGTGGGAGGGTATGTTTTGAATACGACCAGTTATCATGGATGGCTGGTTTTTGAATTCTTATGAAGACCATACATTTGACAACATTACATCCAACAGCATTTTAGTTTTATCTAGTGTTCATTCAATTTATGTTTTTGTTTCTTCTTGTGGCTGTTTCAGATTTTGTACAATAGAAAGCATAATTATTTCAGAAAATTTCAAATTTTATTTAAAGTAGCTTTTTATTATAGTTTTAATTAATTTTTTAAATATATATATTTCTAAAATTAATTAAATTTTTAAATATATATATATCTAAAATTAATTAAATTTTTAAATATTTATATTTCTAAAATTAATTAAATTTTTAAATATATATATCCTTAAAAGAATGTCTACCCGGGAACTTTCGATTGAGAAAGAACTTGCTTTCTTTGAAGAGTTCCCTTCTGATGGATTGGAATTATCTTCAGAAACAAATGATAAAGGAAATATCACTACAGTTCTATGCAATAAAAAATATGCTTTATTTTAAATAAAACTGTATATGTATTTCAATTAAATTTTGTTTGTTAAGTTTATAATATAGTTTTATCATTATTCTGAAAGTTATAAAAAAGTTATACTTAAATTAATTGACATATTTTCACATAAATTATTACTCTTAGAAATAAAAATACATCATAAAATTCTAATATTTTCAAAAGTGCTTTGCGATCATAATATTTCCCAAATTAACTCAAATAATATATTTTTCTTATGAAAGTGTTTATTATTTCTTTGAAAGATTATGAAATAATGAGAGTACAAATAAGATGTCTTCCAGGGCAGTTGTATATAATATATACCAGGTCTTAAAAATCAGGAAATAAATAAAAATTAATTTTACCACTTGATATTGTGTCCATTTTAACAATATTAATGCCTATCAGATTAATTTTATCAAAAATTTTAATGTTTTTTTTTTGTATACCACCCCTCAAAGGGTTAAATAAAATAAATTTTTGACTAATTATAATAGTTAAAGAACTATTACTGCTTTATACATTTTTCAGTTTTTTAAATGATTGTTAAAGCATATTTTGCTAGCTTATTTTGGGAAAATTATTTAACATACTTTATAAAGATATTTTTCTTTGTTTTAATAATCTTAGACTCTTCGATTGGTATCTGAAACATTAATAAGTTTAACAATTGTATCATGTGGAATATCTGATATAGTTGTTGACCACTGTCAAAGTTTGACCCATGTAGAAGGTAAGTAAAATTTATTTTGCTTTGCTTTTGAATATTGCTGTCAAGACTTGATTTTTTTTATCCAATTAATTGCAATTATAAAAAAAATGTACATGAAAAATTTAGAATATTGCATTAATTTTTTTCCTTTCATACGTATTGAATTGTATTTCTCTTATATATGTGATCAACATTTTTCTTGAGGATTTGAAAATTAAAATATATATTGTTCCTTAGTTGCAAATCATAGTACCGTAGATTAATTCACTAAAGGGCCAAGCTTGGAAGTTGAAATGTTAAAGAGTATAATGCTTTTTTATGAAATTAAGTTTTTCTGACTGAAATTAAGATGAGTTTAGTTTGTGTGATTCCCTCTAAAAAACACTGCCTTTTTTTTTTTTAATAATGTATTTATGATGAACAAATATTGTATGCAAACAAAATAAAAACACTAGTATATATGTTGAAGACTATCTAAAAAATAAATGTTGGTGGTGCTTATTAATATATATATATATTGTTTCATTTTACTTTTGCTGATCTTAATTTTTTCCTTCACTTTTTTTTTGTCATGCTTTCATCTACAGGACATGTCAATAGAATTGAGCTTTGTTTCTGTTAGTTTATTTGGGCTTGTGATTGATATATATATATATTATGTGCTAGTACATGACTATATATATATTATGTGCTAGTACACGACTGGGATATTTAGTAAAATAGTGGCTGTGACATATAACTTAAGCAGGCTCATATTTCAAACTTTTACTCATAACTCAATTTATTCTAGGCTTCTCATATTTTAAAAACTCATATTTGGGGATACTTGTACTGCAAGTACCACTGTTTTAAAAATATTTTTTAGTATTTCATAATACTTTGATTTGTCATTTTATTCTGTCAACCATTCTATTGATTATATTCTGTTGATGGTCTAATTTAAGCATAAAGTGTGAAAAATATTCATATACAGGAGAAACTCCTCAAGTTTTTTCAACAAATTAATCCTTGTTTTTCTTTGCTATTATATACAAGTATTTTTGGTTATTCAATTATGATGTGATATTTTGAATTATTACAAATAGAAATACAGTTTCTTGATATTTGTATTGATTTTTTTTTTATAGTTCAAGCTTGTCGCATTTTAAAAGTATTTCAACTTCACTACTGTCCATCTCTTAAAAGATTAAATATTAGCCAGTGCCCTAAACTTACTTTGGATGTTATAGTTCCTGAAGTGTTGTCATTAATTGCAACAAAGAAATTGTTAGTTTCTTTTGAACCTTGCATGCAAGTAAGTTATTTTAATTAAAATAAAATTTCTTGTTAATTACCCATATTATATTTTGTATTTAAAAAATGGTGGTGTAAAGAAGAGAATCGTGAATTATGCTTGTAATTTTTTTTATATATTTAATTGTTTTAAAAAGAAAGTAAAAAGATATTTTTTGCTCTTTTTAAAATTTGTCTTCAAGAAGACTTGGTGAACTGCTAATTTTTATATTTTTCTTAAAATCCGATTTGCAAGTGGCTTTTTTTTTTTTTTTAATTTTCTGATTTTAATTAAAAATCCAAAAGCTGATCTTTTAATTTTTTTGAATCATTTTGAATTTTTGTATTCATATTCATATTGGTAATTATAATGAAGCATTTTTATTTCTATTATCAAATGTATCAAGTTTTCCTTCCTAATTTGTAAACTAGATAAAGGTTCTTTAAATTTCTTTCACAATGTATTCACATGTTTAAAATACTGAAATTAGATATAATAAATTATAAACAATTTGTAAATTCTAAATATTTACTTCAAAAAAAAAAAAAAAAAAGGGGGGGGGGTTTTTAAAAAAAAATTTTTTTTTTTTAAAAACGAGGCCTTTTTTTTTTGTTTTAATGTTTTTTTTTTAATAATTATACATTCCCCCCCCCCCTACTTTTAAATATTGGTTGTACTTATATTTTGTCTGAAATTTGTATCCTAAAAGAACTTTATTAAAGAGCTAGAAAAAATTGAAACTTTTATAAACTTTTTTTAGGATGTATGATTTAATATAATTTACCATGTCCCGATATAAACCATGATTAAATATGAATTTCTGTTATTTCTTACATTTAGCATTATAGTTTAGATTCTTTTTTAAAAAAATAATGACAAAATATTCTTCTTATAACATTTTATTCTTGCTAGATCTTATATTTTGAGAAATATTCAAGTGTGAATCAAAAACAGTGCCTGGTTTTTTTAAAATTAGGTTTTTTAGAAATTGCATTAAATTTCTTTGTGATGTATTAATAAATTTTATAAATTGAATTTGTTTTTAAAATTGAAGGAAATGGAAAATTTTAGAATTATTAAATGATTTAAGATATTATATGCAATTACAGTTTTTTTATAAAGCTATTGGTGTAGTAAAAAATTATGTAAAAGATCTATTATATTTAACTTTTCAGATTTTTGATTTGTAAAATGTTATTAAATTATGCAAAAAATTTCTTTGTTGCAAAGTTTAATATCAAATAAGTTTCACACAAAAGGACGGGCTCCACTCTTGCACTAAATAGTTTCTATGAAAAATTAAATTAACCCTTGAATTAGATATAAATTATGAAAAATCAAAACAAAAAAATTGACTTTATGTTGGAGATATTATTTTAAATATTTTATCTTTCAAAGTAAATGAAAATGATCTATGAAGCTTAACGAGATTACAGCAATACAATTATTGAAAGTAAATCCAAGTAAACTTGCTTATATGTTCATGGGTGCTTGGAAAATTGATATGAAGGAAAGGAGATGAAATATTTTCTTGAACCTGTTGAAACTTTTCTATTCCTTTTCTTGCAATTCAAACGTTATTAAGTAACTTTATAGGAGTGTATGTGTGTATATATATATGTTTGAGATTTATGGGTTTTTGTCTTAACGTATACAAAATCTTTAGTTTGACATACCACCAATTACATTTTATTATATATTTGATATATAATTGACATAATTTCTTTATGATAAAGGAACTTTTATATTAATTTTGATTTATTTATATGCATTGAATAATACAGTCACTATTTTTATGTACTTTTTTTTTTGTCTGTGATCCAGAACATTTTTTTGAATGTATATAGCTTTTTAATGTCCTTAAAAAATAAAATAAGTATTATAATTTTTAAAAATATTCTGTACTTCCCTTTGTGTAGATTTATCATCCGTCTGACAGTGAGAAAGCCATATTTTCCAGAGCTCCTTTAGATCTAGGTATCATTCTTTTCCATGATTTTACTGGGCACATTGATGAAACCCTACAAGCTGGTGTTAAAGAAAATTTATTAAGGTGGATGGAAGTAGTTCAAAAGTTGTATTATAGTCCATCGTAAGTATAAGTTTTTATGCATGAATTTTGTTTTGTATTGCATAATCATTTGCCTGAGTTCACATGTGGTATTTTAAAAAAACTGTGATTAAATTATTTTGATTTCAAATTTAATTTTAAAATTTATTATTCCTGGCTCTCTTATAGTGCTTATATTGATTGAAATATTATATTGTTCATTTAGCAATCTTAGATTTACAGTAGAGAATTGATTATCCAAATACTGATCAACCAAGAACATTGGTTAGTTAAAGCATTTTAGTAAGAGGAGGGGGGGGGATTCAGACTTCTTTTCTTAACCATAGGTCTACTTTAATGGTCTTTTTGAACTTGTCAAAATGAGCTAGTCAGTTTCTTGTGTTATTTGTAAGGCATGTAATACAAGATTTCTATAATTGAATTTAATACCACTGTTTCTTATTGCTCTTCTAAGACTGGTAAATTTTTTTCCTTTAAACGAATTGGTTATACAAATACTCCCAGTTCCTAATTGTTTTGGATAATCAATGCTCTACTGTTATTATTTTACTACTTCAGAAAAGAATTTTTTATAAATAAATAAAAAAAATAAACTATATGGGAAATACATAAGCTTAGCATCTGAACTATTATGAAGGAACACTTCATTTTATGAATTAGGTGTGAAATCAGATTAGCTGGTGAAATTCAAATACTATCTCAAACACCTAAAAAAATTGTTCTTAAACTTTTCTATCACTATCAATTCTATCCCTAGAACTGATAAATTTTGCGTGTTAGAACTATTTATATAGTTTTAATATGCTATCAATTTAACCAAATGTCTTTGCTGTTGTCATATTCTATCCTTTATGAGGTTTATTTATTTTGAATACAATTCTGCTATACCAGTACTTATTGAAGTGAGTTTCATGTGAGATTTTTCTCTATAAAATTATTTCTGCAAATATTGTGAAATATTTTATTTCATTTCTCAAATTGTTAGAAAAATTATTATATAAGATCATTTTTTTAAAACTAATTTTTGTTTTGGCTTAAAATATTGTTTGAAAATGTATATTTGATTTCATGTTGTAATTTTATTTGAATTTTGGTATCAGTTTAGGACTTCCATTTAAAAGCTTTGTTTTATTATGTACTTAAACAGAAAATAAAATTCATTAAGTTTATATTTGTGTGCTTAACTTTTATTTTTTTAGCATATATTAAATAGTTATTTCTCTTTTTGTTTTTAAATCTTTAAAAATATGTTATAACGATGCAGAACTGTATCAATGTAATGTTTTTGTAGAATTGTAAAATAACTAGAAAATGCTTACAAATTGATTGTATGATGAAATACATTGAGATTTATCTGAGAAATAAAATGCAGTATTTTCACATTTCAAATGAAATCAATGTTTGCAAAGTGTAAATTACCAACATTTATTATTAAGAATTTGTTAAATTTGTCTTTTCAGGAGTATTCAATAATGAGATATCACTTCAAGAGCATCTGATTAATTTCTAATACGTAGTGTTAAATCCAATATATATGGATACATTTTAATATTAAAAGTTTAACATGAAATAATTCTATTTTGATGGAATATTAGATAATTTTGTGTATGTGTGTAATTTTTTTTTACTCTAAACAAATCTGGTTAACACAAAAAGATTTCATTGAATTTCCTGTTTTTTGTATTTTTAGATAAACTAATTTTTTGTATGTAAATGGTACAGAAATTAGGACTAGATCTATATTACTCAAAATGAAGATGGTGAAATGAATAAAATGATGAACGATATCAAACATTTTGTTGAGAATTTGATGCTGAAAAAGAATCGGATCCCCCCCCCAAAGACAAGCAATACTTTTTAGCTGTTTATTACATATATAAAATATGTAAAATTATTTGTAGTGTTAACAATACATCTAATATAAGATGATGTACAATATACATGCAGAGATAGGAGCTTTCAATGTGTTTATACCTACAATTGTAAATTTTAGCATTAACTTAAGTTAATCAAAATTTGGCAACATCTGAAATATTGGTGAGTTCCCCCTTCCTCATTGAATGTGTATTGCAGTTTTAAAAAATATTTTGCCTTTATTTTAAATGAAAATTACAGAAGTTAAATAATAATTTGAGATATAACTTTTAATTTTTTTGTGTATTCCTTTAAAAATGCTTATTTGTTTATTTATTTTCATGAATTTCATACCTTAATAGATTCTGGGTGACAAAACAAAAGAAAAAGAGAGTAAAGGCAAAAGAATACAGAACAAGATACCCGTATGGTCACTGCTTGAGAAGGTTCCATGGTAAATAAGTTTAATTTGTTTTTATTGATTTTTAAATACCATCACATCTTGATTAACAAGCAACATTTTCTGACAAATCTTGCTTTAATTCAGAACTGTGTTTTAGTTCAGAGGCAGTCCATGTGGAAAGCTTTTATTTCTATAATTCTTTTTTATTAAACCCATAAAAACCATGTAAAAACAACTCTGTTGTGTAGGTTGAATTGATTAATTTTGCTTTCCTCAATTTAAATAGAAAAAAAATTACTTTGGTTTGTGAATCGATTCATGAACTAAGGTATGACTGTATAATAATTTTAATTGGAACATTCAGCATGTGTTTTTAACAGATCTTATCCCCCCCCCCCCCACTTTTTTTTTTTTTTTTTTTTTTTTTGAAAAAAGTAGCAATTTTCAAGTTTCTCAGCTTATGTTTATAAGTAAAATTTGGTTGATATTGTATGTTTGTATATTCATTGTATGTTTCATCATTCATATTTTGTATGAAAATGTTTTTTCTCTCACTTTCTGTGTTAGGAATGTGTACTCTCCTTCCATCAGTTGGTGATGAGATTCTAAATTGGAAATATCAAGTTTTAACAAATGATTATGTATTTGCTTCAGTTCTAGAAAATAAATCTTGGGAAAAAGGTATTTTACATTTTGCTTTATTTTCATAAGGAGTAATAAATTATTACTATAAAATGAAATTTATGTATAAGTATTTATGAATATTTGTATATGTGTTATGAAAAATATAAAATAATTATTAACTCATATATTTTTATTTGAATTGTAAGATATTTTGATCATTTATTTCTTAATTGTTCTATTATTTCTTTGTATAAATAAATGTGTATAATTGCTAAAAATTATTATTAAAAAAACTTCGATCATCCACTTTCCACCTTAAGGTTTTCCTGCACCAGAATCCATTAAAGATTATACTGAAGATGACGCACTGTTATCCATGATTGAAACTGAATATACTGAAAAGAAATTAAGGATGAGAAAAAAAATTGTGTCATTTTATATACCTGTCATTGATAGTACCTGAATCAAATTTCTAATGTAAAAATATGTGAACAATTTGAGTTTTTCTTTGCTATTTAGGTATATTTAATAAAAATGTATGTATAATATTTTATTTCAAGGCTCACTTCATTTTGATAATCTTAATGTCTTAATATTATGTAAAAATTTTGCAGAACTGTATAGATTTATTAGAACTTTGGTTTTGTCAACTTTATTGTTCTTGTGCATAATTATTGTGAGTAGTAATCAGATATATTAAAAAAGGCATGTAAAGTTTATTCAAACATGTTAATTTCTTATCTAATCTAGTTACTACTGGTGTAAGGGAATGGAACTTTAAATTAGAATTATATAAAATTATACATTGATTCCATTTCTACAGTTGTATCACTCTTAAATGTAAATTAGGAACACTCCTGTAGAAACAAAAGTGTCCAACCTGTGGCCCACATGTAGCCCAAAACATGCATCAAGATAGCCCAGAAAGGGAGTGTAGAGAAAAAGAAATATCAATTATCAGTACAAGAAAATATACCTCCATAAAATTAATTCGAATCCTTGTTCCAGGTTTTCTCTTCTGAGTAAGTCTTCTGCCCCCCCTTTTGTTGTGCATTGCATGATTCGTCGCATATCTCATTACTCCTCTTGGAATACAAGGTGTATCTATTAAGTAATAAGATTGATGTAAAACATTTTATACTTACTAATACTAAATAACTAACATAAACTAAAAATTCTCAAAAACATCAGCATGCTATAAACATTCATTGTTACATACTTCTTTCAATAAATAATAAGTTTCATTAGAGGTATTTCCAAGTTTCTTACGAAATTTCACTACAATATGTTGCTTTATCGTTAGACTTATCATTTTTCTGGCAAAACAAAAGAATAACTCTAATGCGAACAAAAGATACAGCTATATGGATTTGATTACAGAAGAGAGAAACAGTACATTCGAAAAAGAAGGCTGTATACTAAACAGCTGTCTGAAGCTGGTGTTTGGCGCATGCGTACTCTTGTAGCAGTGTCAGTCTCGTTACTTAATATCCACAACTCATAGTTTGAGAACAATTATGGGAATAGGTATATGAATCGAATTTGCGAGCTTTTCTGTTAATTCACTAAATAAAATGAAATAGTAATTGACTCATAGGTTTTTACCACCTGTTTAAAGCAGGTAAATAAAATTTTCACTCATTATTTGAATCTTTCTCTAAATATAAGTATCATTTTTTTTTCTAGTATTATCTTCATCTTTACCAAAGAAATAATTATTTTAATGGATTTTAGCGTGAACTCTCCATGACTCAGCAAAATTCTGTAATAATGTTTAAAAAAAGGAAATACTTATATATCAATGAAAGAAGATTATTCAATGAAAAACGGACTGATAACTATTTTTTCATTGAGAGAAACTTTGAGCACTCAGTGTAATTTGAAAATGCATTATGCACAAATACATGCCTCCAAATTTGCTGCATATCAAAGAGAATGTTGTAAAGACAAAATAACTGTACTAAAAACAAGCCTTGTATCTCAACAAAAGTTTTTAAAAAACCTGTAACAATCCAAATAGCATCTTTTGGAAATGTTATTTATGTAGTCACAAATTTAATTTCCAAAAAAAATCAATAACATTTTCAGATAGCAACTTTATTAAGGAATTCCTGGAAAACATGTAGATATACTTTTCCATAATCAGAAAGACAACATTTCTAAAGTCAGTTTTTCTTATTAAACTATTGTGAGAAAAATTGACAAACCATTAATATCTATTGAAAAAGGTTTAGTTGAAAAGTAATGTAAAGCTCAAAGCTTGCAATTTTAAATTGTGTTTGTGACAATGGTTGCAAAAACTGATGCTACTGATACATCTCAAATTGCCATTTATATTAAATGTTTTAGTGATGATTAATAATGTGAATGAAGAAACAGCTTCTCTTCAGTACGTTTAAAAAACACTACACATCATTAACAAATTTATGTGAAGCAGTGAATAAAATGTTAACACTATTATTTTTATCTTTACCAACATATCTGGTGTAGGATAGTGTCTAGCTATGATATATTTATTTAAAAAAAAAGAAGAAGGGCTTGTAAAATTGATAGAAAATGACTGCAGTCTGAAATTCTTGTTTGATGAAGTAATATTCCAAGAAAATGTGTGCAGAAAAGCTTTGAAACTGGTCCATATTATTCAAATCATTGTAAAGAATGTGATTTTTACTAAGGTCTGGGGATTGAATCATTCCAGGAATTTCTTAAATAGTTATATGATTAGTATGGTCATATACTTTAAAAAAGTGTGGAGGCTTAACCAAGGTCAATTGTTAAAAAATATTTTTTTTCTCCATGTACTTAATGAAATGTATTGTTTATGATATGGAAAGCAAAATGTACACTAGAACTTGATGATCAATGGGATTGCAGATTTATCATTTTTAGTAGATTTGACTGCTCTTTAAAATGGCTTAATTATGTGTCTTCAAGTTAAAAACCAACCTATCAGTATAATGTTTCAAACATTAAATGCTTTACACATGAAATTTAAATTATGGAATAAATTACGGCTTGTATTGTATGCTACCAGCAAATTTTCAAATTTAATGCATCGAGTTGCAATTTGACATACAACTTAAAGAGAAATTTCAGATAGTATCTTTATTGGACTTTTATAAAACATACCTGTCCAAATACAAATATATCTTCCTGTACAGTCATCCATTATCCATGTAATCATTGTTCAGTATCATGTACATTTGTGAGCAACTATTTTCAATACTGAAGCATACTAGGAATCAAATTAGTACGAGAATATTGGATGAATATTATTTATTTTTGCTCACAAACTATTGTTAGTGTCTTAGAATTACATATATTTATTTTGTGAAGCCCCAAACAATTCATCTTCCAATGCGTCCCAGGGAAGCAAAAAAGATTAAACACCCGTGTTATGGAAGGATTTCTTAGCCTTTATTTCATGATAGATTATAATCACTTAAATAATTATTTGTCATTAATAACATGTCTGCATCAAATTTCTTATCTTTTTTCTACAATCACATAATTTGATAAATTTTTCTTGAATAAATTCACTGTCAAAGAACTGGAGGAATGTGTTCTTTTGATTTTTACTACATACAAATTCATTAATGGTCAAGTTAACAATAAAATTTCTACCTTTCTAAAAAGTGTTACATATTAAAATTCAAATGAGTGTAATATTTTAACAATTTTTTTAGATTAAATTAGAGATATATGAACGTTTTGAATGAAATTGATCTTTTTTTGTTTTATTGGATGATTAAACTTTTAAGCATATCTTGATTTTAACTGTTTCAATTGCAAAAAGGGGGAAAAAACAAACATTCTTTTTTTAAATGGTTATGATTGCAATATAAATTAAAACTTGCTATCCAAACATTTGCAAAAAGTAAGGTAAGAAATTATATTAATTCTAGATTGTTGGGGGTGGGGGACCAATCTTTGAATTATCCAAATCTTTACAATGAACTATTATTTTACAGTATCTTTGCAAATGAGAAGAATCAAATGTATTGCTGTTTCCCAAATAATTTCTTTGCATTGTTTTTCCACATAAATTAATTTTTTTTTATCAATAAAGAACTGAGTGCAATATATGAAATCTCTTAAATTTTTAGTAAAGTGTGAAGGCAGGTAATCAAAAAGTTTTTTTTTCCAAATCTTTAATATCCATGATAGTTGATAATTTTAAGTGAATCATTGTTTTATCAGTTTCTCTAAGATTAAATTTTTTTCATACCCTGTTATTTAAATTTCTTTTTACCGATATGATTATTTTTTTCAATACTATAATGTTATAATAGATTTATGTATTGGTATTGAGAGGGGCTTACATGCAAGTGTGCTCCATTTTTGCATACATGCACAAAAACTCTTGGTTGAATTTATATTTCTTATAACTATCATTATATATAAAAGATATAATCTTATCATAATTATTTTATTTGCATTAATTCAAAAACAAGTTAAAGCAAAATTTTTGTTGTCACAATAATTTTAAAAGTTGAATAAATAATCTTGTTGGAATAGGAAAAAATATGTTTTTTCCCTTTGTTTAACTAATACTTAGTGGAAATTTAATAAGTTTAAGCTGTTATTTATTTGTTTTTACCTCACTAAAAAAATCTCATCTGAGTTATGTAGGTTTAATTATGTGGTCAGGAAAAAAGGAATTTATTTTGAAAGCTATGTATTGTTTTCTGCAATTAAAAAAATGTTTGTTGATATATTAATACTGATTCATCATCATAAATAATTGGGAATATAGTATCTTTTTACATATTAAAATTAAATATATTGTTTCAGCCCATTTTTTTTAGAATTAGCATCTTATTATTTATGTATTAATTGCACATATATGAATTTAATATAAATATATTATTGAATTTTAGTTATTTATATAATCATTCCAGAAACTAGTAACATTATCATTTATGTATTAAAACTTTTTTTTTTATAATTTTTAATGTTTTACAGTGTCATTAATAAATGCAACAAAAATTCATGACCTTAAAAAAATTTAGTTGAAGCTGTATGAATGTTTAAGACAAGCTTCGTTCAAAATATTCGTTTATTTGCTAATAAGGTAATTTAAGTAGCTAAATGTATTTTCAGTTCAAGTGTTTTACTGAGAAGTCTCTTCTGGTCCTTCAAACAGTTTTGAGAAGTCAAATGTTGCATCAACTTCTTGGAATATTGCAAATATCAAAACTCCCATAACTGTTGTAGCACATCCAAGAAAAATTATAAGAATTGATTCATCACTGCTTTTCTTCCAGACTTCAAAAAGTAAAGATAAGGATATTATTACAAATGCAGAATATAAAACATAATATTGTGTAGTCACTACTATTGTGTTGTAGAAATGTAGAGCCCTATTCAAATATTCAAATTGCAACAGGAGGCAAATGCCTACTGTTAGACCACAAGTCATGGGCACCCAGTGAAATAATCTATCTGTAAAAATGAGAAGAACTCCTTTCAGTGCCACTACTACTACAGATCCAAAAATGGCACTTTGCACAGTGTAGGCTAAAGAGTTTATTTGTCCCCATTTAGGTATCAAAAAACGCATCATTATAATTGTTACAATAAGAAGACTAAAATTATACATGATAAATAATGGAGCACTGGCCAAGTAAACAAAAGTTTCGATATTATATATGTGTGGTTCTCTTGGAACATGAACTATGTTTACCAAACATCCACCTAGAGATGTTGCGAAAGCCATTTTCCAGTATTTATTTATCTTCTCACCTAAAATGCTTGACGATGCAAATGCAGTCACTAGAATCATCAACATCTGTAATACACAGACTAAAACCGCTGGCGCAAAAAAGAAGGCTACGAAGTGAAGAATGTCTCCAATCATCATAAGTGAATGTGCCAACCACCATTCTTTATTTTTATAATAAGCTTCTTTTTTCTCCATTCTCAAAATACATCTTTTCTTCAGTACAAAACTGAGTCCACAAAGAATGCTTGCTATTGTAGCACAAAACAAACCGAAATATATACTCCCTGCTTTAAATTTTTGAAACTTAAGAGATTTTATGTTCCTTTTATCTCTCTGGAATAATCGGTCTATAATTCTTTCATTACGCTGATGCCTAACATTGACATTTCTTTCGAAGTTGCGACCGCTGTTGATTTCCAGAAGTATTTCGATTCTAGATTTCCGATTTTTGTAAAAGTTTTTTGATGCAATCAGTAATCTAGCTTTATCCAAGGTGTCAAAATAAATTGCTTTGGAGGTGAAAATATGTACAATTTCCTCTGCTTTTTTAGGTAAAAAAATCCTTTTTCTGGTTTGTTTGAAAGGGAGTAAGTGCTTCATATTTAATGCAGCCTTAAAATATAATTTTGATGGTTGCCTTCCATCATAAGTTGCATGCCAGCCAGATAATTCTGTACTATCTACACTTTTTTGTTCGAAATTAAGACCATGTTCCCTTAAAATAGCCAAAATTGGTATTATTGTGTGTCTGTAACAGTTAGCATTCTTTCTTGTAGACTGAAATGTTCTAACTATAAATGGACCATAAGTTGCCCTTTTTTCAATCCTTGATTTATTTTGATCTGAAGGATGATTCGAATAGCTTAAATATTCTTCGGTCTTATTTGTATTTTCGACCGTAGACTCGAGATGCGTCTTCGGATTACTAACATGGAATTCTTCAAAAATTGTACCTAAATGGGGAGAAAATATGAATACATTACTTTGTATATATGTGTGAAAGGGTAAGAAATGGTAACGAAGAAGTGAGCGAATGTGATCAGAATTTGAATAAATTCATAAAAATCTTCTAGAGCTAAAGGCAAGCTTCAAACATTTTCTATAACTAAATCAAGTCTGATAAACTATTATTGAAACTGTAAATAGTAAGTGTCAAGAAAAAATTAGGTTAAACGTAAGGCTTTCAGAAATACCGTTACTTAAATATGATTTGTCGTATGATGAAGGGAACAAGTTTAAAACACAGTTCAAAAGTATTATTGTTTGTAATGAAATATAATACTAACAAAGAATCAAACACTTCATTAATAGTAATTTTCTTTAGGCGATCAGCAAGATAAATACAGATTGTTGCCGGCACGCATGAATCATTGTATAAATCTCTGCAAGATAGATATGATAATAAGATATAGTGCATAGTCGCATGAATTCAGTTTGAGGGATATAAAATATTACATTTGAGCCGACTGAAAAATGTGAATTCTTTATTGAGAAATATTGGCACATGAAAAGTTATTAACACTTGAGTTAAATATCTTTGGTGAAAAGTTGTTTATCAATATGGTTTTACCGAAATTGAATAGTTACAAGAAAAGCATACGAAATGCCCTTGACATCCACTGAATTAGCCAATTGGGGGGGAAATTCATTTGTACTAGAAAGATGCACATTTTTTCGAAATGTACAAAATTGCGGAATCCAAAATGTAAAACCAAAACATCAAACCAAGATTTAAAAAATTACTTTGAATTCTAGCAATATTTATGCAAAAAATCGCATTTTTCTCTCTGTACAATTGCAGCTCTTTTCTAAAGATGGTTCCATATCAGAGATTCGATTTTGGCAAAAAACGAACTGTCTTAATTGCTTGTTAATCGTAAATCAGAATATTTAGGTAAAATATGCAAAACACCTATCTTCTGCATTGAAGGAATCGTGGAAACCAAAACAGCGATAGCGATGAACAAAAAGGCAATCCTAAATTTGAGTCTTCTTTAGTGACCTCAAGCATTCTTGATATGATGGTTGGTTTAATGAATGACACTGAAATCCTCTTGAGACATATTGTGTTAAACACAAGTTATAAGAATTTGGTGTGATAAAACAATTTAAATTAAATAGAACGAAATAAATTTTAATAAAATTAAATGTGTGAGGTAAATTCTATGTTATTTAAAAAGTGAAATAAATTTGAATGAGGATTTTCCCCAACCAAGTTAATTAATCATAGTGGAAAAGATTTAAAATGAGAACGGGGTTAAAAGCAGAGCACAGTCAAAATATCTCACAATAAGAGGAGAAACACAATGGTTACACACAGGTGGATCGTCCTCCAGATAAAGGTGTCTATATGCCAATCGTGTGTGAAATACGTAGATGTGCCAAAATAACGTCTTGTCTCCTATACAATAATGATTATCAATGACAAAAAATAGGTTTCTCCTGATGCAGTTTGTCATCTTTTTTTAGGTGCCAGTGGTCATAAACAGTTGATTTAGTATATCGCAATATGGAATGGTGAAAGAGATTGCACTGGTTGCAGATTTAGCTGTTTTATCCTCTGTCTTAGTGCCTCCGATACCAACGTGGGAAGGTATCCAACAAAAAATCTCTTGGTTGTTGTCTGACTATAAATTATGAATTTCTTTTGTGTCAATGATTAATGAGTGTGAAGAATGATTTGTGGAGGTTTTGAAGATTCCAATACGCTCTTGGAATCAGTAAAGGCAATAAAATTTTCATTGCGATTACTTGAAATATTTTCAAACGCCTTAGCGGAAATCTCACAAAAACGGAACATGAAGGATGAAATTGAAAAGAATGAAGTGAAATGTTTATCAAACTTAAGGCAACTCTAAGATTTGTTGACTTCACCAATGAAACCATCAATGTAACAGGTCAATTGAAAAGTCCCCGGCCTACCATAGTAAAACACATTTTTTTTGGCAAAATTAGTTTTTTTTATTCAACATAATGCCCTTCAAGGGTGATACACTGATTATAGCGACCCTCCAACTTTTCGATACCATTTTTGTAGTACGATTTGTCCTTTGCTTCAAAATAGGCCTCAGTTTCGGCGATCACCTCTTCATTCGACGAAAATTTCTTCCCAGCGAGCATTCTTTTGAGATCTGAGAACATGAAATAGTCGCTGGGGGCCAGATCTGGAGAATACGGTGGATGAGGAAGCAATTCGAAGCCCAATTCATGGATTTTTCCCATCGTTTCCACTGACTTGTGACATGGTGCATTGTCTTGGTGAAGCAGCACTTTCTTTTTCTTCAATTGCGGCCGTTTTTCGACGATTTCGCCCTTCAAACGGTCCAATAACGCTATGCAATAGTCGCTGTTGATGGTCCTTCCTTTTTCAAGGTAGTCAATGAAAATTATTTCATGCGCATCCCAAAATACAGACGCCATAACCTTGCCAGGCGACTGTTGCGTTTTCCCTCGCTTTGGAGCGGGTTCATCGTGTGCAGTCCACTCGGATGACTGTCGATTGGACTTCGGAGTGAAATGATGGAGCCATGTTTCATCTATTGTCACATATCGACGCAAAAACTCGGGTTTATTACGTTTGATCATCTTCAAACATTGCTCCGAATCATCAACTCGTCGTTGTTTTTGGTCAAAAGTGAGCTCGCGCGGCACCCACTTTGCACAGAGCTTTCTCATACCCAAATATTCGTGAATGATATGATGTACACTTTCAGTTGATATCTTTAGAGTATCTGCTATTTCATTCAATTTCAATTTACGGTCATTCAAAATCATTTTGTGGGGTTTTTCAATGTTTTCGTCGGTAACAACCTCTTTGGGGCGTTCACCGTCTTCGGTACTCATTTCACCACGTTTAAACTTAGCATACCAATCCTTGATGGTTGATTTTCCTGGGGCAGTGTCCGGAAATTCGGCATGAAGCCAAGTTTTTGCTTCAACTGTATTTTTTCTCTTCAAAAAGCAATATTTTATCAACACGCGAAATTCCTTTTTATCCATTTTTTTCACAAAAACAAAAGTTGCTTCACTCAAAATGCTATAATTCACAAACTAATGATCCGACAGCTGTCAAACTTATACACGTATCTTTTGAGGGTTAGGGGTAACTAAAAAACATATGGATTTAATTCTAGTAGCACCACCTATGTGTCAGGCCGGGGACTTTTCAATTGACCCGTTAACTGTGTTTTAAATCGAAGTATTGCTCTGTAAAGTCGTTAAAAAGTTGAACAAAAACATTTTGCGCAGTGCCTGACTTCTAAAGAATTTTTAAAATTTAAACACTGCTCGCTCGTTCGAAAGAGAAAAACCCTCTCAGGAGAGAGACATTAGATAAACCATAGATATCGATTAAGGTATGTACTTTTTTAAAATGGAAATATGGATTTTTTTTTTTTTTTTTTTTTTTGCCCGATAAGGTCGATTTAAAAATAAACTTTTCTTTGAAAATTACAAAGATGAAGAAGTTTTAATATAATATTAAAGAGACAAAAGTTGTCTCCTAAAGTCTAATAATTATTCGAAACATTGAATAGGTGAAGTATGGAAGGTTTTGGGAATGAAGTCAGTGTAGTATGATGTTCGGTTTGGATAAAACTGATTTTCTGGCTGGACCACATGCTACGCAATCATAATTTAATTTCAAACGAATCAGAGCACGTTCAGAAACGAATCAGAGAGAATATATTTACAATAACAACAATATATACAAAATTGTTGTTATTGTAAATATATTGTAAAAGGCAAGCACGATCAGAATCCAATGATGTATGCGATAAAATTTTTACAGTGTTTAGCGATTTTTCGTTTCCGAAACTGTAAAATATGAGAGCAAAGTTTTGTTGCAAAAAATTAGAGATTTTTTTTGTCTACTACATTAGTTAAAATATTGTTACAATAAATATCTAGATCCGGATGAAGTTTCCTTTGTCAGCAGAAATGCACACAAGCGGTTTTTGTTAGAGAGAAGCAGATGCCGTTTTCATTTGTCTAATTTGTTATTTTGTTTATAGCCTGTTGAAGTTGTCTCTCAATGTTTTTCATTTCCTTTTCCCATGTAAGAAATTTGTATATATAAGAGCTCTTGTATATTTTGTGTCAACATATATAAGAGCTTTTGACACATGGTTGGATGTTCGAAATGATGTTATTATTTTTTGCAATGAGTAAAAATGTGACACAAACACACAGGTCACAAACGTTTTCCATTCATGAATTAAATAATCCGATAAAATCGAGTCCACTTTAAGATACCTACGCTCTAAAAAAAATTTAATGAAAATTGGCAGGTTATCTTTTAATTCGCATTCATATAAATTTTTGAGAATTCCATTCCTCCAAGTACGGTCATAAGTTTTTTCAATGTAATAAATAATTGATATTAGATATTTTTTGTTGGATGGTATCTCTTACTTGAGAATGAGAGTAAATACTAATGAAAGCGAAGTCCAAGCGCTGTTGTCCTGTTTCCCCTCCAAAAGGAAAAATATTATTTTCGTAGCGGCGTAATTTAGGTTAAATAAAACAGGGGTATTTTCTGAAAGGGCATACAGTACTTGATGGAGGATGTCAAATAAGCGCAATCTCTAAGTCCTTGGCAGATGCACTTTATTTACATCAAAAGGAAATAAACCTATACATTTTTAGCTTATCTGGCAAATCGATAAGTGTAAAAAAAGAAATGCATGCAGTCCTTTTGAATTTGGATCATAATTTTTCGGCAAGCTTGTAATTTTTGGTTTTACTGAAGGTCACAAACAATATACCAACAGAAGAATTCAGCATTTCATAACATCAAATTCCCTGTAACATAGTTTTGCTAACCCTAATTTTTATAAGCCAAATAAGGTTGATTTGTTGATTGAAGCAGAAATATTCTTTGATATTTTGAAAAATAGAACTATTCTTGCTAATTAATCGTTAGTATTGTAGAAAACAGTGTTCGGATAGATAGTTTGTGGTGCAATGAAGAGTGAACAAAAAGCAAAAACATCGTAATTTCATCTCTCAGTTAGGAGAAAATGTAAGCAAAAATTTTGGAAACTGAAAAATTTTGAAAACTCACCCAGCTTAAAAGATGTAGAATTAGACAGTGAAAACTGTTTTTGTGCAACCAGTTGGAAAATTGGTTCCACAAAGATAAATTAGGAAAATATATACTAACACTTACCATGAAAGAAAATTTCCTTAAAAAAATCCATCATATCAATTAAAATTGCTTTTGAGGAATCGGGTGAATGTTATTCAACAGTTCACTGAACTAGAAAGTTAGAAACATATTCATTCAAAGTAAAAATCATCACATCTTATATATTAAGGGGTATAGATGCTGATAAATTTAAAGGCTCTGAACTGTGGTTTTAAAGGAACAGATTTTTTTTTAATGTCAAGAATTGCATTTTGGTCTTTGCGACATCACGATTGAGCAGGATGTAGATTTCTATCCGCAAGAATTAAAAGATGTTCCCAATAAGGTCAGTGCGTACGTACAAGAAATAGAAACTCCATATTATTAAAATTATTCGTCATTTACAAAACTGCATGGTGTTTACTTTTCATCGAGAACACTTAAACAACAACAACAAAAAACTGATGGTAATTTATCGAGCAATGAACTTTCTCATGCTTTGATTTGTATTGTGAGAAACATTCAGGAGAAAGCTTCTTTAGAAGGAATCATATGTTTGGAAAAAAAGAAACCATTAGCATAAAGAAATAATTTATTGTGCTTGTGCCCATTTCTGGATTCTGAAGGTGTTCTCAGAGTTGGTGGACTTTTATATAAGAAACGTAAATTTATATAAATTTTACCATAAACATTCGATTTTATTTCCCAATTACTATAATTTTATTTACTTTGTTATTAATTTTCATATTTTGTATTTTCATATAGGTGCAGAAGGAATTTCATCGTTCATTCGATTGATATCCTGGATCATTCGGGCGTGTAGTTAATGCAGTTTTAAAACAATGCGGTACTTGCTTAAAAGTGAGTTCTCCAAAGGTCTCCAACAAATGCTGGCAGATTTGCCATTAATTAGAGTAAACAAGTCAAGAATATTTGGAAAAGTAGACGTTTATATTGCAGGTGTATTCTTAAGGTATCCGTACACCTTTAAAAAGTCATTTTTGTGAAAATTTTCGATTTTCTAATTTTAATGTCAGTCTAAAATTTAAACTTTTTTCTTTCTAATAGTGTTTGAATTTTGCTTACACCGTATATAGAACTTAAGTTACAGAGATTTGAATTTTACTCAGTAGGTAATTTTTAATTGCATTTGAAAGTTTGTTTTTGATTTTTCTGAAAATGAGTTTTCTCGAAATATTCACATATGGCAACGTAGATATCAGAAAAAGTTACGAACCAAATTAATTAAAATTTTGCAGATATCTTTCTTATATACTATTTAAGATCCCTTACTACTTTTATGGTTGTGAAATTGATATGTTTTTAGTAACAAAAGTGTAAATCATGTATTATTATAACTTTTTTGTTTGATTTTTCATTGTCATTTGACTCGAAACAGAATAAAAATTGTAGTAATATGATTTTCAACATGAAAGTAGTACCAGATCCAAAAATGTTATGATAAATAACATAAAATTTACAGAATAACGATATTTTTTGTTTACTTTTGAGTTATGAGCGTTATTCTGGTAATCAATTTATGTACTATTTTCAACATGTTTTCCACACCAAAACTTTTTTTTAAATTAAAAGCAGGTTACTAAATATGTTTTTCATAGTTTTAGGTTATATTTTAGCAATAAAAAATATTTTGATCGCAAATATCAATGTTGTTGGATATCAATGCATGTTTGCTTTCCCTTTACTCAACGTAAAATAGAAAGGGCCGCTCCATGTAAACTCTGGCTGCGCATGCGTGCAATGGATGGTGAAGTTCTCTCCTAAGAACCGATAATACGTCACTATGACTACTGTTGCTGAATCTCCGAGCGTGAAGCTGTTGCTGGCGCCCCAACTTATATGTATGTCTTTCTGTAAACAAACCAGCTTTTCGTAATTGTGCCATGGTTCTCATTGCGTTTACTTCCAATAATGGTTTTGGACCCAGAAACTGAAACGATGAACCATTAGCAGTGCACATTGTGAAAGAATCGGGGAGTCTTTACTTAGAGGTGTTGAAGGTTTTTTCGAAGCATGCTGAAATCATGGCGCAACTCAACGCTATAGGGAAGCTGAACAACCAAAACTATGATATCTGGAAGTTACAAATCAAAGCAGTCTTGATAAAAAAAAAAAACAACCACTGGGATTACGTCAACGGCAACGAAGCTAAGTCTAACGAAGGTGCCACGCCCCACGCTATTGAAAAGCTACGGAGATGGACTTAAAAGCTCGTGCGGACATTATATTGTCTATCAACCCAAGCGAACTTTGTCATGTTAGACATTGCACAACTTTCAATGAAGTTTGGGGGAAATTAAAAGCTGTATTCTAATCTATAGGACCAGTCAAAAAGGCTTCGCTTTTGAAACAACTATTGTTCCGAAAAATGACCGACACAGAAACAATGTCGGATCATCTTAAAGAATTTTTCGACATAGTAGATGAGCTGAAAGAAATGCAGCTAGATATCGCCGATTATCTCTTATCTATTTTACTCCTTTACAGCATCCCGGACTATTTTGAAAATTTCCGATATGCCATTGAATCCAAAGAAGAACTGCCGAATCCTGAAGGTCTCAAAAATAAAATTGCTGGAAGAATTTGAAGCAAGAAAAAGAAAGATAAATCCTGCATCACAGTGTGCTCTACACTCTTCAACAAGAAAGGATAAGCAGTATTCAAAATTGATTTCTGAGAACTGGAATGCAAACCAAAACAAAGCAGCAAATCAGAACTCTTTTAAAAATCTAAAGTGTAATTATTGCTCAAAGTATGGACATAAAGCATCTGAATGTCGCGAGAAAATATTCGACAGAAAACACGCATCTCCTAATTACAACTCGTCCATGTTAGTGAAATCTGATAAATATGCATCGTCGGCTTATGTGCTATAATAAAGACCAGAATGAAAGAAATTCAACCTCCTGGTGTTAAGATAGTGGAGTCACCTCTCATATGTGCAACGCTGAAAAGCTATTCAAAAAAATAAATAAAGAAACAAACTGTTTCGTAAAATTAGCTGTCGATAAGACCACTGAAGTAACCGGCAAAGATTCGGTTAGCATAACTGTTCAAAATGCTAAACACTCCTGGACAATTCTTTTGAAGAATGTATTATGTGTGCCGGAATTAAAATGCAACTTAATATCAGCATTTAAAGCCACAATGAATAATCAATCCGCTATTTTCTCCGAAAAAGAAGCAAAAGTAATTGAAGCCAATGGAACTGTTCTGATGACAGCGATCCGCAAATGAGATTTATACTACGTAAAACCGATAATTGAAACGGCAACTAACGTCACCGAATTTCAAAAATGGCATCATGTTTGTATTATTTTATTTTCATTAATGATAAATCAAGATATTTAGATATAAAGTTGTTGAAAACTGAGGGTGAAGTGAAAAAAGCCTTCATAAAGTATAAAGCTTTAATTGAAAATCAAACAGGAAAGAAAATTAAAACACTTCTTACCGATAATGGATTAGAATATTGCGGATCAAAATTCGAAACTTTTCTTGGAGAACAAGGCATCCAAAGAGAAATATCTAATGTTATGACCCCTCAACAAAACGGAGTTGCATAAAGAGCAAATCGTACTGCAGTTGAAATGGGCAGATGTCTCTTAAATCATTCTGGATTAAATTCTAACTTCTGGGCCGAAGCAATTAATCGTTCTATTTACATTGGTAATCGCTCGCCTAGCAAAAGCATCGGGAATTCAACTCCATACGAACACTTTTTTGACATCAAGCCAAGTGTGTCACACTTTAAAGTGTTAGGACAAAAAGCATACGTGTTGAATAAACGATTGAAAGGCAAATTTGAGCCGAGATTGAACGAACATATCTTCATAGGATATTCAACAGAATCGAAAGCATATCGGATGTTTGATAAGAAAACCAGAAAAATAACAGCAAGCTGAGGTGGGAGATTTATTGACGAATTTGAAAACCATCTGCCAGCGTCAGAAATGAAATTCATTATCCTGCCTGAAAAAAACAAAATTCAACTCTCAGCCAGGATACGTCATCTGTCCTTCACAATGTAACGAAAAGAGAAGCAACGTGATTGGACTCCCAAACAGAAACCGAAGTTTCAGATAATTGTGACGTCATTCTTCTGTGTAGAAGCGTTAGTCACTGCGCACTAGGAAGGCCTAGGACAGAGATGGCGAACCAATGGCAAGCGACACAATATTTTGGGTACGCACCGATCACAAAGTTCACTATGAAGCATATTACGAAAGAACGTGAGTGATCCAACGCTACGTAGTGTTCGGGCGCGGGGCTTCGGGCAGGAAGCGTGCTCGTTTGTTATTGTAGTTACATCGTGGACTATAATTGCTAATGAAGCATAGTTTGTTTACGCGTAACATAATAGTCGATTTCGTTGATATAACTGTATTTAAAGTTTAATTGTGTTATATTTACGATTTTATACTGTTATTTAATATGGCTAATTCAGCAAAAAAAAAGTTTAAGATAGTAAGTATATCAGAGAATTTCAAACTTGGTGGACTGAAAAATATGGCATGATTAGTAAAGGCGACAAAGCGGTTTGTGATTTATGTTCTGGAACAGTGGTATGTAAAACATCGTCTGTCAAACGGCATTTCGAAATAAATCGCAAATTCGTTAGTCAAAAAAGCGAACCAGAGCAGATAGAATTAATTGTAAGTGCAATGAAAGACCGAAATAAACTGTCGACGCCTATAATTAAATATGTTGGCAAAAATTGTCATACGAGCGCAACAAGTTACTCGGCTGCAAATGTCATTGCTCGGCATAGTAAACCCTTTCAAGAGGGAGAGTTTTTAAAGGAAGCCTGGTTAGCATGTGCGCCCTCACTTTTTGATGATTTCGATAATAAAGGTAATTCAGCGCATCAAAGACACTCTCCTCTATCTAGAAACACAATAAAAGAAAGAATTTTAAAACTGGTTGGAAATGTCGGAGATCAACAAAAAATACACATTAATTCCGCAATTTTTATATCGCTATGTCTTGATGAAAGCACTGGCGTCACTAAATCTGCACGTTTAGCTGTTTTTGCTCGATATTGCGTAGGAAACGTCCCCAAGGAAGAATTAATTACGATAACATCGTTGCTAAAAATTGTTTCAGTAACAACTGATGGTGTTCTAAGTATGGTGGACAATAAAAATGGTTTCATAAGTTTATTTCAAACAGATGTAGGACATCGATTCTTGAATTCCCCGGCATCATTCACCAACAAGCCTTGTGTGCTAAGAGTGATTTAATATCCCTTGATTATGTAATGGCAGTAGTCACAAAAATAGTCAATATCATTTCGTCGCAGGCTTTAAAGAAGTGAAAGTTTGATGCTTTGTTAAATGAAGTCATCTTGGTGTATAATGGGTTACTGATGTATAATAATGTTCGCTGCTTGAGCCGCGGGAACGTGCTTCAAAGATTTGTTGATTACTTGGAAGAAATCAGACTGTTTCTGCAAAATGATGGGTAAAATCTACATTTGTTGGATGTTATGTGGCTTTCAAAATTAATGTTTTTTACAGAGATATGACAACATTTCAATGAATTGAAAGTGAAACTTCAAGGCACAAATAAAACAATTATGTTCATGATAGATCTCATTCGCGCTTTTGAAGCTAAACTGCATGTTTTCACACACTCAGGAACGATATTATTATAAGAAACTACAATTGTTTTCCAAACTTGAAAAAAATATCAATGATTTAGATATACATGAGAAACCAGGTGAAGAAACAGTCACTGATGAATTAATTTTGTAATTGATTCCTTAATCAATGAATTTTCAGCGAAATTTTCTCAGTTACAAGAATTATCGGAAACACTCAAGTTTATTAAGTACACTGAGTGTTTCCGATAATTCTTGTGAGTTCATTTGATAAACTGAACTTGTCCCAATTCGATTGGTTGGAAATTGAAGAATTTGAAATGCAGCTGATTGATTTCCAGTATAATTCTATATGGATTCAAAAATTTATTGAAACAATTGAAACAAAAAGATTGGCAAGCAATATAAGTAAGAATGCAAATAACAAAATTTTGGAAACATGGAATTCGTTACCAGACATATTTAACTGTTTGAAGAAAATGGCTCGTTTTATTTTAACTATATTTTCATTTACCTATGCCTGCGAGTCATTATTTTCAGAGATGAATAACATTAAAGAATGACTTATAAACCGTTTGACAGATGATTCCAGTAAAGCATGCATCCTGCTAAAAGTAGTTAACATCTTACAACCCTAATATAAGTTATTTGTCATCTAATCTGCTACGGAAGTCACACTATTGTTACTTTAATTTGAATTACACGTATAACTGAGTCATTATAAAATGTATTTTTTGTAGTAAATAAAGAGTTTTGAGTTGACAGTATTTAATATTATTACTTTCCCAAAAATCACGATGTCAAAATTATTTGAGGCACGTCTGTGACTTCATTAAACATTTTTTTTTTGTTTTTTTGAAAAAATGGCACGTTGATACATAAAGGTTCGCCACCCCTGGCTTAGGATTTTGAGAACAGGCAAAAGAGATCGTCTAAGAAAGGAATATGCAGAAGTTTCTATAATTACGGATTAATTTGAAACAAGCCTGAGCGTTCAAGAGGTACTCGCTGGATCAAACAAAACAGCTTTGAAAAATGATATGAAGGAAGGACATGATGCATTAATTAAAGAAAATGCATGGACTTTAGTTCCAAGACCCAAACATAAAAAAGTTATAGGATCAAAATGGGTTCTAAAAACAAAATTCAAAGAAGATGGAACTGTTGAAAAATTATATGCAAGAATTGTTGCAAAAGGATGTTCTCAAAAACCTGGAATAGATTTTAACAAGAATTTTTCTCCATTTGCAAGATTAAGTTCAATTCGATCTGTTATTGTTTACGCAGTTGAAAACAACCTCACTGGATATCAATTAGACTGTGATGACATACGTAAATGGAGATCTGAACGAAAAAATCTTTATGGAGCAACCAGAAGAATTTCGTGTTTCTCCTGATAAAGATCAAGTTTGTTTACTAAACCGTTCTCTTTATGGTCTCAAACTATCAGGGAGAACAGTGGTACAACAACCAGGACACTAAACTCAAATCCCTTGAATGCTGACAAATGTGTTTATCAAATGAAATCATCTTTTGCAGAAGCAATCATCATTGTATTTGTTGATGATTTAATAGTGGTTACCAGCAGCAAAAACGTTTATGAAAATACTCGTGGTGAGTTAGGAAAAGTTATCGAAATGAAAGACTTAGGTCTATTGCATTATTGCTTAGGAACTGAATTTAAACAAGATAAAAGCAGTTTAACATTATTCCATTCAAAGTACATTGATGATGTCTTGCACAAGTGTTCAAAATGCAAGATTCAAAAACCGTTGAAACTCCCTTTGATACAAGCATTAAACTAACCAAAGAGATGTATCCATAGATTGAAGAAGAAAATCGGAAATGCAAAACTTACCATTCCGATCTTTAATTGGGTCTCTAATGTATCTGTCTGTCGCCACAAGACCAGACATAACTTACGCTGTCAATTTTCTTAATCAGTTTAACAACAATCCAGGGAAAATACATTAGATTGCAGCAGAAAGAATCCTGAGATACTTGAAAGGAACTAAAAATCAAGGATTAATTTACAAACAATCTGCAAAACCATTAATAGGATATGTTGATTCTGACTGGGTTTTAGATTTCAACGACAGGAAATCTTGTACAGGATATGTCTTCAAGTATGCTGGAGGAACTATTTCTTGCGAAATAAGAAAACAAAGAAATGTTGCATCATCAACCACAGAGGCAGAATATATGGCTCTCTCAGAAGTTTCAAAAGAGACTCTTTACCTACAAAGATTTCTCAATAAACTTTCACAACACATTGAAAACTGTGGTGTTTATTGACAATCAATCGTCTCTAAAACTTGTTAAAAACCCTATTTATCATTCGCGCTCAAAACATATTGACATTCGTCATCATTTAGTGTATGAAAATAATTTGTTTGATTTAAAATATTTACCATCTCATGAAATGTTTAAATAGCAATAAGCAGAAGGTATGTAGCAAATTAATTGGATTAACATGTATCTGTAATTAATCTCATATCTGTATATATTTATAAGTGCTTGCATTATATTTTTAAGGAATAATATTCATTAGAAAATTATATAATTGTGTTTTTATATGAAATAAGCTTTGAGAGGGGGGAATTGTTGGATATCAATGTGTGTGCATATTTGCTTTCCCTTTCCCCAACGTAAAATAGAATGCGCCGCGCCATGTATGCTCTGGCTGCGCATGCGCGCAATGGATGGCGAAGTTCTCTCCTAAGAACCAATACGTCACTATGACTACTGCTGCTGAATCTCCAAGCGTGAAGCTGTTGCTGCGCGCTAACTTATATGTATGTTTTTCTGTAAATAAACCACCTTTTCGTAATTGTGTCATGGTTCTCACTGCGTTTACTTCCAACAAATGTATTTCAAAAAAAATTGCGGATACCTTAATATAAACTTTCGCGAATCATTACATATTTTTTAAATCAATGCTTTATTTGTATTTTCATATAACTGTCCATTTTGAGATATTTAATGGATTGACCATTGAAGCCTTCTTAAGGGCTCTAAAAAGGTTTAGTTCTTGAAGAAACAAACCTGCTGAAATATTTAATGATAATGGGAGTAATTTTGAAAAAGCAAATAATGAACTAAGCAAAATAGTTAAAAATCTATTTAAAATGAAAAACAGTGATAAAATTGAAGATTATATATATAGTTAATAAAATCCTGCTTCGTGGACTCATTTTTGTTGTGTTTGGGAAACTGAGATTAATTTTTTGAAATAAAGAGAATAGTTAGAAATCGTATTTTAAGTTATGGGGAGTTTTTAACTCTGGTTATACAAATCCAGGCAGTACTCAATTCCCGACCTTTTTGTTCCCTCTCTGAAGACCCTAATGATATTTCAGCCTTCCCTCCGGAATACTTTTTGATCGGTTGGTTTTTGGTTTCTTTATCTGAACCTGATTATCTTGATAATCCTATGAATAAAGTAAACCGGAGGCAACTCGTTCAAATATTTATGCTGCTATTCTAGAAAAGAGGAAACAATGAAAATTTAAATAGATTTTAACAGCGACCAAAATGGTCTGAAGGTTATATGAAACTTATGGAAGGTGACATTGTACTTGTAAAAAATTTGGAAAACTCGAGGTATTTGAAAAAGCGCCTTGCTTGAATAATCAAATTTCCTTCTGGCAAGGATAATATTGTTAGAGTTTTGTTCAATTAAGATAAAAACAAAGCTTATCAACGTCCAATCACAAAAATGGATGCTTTACCTATTGTAAATTAATGTACGTACAGCGTGTAAATAGTAGGTATGAAAAAACTGTGTTTGGGAAAGGATGCATATAATTTTGCAAAAAAAATCTTTTGATCATTTCAGATGTACGTAGTAATTTGTAAAGAATTCTTGAAATATTTTGTTTCAGCTTATAACTGTTGGAGTGAACTATGTCATTCCAACAGGAGGCTTTTAGTTTAGTTTAATTGCTTATTAACGTCGCACTGGAAGCAATACGAGGGCGATGGGAGACGGACCTCGTAATTTTGAACCACGGTCTAGTGACGAGGATGACATCTGATCTGGCACCTCCTCTCCTAACTTCCACACCACGCCAACGGGAGAACTTTGGGCCCGACAGGTTTAACGTGCATCAACCCCGGTGGCATGGCGGGTCCTTAGTGGCCAAGGCTCAAACCCATGACTGAACGGAAACAGCTGGCCACGAATCCGAAACTATGATCACTAGGCTATCGCGGCCACTCCAACAGGAGGGAAAGGTGCTGGATGTTGGAGTTATTTTACCACACAATTTTGTTCCCTTCATATTTGTGCCAGAGTGCGCGCTCATGGAATTGATCAAGGTTGCCTGAGAACAAAAAAATAGTTTGAGAATATTTAAAATTAGAAAGAGAATTTTTAGGGCTTCTAAATTGGTTAGGAGATATATAATAAATAACTGTAAACTGTGGTTGCAAACACTTGTGGTTACATAATAAATTACCTTTCAGAATTACAGTCCATTATTTATTGAATTCTTAGAAATTTAAGCAGTTATTTTCCAGCAGATCTTTATGAATAACTTCTTTTTCTTCATCGGTATAAGCCATGTTTTTGGAACCAGAATGAGAAGAAATGCTTGCAGATTTTGAACGGTTTGTTTAATTTGACGCTAATATGTGTTAACTTATGTTTTGTAACTGAGGGTATTTTGCGTCTTACCATAGATTCCAGAAACCTGTTTTCAGTTTTATATTTCTTACCGTAGAAGAGAAACAAAAGCGAGAAAAACTTGTAGTTTGGTTTATCGTATTGATCGACAAGTAATGTTGAGAGTGTTAATTTTCTGTTGTGTTATTAACTTCTTCTGCACAAATGGTTACAGGATTTATGGAGACAGTGGTGTTGATTTTCTCTTGCTATTCGGTCCAGTTAGTGGTGATGATAGAATGAAGCTCACGGGATGAAGTATTATTTATACTGAAGTCTATTGTTAACTAGGCTGTGGCTATTTTAAGTTCATTGGAGACTAGAATGGAAAATAAAACACATGTCATTTTAGAATTTTTGACTACTGCAGAGTAAATGACGGATAAAATTGAAAGGACTGTTTTTTGAAGATAAGTAAGATCAGGGGAGGTAAAGATGTAAACTAAAGAAGTGGCTACCCATTTATATTCATTCGTTTTATTAACATTTCGCTAGAAGCAACACAAAGGCTATTGGTGACGGACCTCGTAATTTTGAATACCTCTGTCAAGTGACGAGGATGACACCTGAGCTAACACAACTCTTTTCTAACTTCCCCACCATGCCAACGGGAGGACTTGGAGCTTCGAAAGATTTAACCTGCATCAGCCCTGGCTACATGGCGTGTCTTTAGTGGCATCAAGGCTTGAACTCACTACTCGACGAAAACACCTGGTCGCGAGTCCGTGATCATGACCACTAGACAACTTCGGCCACTGCTCAGTTTTAAGGAATTTTATTTTTACATTGTTGCGAATTTGGGTCTATGAAGTGTGTGTTAGGTTGATATTTCCAAATATAATAGCTCTGTTGTTAAACGTAAAGATGAAATCAAGTTCTTCAGTGTAAATAATTCCTAGGAGAGGAGGAAATAGACGCTATCCTTAGTAGTACAGGTGCTTTTGAAAGCTGTCAGTATAACTAGTATGAAAATCTGATAAGATGAGATGTTGAAATACAGATTAACCGAAACACACACACACATATACACTAAGGAACATTAAAAGTAGCGCAACAAGAAGAAAACGAGCTAAAATCGCGAAACTTTGCAATGTAGTTGAACGATGGCCGATCCAAGTTTGTTGCCAATGCTCATGATCGCACACCCTACAATGACACTGCAATCAGGAAGTGAGTACTATATACCCCGACGTATTGAGAAAAAAAAATGATAAACGTAATGACCTCGTTCCAACTCTAGAAGGATTGTAGTAAGCGAAGAATGCCAGGTAGAAGTATGAGAAGACATTTCTCATAGTTAAGCGAGTTTGAGAGGGTCCTGATTATGGACATGAACACCTCAGGCTGGTTGACGATCCCCTGTTTCTCGCTAGGCTGATCGTTTGGTGCTTGCCGTCACAACGTGTTGAGATCAGAGGACACGATATGATACCCCCATGTAGAGAACCTAGTCTGGAGTGACCAGGAACATGACGTGGAGACAGGATCGCGCGACAAGCGCTCTTGGTTTGCCCAATGACTAGCTTCATGATACAATCAGATATAGAGCTTTCCAAAAGTCATTTCCAGAAGCCTTAAGGAAGCGAATTCACTCACCTTTTTCGTGTACTGATTTTAACACCGAAACATCGGTGACTCCGTCTACAGTGGTGCCAATCCAGAGCGATGTGGAATTTCCCAGATTGGCAAAAAGTGGTATTTTGTGATGAATCCCAGTTCGTTTTGGGGACACATGATGGCCACGTACGGGTGTGGAGGCGCATTGGTAAAGTACAATTCACCCTCGCTGTCGCGCGACACACTGCCGCGTGGCAGGCGTAATGGTGTGGAGTGCCATAGACTCTGATAGCTAGTCTACTGTTACTGTGGCACGTAGATCCTTAACGAGTCAACGTTATTCAACATTCTTCGAACCCACAAGGAACTCTTCCTAAATGGTCTTCTTTGTATAATGTAAGTATGTATTTTTCGACAACGAAGTTTCTTTAGATCACGTTTATCAATGTATGAATACTTTCTATATCAACTATATATTGTTCATTTAGTATTCACTCTATATTGTTCTTGTTAAATAAATCTGATTGTTTCTTTTTATTTCATGAATTAATAGTTATGCACAGTTTATTATGAAATTAAGGTACACTCGTATAAGTATCATTTTCTTTTATTTGTTCACACCGACATTCCTCATCGGTTGTGTTAAGTTTAAAATGTACTTTTAAACACACCTATAGCTAAATGTGTTGAATATCGAAAATATGATGTTTCTGGATAGAAATTTTGTTCCATCAAACCAGAGTATAATATATTTTTAACTTTCAAGGTAGTTTTGAAAAATGATATTTCTTAAAATTTACTTTAAAGTTGAAGCAAAAAGTGATTTTTTTTATTAATATTTAGTTGTACAAGATTCTAAAATGAAATTTAAAAAAATTACCATTTGCTTTGAGAAAGTCAAATTATGTATAATTTTATCACAACAAAAAGAAATTATTAGTGTCATGAAGTATTATGAGTACTCCTCTGGTATAGAGGTGCCCAACGATGAATCACCAAGCGACTAAGAAATATCGCCAATGTAGGTTCATTGTAAGTTTGGCTTCACGAATTCGGTGACGATCTTGGCGCAGTCGTAATTTCATAACAGGGAAATATCATATTATGTTTAATTCTTTAACATATATTTTACTATATTATTATTCATATAAAATGTAATAATAACCAGGATATATATTTAGTTGAATCCTATTTTTATCTACGCCTTCACGTGACAGATACGACAAATTGTCAGCCCTTGTAATAATGAAACCGGTCATTCCCTCAGATCCTCGAAGTATGTAAGAAAATTAGAAACTCTGAAGATAAAATAGACAAGCTCAATATTTTCTTGAAAGGAACTGTATCTGCTCTACCATAAAGTAAAACAAAAACGCTCCTGTTCAAAAGTAAGATTTCTTCAAGATTTCTTAGCCATAAAAAACTACGAACAGTTGGGAACGTCCACGACCAATCAGAATTAAGCCTCTCTCCAACCCTCCCTTAACAACCAATCACAAAACAGGTTCTCATCAGGCCTTTACTTTTTCTTCTAGCTCAGTTACCCTCAATTACTCTGGATACTAGGAACCCGTTCTGCCTAAGTTATACTGATTTAGAGTTTAATGCCCAACAGGGCTAGATACTCAGAAAAGAATTCACTACCTAATAACGAAGCTCTATCAGATATAGGATTCCATTTGCTTTGCAATGGCTTCGACTTTGGTGCCAGTTTTGTTTTTCGTCACTATGGTGTGAGCTAAATTAGGATTTGACCATGTGAATCAAATATAAAACAGGGCACTCCGTAAGAGTTTCTGATTTAAAAAGGAAATTTGATATAAATATAATGAAAATATATAAATATGAGCATATATTATTTACTGGGGCTTCAAAGCTGTGTGGTTTACTGACGCCTTAAAGTTAATTTAGCGGACTGTTTGGTATTGAAATTTTATTTGGGGTGAGGGGGTATAAATCGCCAAACTGGTAATTTTCCTTCTGGTTACCCCATGTTTGGTGTCAATTTGGAGTGGTTTTGAAAATCATGCCAAACAACACGCTAATCTAGGATTTTACCAATCTTTAACACCAATATACAAATTTACAAAATCACCTACAGATATTTTGGTTGAATCTTAAGTTTGAAGGGGCCACTTGGCACGATTTAAATATTTGGCGATAAATCGCCAAGTTGGTTACCATGCAAATTTTTATGGCAATCCTATAAAATCTATAAAAGAGGGTTCGAGTTTTATTTATTTTAAAGATGAGATGCGGATGTAGAGAGTTCCCTTTAACCAATGGGAACTCTCCAGATCCGCATCTCATCCAATTGAAACTCTTTCTCTCAGAACTCACTATACAGCATGTTTAAACCACCATTTTTCCAAAGGAACTTTACAGATAATCAGATTTGGACTAGAAGAGCGCTCAGCGTTCTAAACACCTGTGGAAGACAATGTAAATGTCAAAAAATTTATTCGTTATTTACGCTGGATTGGATACAATCTTTGTTTATCTCTGGAGTTAATTAGCATTTTGAATGTAATAGTTTTGAAAATTTGAAAACAGTAATTTGAATATCGTAGGGTTTGTTTTGTTTGGTAATCGTGGTGAAAAGTGTCCGTTGGAAGAACGAAATGTTTCAAAACATGATCGTTTTGAAACATTTCGTTCTTCCAAAAGGAAGTAAATCACCATTGGGAAAGGATTAGAAATTCGAAAGAAATAGTGTTTGAAAGTAGTAATTTGAATAGATTACGATTTGTATGGTAAACGTGATTGACAGACAAGCCTCCGTTGCAAATGGATCATATTGAATAATTTTTTTTTCCGAAAGGGAGAAAATCAGCGTAAAGAAATAAATAGAAATTCGAATAGCATTGCTTTTAAAGCAGTTAGTTGAATACTAGGAGATTGGCAACTGTTTTCGTGCTGGTGGGTGCAGATACCTCTTCTGAATAAGGTTAGTAAATTTTATCTGTTCGTTTTCTAGATGTTTCATATTTTTTATGCTATGTATTTTTATATATCTTCTTTAAAACTTATATTGCAGTTCAAAAGTACTTTTCTATAATGGTTTTAAGTTCAAATATACTTTTATGCTTTTTTTTGCGTTTAAACGCTTTGCTGTTCAAAATCACCTTTTCCGTACATTCTATTCGGTTTTCTTTATGACGAATTTTCAGACTTTCTTTACTAATTTCTACATATCATTTCTTTTATTTAAAACGTCATCTTGTTTCAAAAATTGTCTCCCAGACATGACGATTCCTACATTTCCTTTGAGTGACAATGCCAGCTTACTTCGAAATTTGAATTCCAGATTTGACGCCATCTTTTCCCCCGCTTCTATAAGCTTCGGGTTTGAAATACCCGCTTTTGGCACCATCTTGGCACGATTTAAAAAATTTCACCAAGTGGCCCCTCTAAATTAGAACTTTACCGATATTTTTTACATTAGCACAACTGTAAAAATATTAATTCAAAATATTTTTACAAATGGAGACTTACCTGGAATCCAGTTGGTTGTACTATCACATTTTGTAACTGTTATTGTAAGAGAATAGAAGCAAAATAAAAAGGTGAAGTAATCAATATTTGTATTCACATATTTTAGTTTCATTTATATTATTTAAAGGTTAATAATATGCAAAAAAAGAAACATAAATAAATGAATGTATCTTCCCCTTTTAGTTTACTTAATGCATGAAACTGAAAAGTAATGTCACGCTAATAAATTACATCTTACGAAATCACGGTATTTTTAACTATCAACATTGTTTTCTTTCATTCCTGTGCGCTAACTACTAGTTTCACCGGATTTTACTACTTTGAAATACAAAAATCCTTTGTTTTGTGCGATAACTGGGTCCTTAAGATGCACCGCATAATTCAAATTCGCGCTTATAGTGAATCTCCGATCCTTCTATCATTAAAAAAAGGCACAATAATCAAAATTTTATAGCGCAAATTTCAAAAATGTTTTAAGTATGAATTAAAATCGCAATCATCAAGGGTTTCCAGTAATATTTTTTTCACTCAAGGAATAAATTTTTGAGTGGAATTAGAAAGACTGCTTGTTGCAATTTAATAATTATGAAGTATCATTATATTTCCTTTTGTTAATATACTCAATTATTCAGCGAGTGATGGTGGAGATTAATAGCTATGCTGCACCAAACAAGGTGTAACTGTGAACCAGGCGTTTGAAAAAATGAAAAAAGAAGATAACAATTAATTGACAAAAAAGAGGGCTGAAAATAGTGAATGAGTGACAGTATGAATGAAATAGTGAATGAGTGTTTGACGCAAGAGCTAAAGCAAGCCAGGCTGTTCCAAACATTTGTTAAAATATTAAAAACTATATTAATTTAAAAATGGAGACGGATCACTAGGGTATCGCCCGTATTTATCAAAGACAATAAACCCCATGTGAGAAAAAAAAAATCCTTCTCTGTAGAAGGATTTATTTTCAGAAGTTAGTGTTGATATTTTTCAACTCACCTCATGGCATTTCTGAAAACATTTTAATGAAAATGTGAGTACTTTCCCACTGTTTTAATTTTAAATTAAAAAAATAATAATAATATAGGATCCAGTGTATGAACTACACATAAACAATAGCTCATGAAATATCATTTCGTGACATTGTGAAATGTGATATTCAACATGTTATTTTTTTCCCTCTTAACACATTTTTCAATTAAAGGCATCGGATATATTTCGTCGTGCTGCAGTGGTTGATGCAGGTTAAATTCGTCACTATTCTGGTATGAGGGTAAGTTCCAGAGGGTAGGGCAATCCTTATAAAATCTTGGGTAATTTTTAGGAATTATAATAGCAGGTTCCAAATTTTATTTCTAATGTTCTGTAAAAGAACTGTACTTCCAATCCTTAAGGGAATTAGGGCTTTTGTCATCCTATCAAAATGAAACTTATACTCTGTTTGCTTTAATTTTGGGACAATATCCTTAAATATTTCAGCATTATACAATTTATCTATTACAGATAGTCTAGCTCTCATTCAACGATTAAACATAAGTTGGGGGGGGGGGGAGATAAACCTATTCCTAAAATCGAAATAGTTCTTTATTTAAGCAAAGATATAGTTCGCCTATTATTTCCCTCATATACTTTCTTAAACAAAGCCTCTGCAATCCTTACAGCTCTCTACCATTCCATTACACGAGAATGATTTATAATTTAGGAAGGTTAAACGTATTAATACTTTGTAAATTTCTTAAATTCCTAGCTGTTTGACTGTTATTATAAAGCATAATTCCAGGCACACCAAACCTAGCAATTATCATTTCAAGAACATGTGATATTTCCTCAGTGGTTTTATTATTAATTTTTTCTACTTTCACCCATTTTGAAAAACAATCACTTACCACAAGATAATTAACGTTCCGGTAAAAATCTACTCTTATTTTCTGAAATGGTCTTTGAAAAATACTGTGAGGTAACAGTGGTTCATTACTTTAGGTTTTGCGAAATTTGGTGCAACGACGTTTTTAATGTTCTGTGAAATTCGTGGTCAATGCATAACCTCTCATGCATTATTTCCCCCTTTTGTAATACCTAGATAGCCTTCGTGTATTAATAATAACATTTCAAGCCTTAGTTTTTTAGGAACTCTATCTCTTAAAAATAACAAACCTTCAGAAAAGTACATATCATTTTGGGATTTCTGGTATATTTTTAAATGTATGGGAATTTTCTTTCTTTCTAGCCAACCTTTCTTTACAGTAATTCATTAGTATTTTTAAATCTTCATCATCCCGTGAAGGGCCTTTTGGAACAAACCTATTCTAAGAATACTCAATGGAGAAGATTTACCAATTGAATATATTGTTACGAAAATTTTTCCTGGGTATGAAAGTGAAACTCGGTTCCAAACGGAGGATAACGACAAATATCACTTTATTCGTAAAATATTCAGGAAGACACATAGGTAATACAATTTGGACAATAGCAGTACAAACAGATGCACAGCCCTTGCAAAATTTAGTGACGCTGATACAGGAAGAAAACACTCTTTTAAATATAGTCACAGTTATAACAACTAAGTTCAGCTCACCAGCTTACTAGTTTTTGCTACGGACTACCTCAGCATTAAAATTCTACACTTCCAGGTCAGATTCCGCCAATTCTCGACAAATACACGCTGCTTATCCTCAAATTCATTTGGCACGCTTCACTCAAAGTGCCGATAGCTTCCGATCGATTTCCGGAACACAGACTCCAAAGACAGATTCGCTCCTATATACAGATTGATTCCACAGACAGACTATCAGCGCATTTTTTTCTCTTCCGGCTGGCCGTAATGTCCCATCGCAAATTCATTAAAAGTCCATAACTTTCTTCCCAATCAATATTTTGCTTAGGCTCCAGTACATTCGAGATTTTCCATTTGTGTCAAATTTTTTCACCAAGTCCCCAAAATAGTTACCAAATCCATCGCCAAGTCTAAAGGGTCATTAGTTAAACTTCTTTTTCTAACTGATGACACCTCTGTGAATGTTTCTTTTCCTTCACAAGAGAGCCACCGCAGGGAAGCGCCATCTTATGTTCGTAACAATGTATTATGCATCATTTCCAAATCATCATGCACTTCATCTTTAAGAAAGATCTGTGACAAAGTTTTTCCTAGATACATAGCAAACATTCATCAGTAAATTCATACTTTAATAACTTCAGTACCCTTTTCTGTAAACGTGTAGAAATTTTACAGGTTCGATTTTTAGTAATTGAAGTCAATGGTTTATTTGATTTAACATCTTATGTCCATGTACAAAATTGTGACACTTTGCAAACTCAAAAACAATTACCAATAATTCCTTCTCGGTTTGTTCATGATTCTTCTCACATTCAGTAAGATTTCTGGAAGCAAAAGATACAGGGTGACCTACTTGCAAAAGGAATAATGCCAATTCATTCTTTGAGCTATCGCACTCTATTTGGCACAATTCAAAACTTTTAGGATTGGAGCTGAACTTATAATTTTTAATACTATCAAAATCTGATCCTGTTCCCATGACCAGCAGAAATCAACATTATTTTTAATGGCTCTCTTTAGGGTGCTGTAATTTTCGATACATTCGGGCTCAATTTTGAAAAAAATTTACCATATCCAGAAGTCTTCTAACTTCTGCTTTATTCATTGGCTTGTCTAATTCATTTACTGTTATCACATGAGATTTATCTGCCTTAATTTCTTCTTCAGAAACTATTAAATCCATATATTTAACCTCATTGACTCTAATTAAATATTTTCAGAATTAAATTTCGTTATTAGCTTTAGCTTTTTCCAAGACATGAAATAGCTTTTTTCAAAAACGTTTTTATGTATTTCATTTGGTGTGTGTGTCATCAAATTTTCGATCGTTAATTTAACTAACTTCCCATCAAGCTAGAGCTCTGAAACTTTGGGAATCGTTCTTACTCGCCTAACAATGCAATATTTAGACATTTGTGACAAGTTTTAACTAATATTTTCTTTAAAAAATGCAGTTTAGCCCTACCACTTGGCGCGATCTCAAAAATTGGCACCAAACTTGGAGATTTTTTTGGATGAACGTTAAGTCCGTAAAACGGACCAGGGTAGCCACATTTGGCAAAATACTGCCAAATAATTCTTGTCGCCAAGGGTGGCTGGGTTAAACTGCGTTCCAACCATTTAATTTACCGGTTAGTTTTAACGTTTTTATGTTAATTAATCTTATTTACACAAAAACTTTAATTAAATTTTAATATAAAACGTTAATTAAACCAACCATTAATTACCGGTTAGTTTTAACGTTAATTAATTTTTGTTAGTTTTAACGTTTTTATGTATTTCACTTGGAGTGTGTCTGTGTATGTATCAGTGTGTCATCAAATTTTCTATCGTTAATTTAACCAACTTCTCATCAAGATAGAGTTCTGAAACTTTGTTAATCGTTTTTACTCGCCTAACAATGCAATATTTAGACATTTGCAACCAGTTTTAACTAATATTTCAATAATTTTTTTTAATAAACTTTTCCACCATATAAAAAAGTTGTTTTTAAAAACGTTGGTTTTTATCTCGAATTATTTCGTATTCCTCTTTAGTTGATGCTGTTATTATTGTCATCAAAATAAATTTGTACACTCTCAATATCTCCAATTTTTGGGTTTGTTTCAGGAAGACTCCAGAGACTGAAGCAATACCAAACAGTAATTTATGAAATTTGGAAGGTTTGACACTGAGGATAACGAGACTGAGGATATAAAATATTTTCTTTGGATGTCATACTTATTTACTTATTATCACCTTCAATGTACACCCCTCCTGTATCCCTAAAACGCTCCATGTGAATCTTCCATTGTTCGAAACAACGCTGGAAGTCTTCTGTTAGCTTCTTTAATACGCGTACAGTTTCTCTTTTACAGCTCCAACGAATTCAAATCTTGTTGTTTTTAATGTAGATTTCACCTCAGGAAACAAATAGAAGTCACATGGCTCAAGATTCGGTGAATAAGTACTGAGATACTGTACTTGTCTAGAAACTTTTTGACAGACAATGAGCCTGCGCATTGTCTTGGTGGAAACTTTTACCGTACGAATTCTGTGTCAATTCTTACAGTCTCAGTAATCACACGAATACTTAACCGTCGGTCAGATCGATCATGATTACTGGGTTTTTTTCAATATTGTCATCCGTTTTTGACGTAGAAGGGCAACCCCGGTGTGAAACATCTTCAAAATCTTTTCGGCAATCTTGAAAAAGTTTAAACCACCCAAAAATACGTGCACGCGATAAACATTCTTTCCCATCCTCTTCTTTCTATAAACTATAAGTTTCAGTTTTTCCCAAGTTTCATGTGAAATTTCGCAACAATTCGTTGTTCTATTGTTACACTTATCATTTTCCCAGCGGGGAAAAAAACCCTAATGCGAACGATGGCTATGGTTCTACGGATTTGTTTACAGAAGCGATAGCCATTGTATTCGAAAGAGAAGATTTCATGCTAAACAGCTATCGGTCGCTGGCTTATGCGTGCTTTTTATGTAGCGGAGTCAGTTTCGTTGTTTAATAGCCACACCTCGTATATCTATCTACCAAATGGAGAGTTGAAAGCACGAAGTTCAGAGATTTTCTCATTTAAAGGAATTCACCCCTAACCCTCTTTTAAATTTAATACGGAATGCATTTTTTTTTTATCTTTTCTACTGACTAATAATTTCATGACAAGATGGTATAATTTGATGATCTCATTTAATAGCCTCATTTAAATTTTTGGGTCTAAGCATCCGTTGAAGTCCGTAATTGATTTTTCAATTATAACCAACCAGTCGGTGCATTTACTTGTGATATAATGTGTTGCAAACGATTTATCTTTAATAATATTTAATTTAAGTAATTTCTTTTTTTCAGAATGGCAACATCTTCTTTTGCGCGCGTTTACGAAAATGTTAACTTTCTTTTCTTTTATAGTTTTTTTTTCTCGTTTTATGTTATTTTTCAGTTAGCACTATAGAGAAATGATTTATCTTTAGAGCCAGAGGTTTAGGTAAAGCTATTGAAATAAGTATTCAGTTATTTTTATAAATCCAAGTAGTGTTTGTTGGTACTACAATATTATTTTTGGCGTCCGTATCAGGACTAATTATTAAGCCTAAAATGTTCAAAGTAGCAAAGGGTTTTACTAAGGAAGATTTGATATTTGTAGTAGAAGAGATTGGCGAAACTGTGCCTAAGAAAGCAACAATTTCAATATTAAAAGATATTATATTGAAAAGTAAGGAATGTTCTGACGATCAAGAATTCGTGACACCAATTCTAGTTATTGCCATTGCTGATAGGAATGGGGAGGGGGGGGAATCAGAAGAGAAAAGGCTGCAAAATTATGAAAGAAATCACTAACATGAATTGGAATAGCTCGATTGCAAGGTGAAAATGCAGTTTAGCGTAACCACTTGGCGAGATTTGAAAAATCGCCAAATTTGGTGATTTTTATGGAGGAGCCTGAAACCTTATTCGAAAGGGTTGCCACGGCTAAAGCCACCTCAGTGGAGCGAAAGCATGGTAGCCACAATGGGCAAAATATCGCCAAACAATTCCTGTCGCCAAGTGGTTACGCTAAACTGCATTCCAACCGATTGCAATTTCAAACAGCGACGCTAGCTCAAGGAGAAACACAAGTGGTATTAAATAAAAATTTTAACTGCCAAAAGTGGAATTTCGCCAATTTTAAGGAAATGTAAAGAATTTGCTCCTTTTTTACAACGTTTTTCTGAATTTCACTTGGTGTGTCATCAAATTTTCGATCGTTAATTTAACCAACTTCCCATCAAGCTAGAGCTTTGAAATTTTGGGAATCGTTCGTACTCGCCTAACAATGCAATATTTAGACGTTTGCGACAAGTTTTAACTCATATTTTTTTAAATAATGCAGTTTAGCCCAATCACTTGGCGCAATTTGAATAATTGCCAAACTTGGCGAATTTCTTTTTTTTTTTTGGCTGAATGTTAAGTCCGCTTCTCGGACCAATTTAGCAACATTTGGCAAAATACCGCCAAATAATTCCTGTCTCCAAGAGTGGTTTGACTAAACTGTATTCCAACCATTTAATTTACCGGATTAATTAATTTTAGTTAGTTTTAACGTTGTTATGTATTTCACTTGGTGTGTGTCTGTATGTATGTGTATCAGTATGTCATCAAATTGTCTATTGTTAATTTAACCAACTTCCCATCAAGCTAGAGCTCTGAAATTTTGGGAACCGTTCTTATTTGCCTAACAATGCAATATTTAGATATTTGCAACCAGTTTTAACTAATATTTTAATAATTTTTTTAATAAACTTTGCCACCATATAAAAACGTTGGTTTTTATTTCGAATTATTTGAATTAGTGTGAGCATATTCACAAAGATGCAGATATAGCTGCAGAAAATAAATTACAGTACTTGGTACAAGCGACCATGAACAGATCTCGAGCACGAGAGGTGATTGAAAGTTTCTATCAACTGGCATCTATTACAAAAAAGTAATTGAAAGTTTAAAGTCTCAATTTGGCAAAGAAGATTTTTTAGTTGAAGTTTACGTTAGAGAGCTATTAAAATTAATCATATCTGTTCAAAAAAATGAAAAATTTTCTATGACATCACTGTATGACAAATTAGAATCATATCACAGTGCGTTGGAAACTCTAGGCGTTCCGACTGATAAAAGTACGTCTATATTTTATCCTATGGTTGAGTCGTGTTTCCTCGAAGAGTTTCTCGAACATGGAACAGATGTCCCAATTCTTCCTCATAAGTTGATGCCAAGGAGCGATTAACTAATCTGGTGCATTTTTTCAAAACAGAAGTTGAAGGAGAAGAAAGAACTAATTTAGCAATAGCAAGATTTGGTTTGAATGAGAAAAGTAATTTTCAAACTTTAAAGAAGAAACAATTTAATAACGGTCACAACAAAATTTCCACAGCTGCCAATTTGTTGACGACTTCAGCTAAAGATTCTAAACAATTTTGTGTTTTTTGTTCAGGCACTCATTCAAGTTCGGACTGTTTTTCATCTCAAAAAATGAGATTATTTGATAGATTAAATATCCTAAAAGAGAAGAACTGTTGCTTATCTTGTTTGAATGTTGGCCATTCTATTCGTAAATGCCGAATATTTTAAAAATGTGTTGTTTTTAGTAAAAATAAGGTGACCAGATTTTAACATTCATAAAGCGGGTCACCATTGATCGGGGGGGGGGGGTTGCTTAAAAATTTGGTACCTAAATAAATTACTTATCTAAATCATCTGAATAATTTAATATATAACTGAATAGCTGATTTGTTGACATCACTTGTTTAACTGGCACGCAGTACGATGTGTATCGTATGAGTGATAGTTATAAAACTCAATATGCGAAGGCGTTATTTCGTGGACAGCTAACAAACTCTTTACACCCTGACCCTTCCCCTCTCTAAAATTCCCCTCCGTTTCCAATTTTTGTATAAGATGTAATTCCTTTACAACAATGTGCCAAATGATGCTAAATCGCTATCGAAACATGTCGCCATAAGAATAAAATCTATGGAAGTGTGCAAAGTGTTTTCTCTTCATTTTACAGCAACAAAATATTTTCGTCGCTGCCAATGCCGAAAAATGCCACTGTTGAATAATTTCCAAACAATGGTGGTCGTATTCTAGCTACTGATCAAGGTGAACTTTAATCAGCAGTTCCTGATAATCAGTTCTCAAAAATTATTTTTATTATTAAAGTTTAACATTATAAAATTTACAAAAATATTATAAAGCTTGTGTTCTGGTGAAATAGCTACATGGAAGCCAAAAACCATATATTACCTTCCCGTTCTCCCGTAGTTCCTTAGCTTGTCGTGCATTCTTACTAAAAATCGGGACTTCCTTAAAATCCCGCAGGAAGCGGGATCAATTGTTAAAATGCTGGACGTCTGGTGACCTTAGGTAAAAAGCATGTTCCTTTAATGTGTGAAGCATTAGAATCTCGTTAACATAACTAAGTCATAAAAGACAGAAGAAAAAGAAGCAGCAAATGAAGTAAATATGTCTAATATAAGTATTGGACCTAAAATGTTCCTTAAAACTTTAAAAGTAAATATGATTTCTGAAAAGAAAGAAGTTTCTGTGAGAATTATTCTACATTCTGGTTCCCAAAGGTCATACGTTCTAAAAAGTCTTGCAGAAGAAATGCTTTACATTCCTATTAGAAAAGAAACACTAGTACATTATTTATTCGGCGGAGTTAAGTCTGAGAAATCTGTACACACATGTTACAAAATTAGACTAAAGCACTGGAAGCAATTTTGCCTGTAACTTTGAAGCATTAGATCAAATGGCCATTTGCAATGATGTCACGTCTGTTAACGCAGGGCCATGGATGAAAAAGCTCCATGAAATGAGCATATCTTTGTCAGATATTGGCAAAAAAACCACAACCAGTTCAAGTTCTTATTAGTGATGATCTCTTTGGAAAGTTTTTAACCGGTCAGCGTAGAGTTTTGTCATGTGGATTGGTTGCTATTGAGACCATGCGTGGGTGGACTTTGTCAGGAAAGGTGCCCGGTAAAAGAGTAACTTCAAGTAATGCCATGCTTGTTTCTTCACTTTTCGTCAATGATCTTGATATTTCAAATTTATGGAAGCTCGATTTGATCAGAATCATAAATTCTATTGAGAACCTTTCAGAAAAGGAACAGGAAGATTTAACCAACCAAAGAACATTTTCTTCAATTTGTGAGATACAACGTTGATAAAAGATATGAAATTAGTTGCCTTTGTTGGATAATTGTGTACTCTTATCTGACAATTTAGAATTATTTGTAAGAAGATTGGAATCTGCAACCAAGAAATTACTTCAAGAAAATTTGTATGATGACTATGATAGAATATTTTTGGAATGTCTGCATGACAGTACAATCGAAAAAGCTCCACCGAATACGAAATTTATTTGTCTGGTAATTATTTACCACACAGGCCTGTTTTAAAAGAAAACAGTACTATACCTATTAGGCCTGTGTTCGATGCATCTGCTCGAATAAAGGGACATCCATCACTCATTGAATTTTTACACAATGGTCCCAACTTAATTGAGCTTATTCCTAATATTCTGTTAAGATTCAGAGAAAAGAAGATTGGTGTTACTGCTGATATCAGGAAAGCCTCTCTTCAAATTAGCATCTGCAAAGCAGATAGAGATTTCTTAAGATTCTTATGGTGGAAAAGTAAAGATTGTCAAGAACACAAAGTTTGTCGTCATGCCAGAGTGGTCTTTAAAGTTCAAAGCAGTCCTTTCTTGTTAGAAGCTGTATTAAAGTATCAGATAGATAAGATTTACAAAGTTGACTCATTTGTAACAAAGTGCTTTTCTAATAGCTTCTATGTAGATAATCTGGCAACTAGCGTTCACAATGAATCGGAATTAAAAAGATTGATTAATGTCTCAAATGAGCTTATGGAGAAAGCTAGTTTTGAGCTTCGAGATTGGGAGTCTTCAGCGCCAAAGTGAAAAACTCAAGTAATGATGATTTATTAGGGCTGAAGTGGAATAAAACAGAAGACGTCCTTTCACTTAATCTTAAATGGTTGAAAGAAGTAAATACTGAAACCATCACTAAGCGTACAATGTTATCTGCTACTCACAAAGTATTCGATCTGTTTGGATTTGTTTTACCAGTGATGCTTTGTCCCAAACTTACAATATGTTACAAAAAACCTGGAAAATATCTTTAGGATGGGACGAAGAAATCACTGGATCTCTCCGTGAAGAATTTCTTCAATGGCTCCGAGAACTCGAAGCATTGAAGGAAGTTTACATTCCTCGTTGTCTAGATATTACACCAAATTCCACAAAGAAATTCTTTGTACACACCTTTTGTGATGCAAGTAAAGATGCCTACGCAGCCATTTCTTATCTTGTACTGGAAGGTGGAGATATAAATGGGCATTTTTTAACTCCTAGATCCCGAATAGCTCCTTTGAAGGGTGCAACCATACCAAGATTAGAACTACTCGCTGCTCTAGGGGGAGCTAGGATAACAAAATCCATAGTGATGCCCTAGGTTGGAAGACTATCAAATGTTTTTATTGGAGTGATTCAACCACTATTCTTACTCGGATAACTAAAGAAGAAAACTGGTCTGTTTTCGTCAATAACAGAGTGCAAGAAATTAGGAAAATTAGCCAGATTTCTCGTTGGCTACATGTGTCTGGAATTCAGAACCCAGCAGATTTACCTTCCAGAGCATACAAAGCTAGTCACTTAGTCAAAACCAGATGTTGGGCGGGACCAAAATGGTTGAGTTCATTTCAAGACAAGAGACCTTCCGATGATTTTTAACTGGACGAAGATGAGATTCTGAAGGAGCGAAAGAAAAGTGTACTATCCGCTTTAGTATCTGTGAATACTGAGTCATCTACTGCGTGGCTCTGTAAACGCTTTCCGAAATATGCAAATATGGTACGGCTGGTCGGATGGATAGCAAGGTTTATTTAAAACTGCCGCTCCATAAGAGAAAACAGAAACAGCGGTACTCATGGTAAGTGAATTTGGAAAAGTGGAAATAATAACTTTTAAAATTGTTCGGAAAAGAGCGTTTGATGGAGAAGATGACAAGAAATTAAAGTTTCTTTCTGATTGCAAAGATGAAGATGGGATTTAAATGGTTAAAACAAAAATTATCTTTAGAAAACACACTGAGAACTTTAGGAATTCTTCTTCCACCTGAACATGAAGTAGTGTCAAGATTGATATGCTTTCATCATGATAAGAATTCTCATTGTGGAGCTCAAAACTTGATAAATATTTTGAGAGAAAATTATTGGATTTTGCGTGGAAGAAAAACTGTTAGACGAATCATTTCAGGTTGTGTCATCTGCAATAGATATAACTCCAGAAAGCTCGAATATATGCCAGCCCCTCTACCAGAAAATTGGGTGCGTGATTCTGCAGTTTTTCAAATTACTGGTATTGACACTGTAAGAACTCTATTTTTAAAAGATAATCAAAAGGTTTGGGTACTGCTGTTCACATGTGCTGTCTATATAGTTCATTTGGAACTTATGCCTGGCGTTTCTACTGAAACTTTTCTGATGGCTCTAAGGAGATTTTTAGCTACACGAGGCAGGTGTTCCACAATTTATTGTAATAATTGAATGAATTTTGTAGGCGTGCTAACATCATACGTTTTCTTGACTGGAAATATGCCTCAGTTAATGCTATCGACTGGAAATTCAACCCTCCAACTGCCATGTGGTGGGAGAGGCTGATCAGAATATTGAAAGATCTTCTGAAAAGAGTATTAGGCAAAGCCTACTTATCACATGAAGGGATGATGACAGTTTTGTGTTACTGTGAGGCCATTATCAATTCTAGACCACTAACCTACGTCTCAGAAAATGATACTGACTTTACTCCTATTAGTTCGTCCATGTTTATTTAAGACACCAGAGAGTGGGCAGCTCCTGACCTTGATGTAGCTGTCCATAATAGCCTTAACAAAAGTATTAAATACAGACAAGCTATCCAAAGAGATCGGTTCAGGTCAGAGTACTTGGGTCAGCTAGTGCAAAAAAGATCATTCTAAACATCTAGACCAAACTCTGCTGGAGATGTAGTACTTGTAGGAAGCGACAACCTCAAGAGAATTTACTGGCCTTTAGGAAAAATCATTGAGCTTCTGCCAGGTAAAAACAAGGGAATAAGGCTAGTTTGATTGAAGATAGCTAATTCCATGTTGTTGTGACCTGTTCAGTGAATCTACCCTTTAGAAGTTTTTTTTTTTTTATCTACAGACCTCACCGAAGATCTTGACGACAAGTGACACAGCATAGATAGAGACAAAAACAAAATTTGCTAGATCTGATAGGAAGATCAAAATACTCAAAAAACTGAAAAGCTCCTGATATAATCCCCAGGAATAGGATACCAGGCTGCATCCCCAGGCACTGGATACCTGTTTTAGTTGCCTCTTACGATATGCATAAACTACAGTGAGACAATTCATTCACACCCAGTCACCACACGGGTGGTCTCCTAAGAAGCAACGCATGCTAGTTGGTGCGAGAATACAATGGATTTGAGATCCTTTAGTTTGGTTCGTAAATCGCGGCAGTTCCAAGAAACAAAGGCTATTAAATCTTCACACTTGAAGAAGTGGATCCTATGTTCTGGACCCCCTTGGGTGTCATAGTCTTTCAGCGATGGGTGTTAAACCTCCTCATCACCTTCAGAAGAATCAAAGATTAGTCTTTTTGCAAGGGAAACTATTATTCTCTGCATTGCCTTCGACTTAACCTACAGCCTTGGCAGGAGGATTCTTATGTTAAATGCTTTGTTATTGGACTTTGATGATCGTTTGGTGGGTTGTATGGTTCCAAAAGGTTCATCGGTAGCATAACCGATTCCCTGTACAGGTATACAGGAAGTGACTAAAAGGCGAGTATCGGCATGATATATTTTAGTGTCTTGACTTAAGATATCCTTTTCCTCTGCTCATTTAGGACAAGAGCGAAAATATAAAAGATGGTTACCCTGACAATTGAAGTCCTTTTCCTCAGCAGTACAGGAAGCCCTTTCGTGACCTGTTGCTGTAAAGCCAGCGCAAGTGAATTATCCCCTTCATGCAGTCTTGGAGTGTCTAAAACCCTGATAATTGAAACACCTTAGCGAGTCCGAAATGTATGGTAGGACGGGGAGACCGATATACGCGGCCTGAATAGACTGTGGCAGGGTAGGAGTTGACAAGATCAAGATTAGATGGCTTTGCATTAGGACCCTACCATCTCTCCTTATCGTTATCCTTCAGACACCACAAACCTGCTGGTCCTATAAATTCTCTCTTCAAGATATCCTCCTCCTACACATTCACTATGTCAATGGTGGATACAATGCCACGAGAGTAATTTAGATTACTATGTGGTGTAGTAGTCACAGGATAATGTCCTAAATTTTTCCAATAAAATAACAAGTTTTTTTTTTTTTAATTGCTGACTTCAATCAGGTCTCCGGAATGTTGTTTCTGTCTTTAGCAGTTCTCACCATTCCTTTAATAAAAAAGGGCAATGTAGTAGCAAAAGTATCGTTTGATAAAAAGCCAACTACACTGATTATTACAAACTGCTTGGGTTAAATCCTTTGTGTTAGTTTGATTTTGTAAATTTTCATAGATTTCACTACAGTCAGCCCATGAGGTACTGGCCGCAGAGAGAGCCTCAGGAAGCAAATATGTATTCTTTTTAGTTCTCATTATATTGCCAAGAAAAATAAACAGATTATCTTTCTGTTTGATTGGGTCTCCTGTCAGACACGTCTTACCTCCCTATTCTAACGTTCCAATGGGTAACCGCCAGGGAATTCTTTAGAGATAGACGATAGGTAGTCCCCCCATAATAAACCCAGGTAGAAGCACAGATACAAGGCTGAAGCCAAGGAAGATTTCTCGAGATGGGCGACAGTACCCACAGTCTAGCCATTCACAACTAAGGCATTCAATCACTAGAAACTTTTTCAGAGAAAACGTTAGAAAACTGCTACTGACGACGAATGCAACTTTTCTATCTCAAACAGGGCCTTTTCTCATGCCCAAATGGTTTCTCTTATGTTACCACTGGGACCTCTTTAGATCAGAACTAGGCATTCAGAAGATCAGTATTGATACGCTATGGGCCGGTTCCTGTGAACTCAGTACAAGATTTTCTTTTTTTTCTATTTTAAGTTTTAAATTTCTTCTACTCGACCAATGTCAGCACAAGGGGGAAAAAAAAACCATAGCAAGTTCGGCAACCCGAGTGTAATCAGCACTCTCAAAACAGATTCAAGAATTCCCCAAAATAAAACTAAGGAAAAAAAAAAAAAAAAAGAGGATAAAGATCTCTAGGGCCCTTTGGATTCATTAAGCCCGTACCTACCTGAAGAAGATAAGCCCCAGAGGGTACTTTTTTTTACAGAGAAGGCACTTATAAATTATTTCATTCATTGTGAGAAAGGAAATAAATGAACTTAAAAGTAATTTGAAACTTGTTAAGTTATTTTAAAAGAGGCAAATTATAATAATGGATCAGTAATATAATTGCTGAAAAAATAGCAGATTTTTCATATATTTATTAAACAGACATTGAAAACTTATAGTTTTTCAATTTAGATATATCTATTTTAAGTTTCAAATAATTAAATATTAAAAGAGCTCATTATTAATTTGAGGAAAACCTTATATAATATTTAAATGTTCAAAAGGACTATAGTATTTCTTGGATTTAGTCTTAATTTCAACTTAAATTAACACCGCATAATCAGAATTTGAATTAAAATCCCACCAATGAATTTGATTCGTGTAAAATAAATAGATATGTTTTAATGAATTTACTAAAAATTAATATAGTGGAATATTTAATCTTGTTTTCTCGGATATATTATCTTTGACTAAAAGGAAATAAGCATTTCTTTCATTAATGCAATGTTTTATATGTTCAAAACTAAAAAAGTTTCATTCAACAGCATGAAATATTGTAAAGGAAATACTTCAAGTTTTTTTCGATAGTAACATCAATAAATATTTATGCGTGATATGCATTTTGTTGTATATTAATTTTCATATTAAAAATCAGCAAATTCAACACTTATTTTTTATCTTTTAATTTATTTCTGTAATTAAATCATTAATAATATGTACTAGTTTAGTTTTTTTAACGTCACACTATAAGCAACGCGAGGGCTATTGGCGGTGAACCTCGGTCAAGTGACGAAGCTGACAACCCCTTTCCTAATAATATGTACTAATTAGTAGGAAATATAAAACAAAATTTTGTTAAATTGAACATTTCCTTCATTGTTCAAAAGTTTCACTAATTGATTCAGACATTTAGAAGACAAAAACATATTTACACATAAGAAATAATCCTTAAAGTACTTGCGTAAAAAAGATATTTCATAATGCTATTGTCCATATCAGGGGCAAAAAGCAGCACACTAAGATTGTTGAAAAATCCAACTTGAAACAAGATTTCCGTTTTCTAAAGATTTTTCTTGTATTTTCCACTAAGATAGCCACACCAGTATGTAAAAATAGGATGTGAGGAGTGGAGATATATGTATTTAAGAAATTGAATGTGACATTGCAGAGAAAAGGGATTGTTTTCGCATGAAAGTCATTTAAAACAAAACTAGGTCTATTTGTAAGGCAAGCAGTTGAAAACAATTTTTTATTATTTTCCTTTATTAAGAAAACAAAGTGCTTGAAAGTGTTTCTGCTAAGATTATGTATCATCTGCAGAGTTTGAAGAATTATTAAGATCACAAGATTTCGGGACTTTTAAGAGAAAATTGAGTTTGAGATCAAACTCAATTTGCTCTCTTATCTCATCATTGTTAATAAAGACACAGCACCCGAGAAGCTGCAGCTTGAACTTATTGACTTGCAGTCAGATTACACTGTAAATGAAATGTTTAATACTATGAAATTAGTAGACTTCAACAAATCTTTGCTGAAAATTTTCTATGCATAAAGAAATTTGTGGAAATGTGCTTCTCTATATTTGAGCTTACATATATTTGTAAGCAGTTTTTCTTGATTTAAGACCAACAAGTGTAAACATAGATGCTCTTTGACAGACATTAACTTGTAGAATGTGACAAGAATCTCAACAAGCACTCACTCCAGATTTAAAATTAAAAAAAAAAAAAAAGTGTGATAGGATACTTTTGTCTCCTTAAGTTGATTCTAAAATTAAATGTGCTTGCAGCTATAGATGATATAAAATTAGCACAATCAATTGAATAAAACTGCCACTATTTTATTCATTTATTTTTATGGAACAATTTATACCTTGCCTGAAATGCAATAATTTTAAAAGGTACAGCCCTTGATACCTCAAAGTGCCCCTGAGCTAAAAGAATTGCCCCCTCCTCTTCTATACATTAAACTGTATACAATGTAATATGATAGTTGCATTGTGTAAAGATACCATAATATTGCAACAGGACAATTGCATATTAAAAAGATGTTCAGTTACTGAAGAAATTACTGTATGAAAATTCTAGTTATGGTACTATGGAAGAGACAACAAAATTGTATGAAAGAAAAATGCCACCCTTTAGAACACAATTAAAGAATATCCTCAAATTGAAAAGAAAATGACAATTCAACTTTCAAAATTATTTCTAAAAAGGATCATTTGTTATTAGGGATATTCTGAATCCCACTACTTAGTGGGCAACCAAATTGCTATCTTGCTCCCATTGTCAGCAGACTATCAGAATTGTTAATCATTGACAAAAAAAAAAAAAAAAAAGGGGGGGGGGGGGGAGGAAAGCAACATAATTAATAGTCCCATCACCCAGAAATTTTTTCTTGAATACCTACCATGGAAAAGGGACAAAAATTTTCCAACTTATAAACACTGCAATTGTTGTATATATCTTTAACCTGGAACCAGTAGGCACCAATCTCTTTCAAAGTATACCTTAAATTTTTGAACTATATATATATATATATTTTTTTTTTGCTGATACCACTAAATGTTTACCATAGGTAGTTTAAAAATGCATTCCTTTATTTACAAGAATGGAAATAATTTAAGTTTATACAGCAAAAACAACAAACAGAAAAATTTTGTAGCAGTCAAGCGATATATAATTTTTTGCAAATGCATATAATTTTAACTTGTTTTTTGTCACATGGGACACTTGCATTTTTTATGCCCATTGTGTGTGTTAGACACTCATAAAATCTACAAATTCAGAGTTAATTTTAAACATCAGTTCTTCCAAAATTCCTTTCAGGAAAATACTTTTATCTTGACAGTCATATGGACTATTGTTAATGTCTATATATATTCTAAACTTTATCTGCTCCACTTTAAGAACCTGTGGTTTTTAATTATTGAAGATTTCAATGGAAGCATGTAAAACTTCTTTACATGTAGATGTTTTTAATATAGCTACAAACACAATAGCAGCTTTGTGAAACAATATTATCAAAATATTCTATGGTTTTAAAATATTCTCTTGCAAATTTGATACTTCCTCCAAACTGTTAAATAACTTATAACACTCAAAAGTATTTATGTTTTATTGTTACAAATGCCATTTTATTAGCCATATATATAACTTAAAATTCTAATTTGCATGTCACCAAAAATATTCAATCAGTATTACCCTATCTTATTACAAAGTAACAGGAATCAAAACAAGCATGCAGCACTGTTTTTCGATGAAAAAATTTATATTTTATGTATACATTAAGTAAAATACTTGAAAAAAAAAATCACAAATAATTATTTAACATTTTATTATACAATTTGTTTCTACAAGGCTTTAGAATATACATTTTTTCTAAAGACATGTACAATTACACAATACACACATCAGTAAATATACAGTTATCTTCGAAAGGCAATAAATGTAAATAGATGTGGAGTCGTAAGCAAAGAGACGTGAAAACAAATACAAAAAAAAAAAAAAAAATTGACTTTTAAAATTGGCAACATAGAAAAATTAATTTTAAAATTTAGAATTATATCTTAAAATTTACAACAACCATTGAAATTGATTTATTCTAAAACACAAATTGAGTCAATTTTATTAAACTGTTAAAAATGTTTCTCTTTACATTTCCCTCAATTGTATATCATTTTAGGTTGTAAAAACATGTATATATGTACATCATAAAAAGAATAAGCAATATTGTTCACATTCTACAATTCCAGATTGTTATATTTTGTAAACTTAAAAATGATCTTATGTAGTTAATTAATATAGACAATTACACTTTACACCATAGGTAAACTTACAAAAGTATCCAAAGCAATGTAGTTAAGTTGCCTTCCCAATTCCCGTATTCTATTGTCTGAAAAACATTAATCACAAAATTACATAATTGTAAAATTGCTTAAAAAATGTTTTAAATCACAAAAAATATGCCAAATTGTCAAATATTTTAACAGGTCAATTGAAAAGTCCCCGGCCTGACACATAGATGGCGCTACTAGAATTAAATCCATATGCTTTTAGTTAGCCCTAACCCTCAAAAGATGTGTGTATAAATTTAACAGCTCTCGGATCATTAGTTTGTGAATTATAGCATTTTGAGTGAAGCAATTTTTGTTATTGTGAAAAAAATGGATAGAAAGGAATTTCGCGTGTTGATAAAATATTGCTTTTTGAAGGGAAAAAATACAGTTGAAGCAAACACTTGGCTTGATGCCGAGTTTCCGGACACTGCCCCAGGAAAATCAACCATCAAGGATTGGTATGCTAAGTTTAGACGTGGTGAAATGAGCACCGAAGACGGTGAACGCCCGAAAGAGGTTGTTACCGACGAAAACATTAAAAAAATCCACAAAACGATTTCGAATGACCGTAAATTGAAATTGAATGAAATAGCAGACAGTCTAAAGATATCAACTGAACGTGTACATCATATCATTCACGAATATTTGGGTATGAGAAAGCTCTGTGCAAAGTGGGTGCCGTGCGAGCTCACTTTTGACCAAAAACAACGACGAGTTGATGATTCGGAGCAGTGTTTGAAGATGATCAAGCGTAATAAACCCAAGGTTTTGCGTCGATATGTGACAATGGATGGAACATGGCTCCATCATTTCACTCCGAAATCCAATCGACAGTCATCCGAGTGGACTGCATACGATGAACCCGCTCCAAAGCGTGGGAAAACGCAACAGTCGGCTGGCAAGGTTATGGCGTCTGTATTTTGGGATGCGCATGGAATATTTTTCATTGACTACCTTGAAAAAGGAAGGACCATCAACAGTGACTATTACATAGCGTTATTGGACCGTTTGAAGGACGAAATCGCCGAAAAACGGCCGCATTTGAAGAAAAAGAAAGTGCTGCTTCATCAAGACAATGTCACAAGTCAGTGAAAACGATGGCAAAAATCCATGAATTGGGCTTTGAATTGCTTCCTCATCCACCGTATTCTCCAGATCTGGCACCCAGTGACTATTTCCTGTTCTGAGATCTCAAAAGAATGCTCGCTGGGAAGAAATGTTCGTCGAATGAAGAGGTGATCGACGAAACTGAGGCCTATTTTGAAGCGAAGGACAAATCGTACTACAAAAATGGTATCGAAAAGTTGGAGGGTCGCTATAATCAGTGTATCACCCTTGAAGGGCATGTTGAATAAAAACAACTAATTTTGCCAAAAACATGTGTTTTACTATGGTAGGCCAGGGACTTTTCAATTGAACTGTTAACACGTAACATGTACAAATACATTTTTATAATTTTTAATTGCATTAATAATAATGCTCATATTTAAATATATTTCAGACTAAATGTATTTACTGTCATAAAAATGTCTAAGATGTTACATTTGTAACTACATATTTTAATGGCTTATTTTTTCAATAAAATAAAATTGAAAACTGTGCATAAAAACTTTAATATGTAAAAACATTTTAAATGATGAGAATCATTTTTCAACAGCTGTGTCTCATTTTTACAAATTCACAATTAAAATTTTCTTAGTAATAAATTCTCATTCATTCAGTGATGTTGTACTTTTAAATTTGTGAGTTAAGAAGACTGAAACTATAAACTAGCTATGTGAAAAACTTGCACATATTATTTTCCAAAATTTTTTTACTTACTGGATAGGCTTTGTAGTATGCTGTAGAATCCATGGATGTTTTAGAACATTATCAATACTCATTCTTTCAGCAGGTTCCTTCTTTAATAGCTAATAACATTTAAAAAAAATTACAATACACGAAAGGTTTAATTTTAAAATACACATAAAAAGGGATTTTATGGAATATGAAAAATCAAATTGGTCTTGGCAAAATTATGAGAATAAATTTCACTGAAATATTTTCTTATAAATTACAAAAATACATGTGCCTATTAATGAAATTTTTCAAAAAAGTTCTAACAGAAAAATAAAAATCACTCAGCCCATTATTAGAAACCAAATTGGTAAAAATGTTTAGATTTAAGAGTTCCTATTCTGTGAGGAATATACCTCACCATAATTATTGAATTTAATTAAACATAATTGGAAGTTATATATTTAAAATAAGATACAAAGATTTGATTATTTAAATTTGAATGATTAAAATAAGTTGAGTGAGTGAGTGAGTGAGAATAGTTTTTAATGGCGCAAGAGCCATAAATAGGCTAAGCTGCGCCAAACATTTGTTAAAATTAATTAAAATAAATAATTTCTAAAATACGAAACACAAAAAAAGGTAGTTATACAGGTTAAAACATTAAACATTCAAATTTGGTGTAAAAGACCAATGTGTTTTAAAAAAGCAAATAAGTTATGGTGGGGGTTTTCCCCCAACAAGTCAGACAGTTTTAAAACAGAAGAATGAAAAAAAGTCCGGCGATGATGATCAAACACCGGACAGTCAATTAAAATATGATGAATAGAATAAGTGACATGGCAGGAAGGACACTCGGGAGTATCTTCTCCAAACAAAAGATGTCTGTGAGTAAAACGAGTATGTCCAATGTGAAGGCGAGTCAATCTGACATCAGCTCTTCGCATTGGAAATACAGGCCATTCTCCGATGATCGGTTTCACCGAGTGTAATTTATTATTAATCTGTAAATTCCACGATTCCTGCCATGTCTGATGAATGAGATTTAAAATGTGACGTCGTAAGTCCTCAAATGGGACTGCAAACTGCAGAGGATTCCTTGCCGAACGTGCAGCCGAGTCCGCTTGTTCATTTCCTAAAATACCTACATGACTAGGTATCCAGCAGAATTTTATGTCATAACCCCTGCTATAAAGCTGACAAATAATATTAGCAATTTCAACCACGATAGGATGACTTCTATCATCCAGATGTACCAATGTTTCCAGGACGCTCCTGCTGTCAGTATATACAACGAACTTTCGAGAACTGGATGTCTCGACTAATTTCAGGGCACAGTAGATGGCGACTGCTTCGGCAGTGTAGACACTGCAGGAAGAGTCGAGCCGGTAACTGTGCCTGATGTCGTTTGAAACGACACCACAGCCGACGTATCCAGTTCCTTATTAAAATAAGTTATGTTTTAAGAATTTAAAATTATGATGAGAAATTTTTTATTAATTCTGAATGTCTTAATCCTAGTCAGTGCCTAGGGAGCAGTTCGAGACCCAATTGATCATGTTACATCATTTGTTTAGACACAGTCTTTTAAAATATAACTAGTTTATATTATACATTCAATCTTTTGTCTACATCTATAAAATGTTTGAAACACTCTTAATACTCTATCTCATCAAAAAACAACAGATTTCAGGAAAAATGAATTGAAAAAGCCAATTTAATGATAATAAATTCAATACTTCAATTTATGGGGAGGGAGCATAATTTTATAGAGAAATAAATACGTTAAATGTAGCAAAAAACATGAAGAATTTTTTCTCATAAACTATAATCTAAAACATGACCCAAGAAAATATCAAACTTTTACGTAATTAGAAATAAGGAAAAATATCTATTAAATAAAGAGAAATATTAACTATGTTAAGTTGTTTTAAAGATTTCACTTTTTTTGAGTGGCAAAATACTGCTCAAATGAGAAATATTTTCTTTCTTTAGATCAATGAGATTATTACAGCTATATCCAAAGACATAACATTAAGTCTCAAAATAATGAAAAACACCTAGCTGCTTTTTCATCCAACTAGTTTCTACAATAGAGTATGTGAAGGCTTAAAGGCCAAGTGATAGCCTCTATTATATTTCACATGACTATTGAATTTATTATCCAGAAGTCCTTAGACCATGTTTTAATACCTAGGAAGCTATTTTGAATAAAATGATCCAAATCTAAGAGTATTAGATTTTTATATGATCATGAGTATCCCTAAATCAACAGAAAATGAAAATAAATTAGAAAGAAAATTTTTTTACCCTAGAAATGAAGTCTTGAGCACCAGATGAAACACAGGAAGGAAATCTGACTGCGACACGTCTTATCAATGAATAAGTAGTTTGCATGTTTTCTGCTTCAAAAGGTGGCTTTCCAACAAGAAATTCATAACATAAAATACCTATGCACCATAAATCCACCTTTTCATCATACATCTTGTTTTCTAACATTTCAGGAGCTAAATAATCCAATGTACCACAGAGAGTGGTACGTCGGGATGAAGGCGCATGAACGGACCATCCAAAGTCAGCAATCTTGAGTTCTCCATTTTGACCCAAAAGTAAATTCTCTGGTTTGATATCTCGATGAATTATCTTCTTGGAATGACAATATTTGAGAGCACTTCCTATTTTGGCCATATACTAAAAAGAACAACGATTTAATAGAAATCACAATAAAGAAATAAATGCAAAATGTTTTAAAATATCATGAAAAGGAGAAAAACATTTTGAAAGAGAAATGGAAAAACAGGAATTTAAATGAATATTTTTGTTTAAAAATTTACTATGCATCAAAATCTTAAACAATCAATAGTGTCACACACTTAGTACACTTACATTAGCTGCAGTTTTCTCATCAAAACGTTTACATTGCTGTAATACTTTATACAGTTCACCACCAGGAGCATATTCAAGGACTAGATAAACCCTGCTTTCATCATAAAAGTACCCATATAGACGTAAAATGTTGGGATGTCTGAAATTGAATGAAAGAAACAAATGTTACACTGTAAAAAAGATATTTTAATTTCATATAAAATTCTTGTAATTATCCCTTACAAATCAAGAGCAACAAGATTGTTCAAACTGTAACATTTTTTATTATCTTAATTTTTTTAAATGATTTTCTTTCAAGTATTTTTGTATAATGAATATTTCTTTCCATTCAATGAAAGATTACTAATGCTACAATTTATGAGTCTAATGCTACAATTGGAAGAATTTGATGACGAGACTTTCCATTATTTCAATATTAAAAGTAAACATGCCATCTATATTTAAATATATATATCTACAATATATCAATTTACTATCTTACACTATATATTTAACCCCTTACCTGCCGAGAAAAACTACCGTTTTTCATACAGGCGCGCGTAGTTATGCGGTGTATTGGAAGAAAAAAAGAGGTGCATTTTGCAACATAAAACCTTTTTACTTTCACAGAAAAAAGAAAATGAAGAAAAAAAAAAGTACAAAATAACAGTGTAATCAAACAGATGTTATAAGTTATTCGCTGTGTGATATTTCCTAAAACAAGGTTCAACACATAAACCAACATCACATTCATTGCATTGATAGCGAGTTTCACGACGAACTTTTGCTTTTGAACAAACAATACATTTTCTCGATGCATTTTTCTTTGATGACGTTGATGGTACTAAGTCCGGAAAGTGTCTATCGGTAAGTCACACAGGACAATCGCTTTGTAACTTCTGTCGTTTAGCAGATCGTGGTGTGGTAACATGGAATTTTTCTAATATGCATTCCACCAAATTCATTCGGAAATCTTAATTGTCAATGTTTGGAAGCTTCTTTTTCCGTAAGATGAAAGCATTCCAAATAACCATATCCAACAGGTGGCGAAATATTGTTATATAATACCTCTTCTGTAAATTTTTTGTATCTAGTTGTACCCAACGTCGGGCGTCTTTCAGAGAATAGTCGCAATCAGAATCCTCTTCATCTGACATAATATCATATTCCGATGTTTCTGATCCTGAAGATGATGGAAAATAATCATCTAAATCACTCTCAGACATTTTCATAAAAAGATTTTCTATTTCGCACAATAAACGAAAGCAAAAGAAGAATAAAAAAAGCACGACCTACTCAAACAGAAACAGAAGCAAAACTGCACAGCTATAACTTTCCCGTTTCAGAAAAATCCCCCTTACCAATACCCTATCCCTCTTGTATGAAATAAGAAAATCCGTTTCAAACCTTGTCAAGGTCATTTTATGGCATTCCAAGGTGGTGGGAGTAGTTTTCTTTATAGCAGCGCAATGCAAAGGATCGTACTTCGGAAAGGCGTATATATACGCCGGCGGCAGTTAAGGGGTTAAATAAATCAGAATTACTTATTTGAGAAAAAATATATTTATTGCTATATGCAATCCTAATTAAAAAAAAAAAAAAAAAAAAAATGAGCTCCCTTACAAGCTTTTTAAAAATATTACAATCATTAGAAATTTTTAAAAATAATCAAATAATTGAAAATGAATGCTAATCAAATCCTGCTTAAAAGGACAGCTTATGATGGGATTGATTTTATTAAAGTTGTAACAAAAGTTACACGAGGACTACTGCTGAGAGACCTCATACTTTTGAACCTCGGTCAAGTGATGAGGCCTTGAGTTGATACCTCCCGCTCCTAACCTCTATACCACACCAATGGGAGGATTTTGAGCATTGACATATTTTACATGCATCAACTACAGCTACAAAGCAGGTCATTAGTGGCATCAAGACTCAAACCCACAACTGCAACAAAAACCGCTGGCCATGAATACATAATCATTAGGCTATTGCGGCCTCAGCTCACGATGGGATTCAAATGTACAGAAAAATTGATAAAAATTGGTTTCAAATATAAATCTAATTAAGAAATAATACCTTACCTTAAATGCGATTGGATTTCAATTTCTCTTCTCAGCTGATGTTCTACACCATTTTGTTTCAGTTGAGATTTAAACAGAACCTAAATTAATTTAAAATATAATTAAGAGTAAACAATAATCCTTACAATTAAAAATCCTTTAAAACATTTGTCTCATGATTATTACTTTTAAAGCAACAACAAATTTGCTAGTTTTTTCTCTCCCTAAATAGACATTTCCAAATTTTCCTTTTCCCAATGGTTTTCCAATATCAAAATCATCAAGTGTCCATCTCCTTTTCCTGTAAACAAACACCCACATATATGTTAAAAACATAACAATTTTCTTTAAATTATTATAATTTAAGAAATACACAGCAAAATTCAGGTTTTAGTTCCTGAGACATTTAAAATTACACTGAATAATGAAAATTTCTGAGTTCAACCACATATAATTTTGATATTATATAGCTTTTACAACACATGTTCTACCAGCCTTTTATAAATCTAAAATTCATTTTTATCAGTAAGAACATTTTTGGAAGTTTGTTTTTTATATTTGAACAAATACATGTTTGTTTTTAATGCAATTGGGAATTTATATTATGCTACTTACTGATATAAATCAGTTTAGTTACATTTAAAATAATAATTTAATAATGAAGAACATACATAAAAAAGGGCACTTATACGCACTTGGGAACAATTTATAAACTAAAGCTATATTGTTAAAAAAAGAAAATAACATCAATATTATAATCAGATTCTGTACACTTTTAATTTTTTTTTTTTAAATTTTGAAATTGAACTTAAGGGGTTCGGATTGTTAATAAATACATATAACCAAAAACATTGCTTTGTATGGAATGATTACAGAAATAGCCCGACATTCTTATTTGATATATATATGGACTTACTATGAGGCATTTAATTTCTATAATTCTCTACAGAGAGTTCATAATTTAAAAACATGTGGCTCCATATAACCTCAAACTTTCAATAGATATTCACTGCATTAAAAAAAGTATGATTTTCTCTATTTTATAGATATCTTGTTGGAATAATGGCTGAAGAACATATTTCACCAGTGAGTTTAATTTTGTTCCACTTTGATTGACTTCCACCATTGAATATATATGCACATAAAAAAAAATTATCAATTTTTTTAAAGCATTTTCTTACACAAATGCTTTTTGTTAAATCAAATTGTAACTTCTTCAATAACTTTCTTAATTTCTTTCAATTTTCAATTCAACTTCACAACATGAATATAATTTGCTTTTTAAAAACTATTACAATTATTAATCAAAAATTCCAAGGAGACGTATTCTTTATAAACATACAAGACATGATATAAATGGAAATAAATGCACTTACACTGCTTGAGTGTTAGCAGATGCACTAGCAGAAACAGATGAACTTGGCTGAACTGGTGCTGGCTTTTTAAAAACATGCTGTAAAATTTAAATATATATATATATATAAGTAAATTTATATTACTCAATATGATTTTTTTTCTTTTAAGATATAATTAACAAAAATAATTCTTTTGTTAAACCATTCTTATTGGGCAATAATTGGGCTGATTTCCTTGCTAATATACGGAACTTGCTACAGAAAACTAGAAGGGGAGGAGGGCAATAAAAAAAGTTTGGGGGAAAAAATGTAATGTAGTTTAAAGAGAAAAGAACTACAAGAACACATTAAATGTTTTTTCTTCTTTTTTTTGCTTAATATTGATTTTGAGAAACCAAATAAGCTCTCTAGGAATAAGTACCTGCATATATATATTCTAATTATCATAATTCCTAAAAAGTATTTCAACCGTAAATGCAAGATAGGGAAAGAACAAACTCCTTTGTAAGAAAATAGATGTTTTTTTCAATCACTGATTACATTTCTATCAACTCATAATGTGCACTTCAATATTTTTTAGAACTTGATTAACATAAGACAAGAACCAATCTCTGGCAACTTTTTTTTTTATTTCAATTGTCACATGTTTCCAAACATATAATTTTAAAAAATTATTTTATTAATCTATGATATAATGCCAGAGATGACATTATTAAAATAACTCACCTTATTAAATGATTTTTATTTTTATGTAATTAAATTAATTATTTTCACAGAGGTGCTAAAGGAATCTTAACACTCATTTTTTAAAATCCTGAATTATTTGGAGCAGGAATGTAGTCAAAGGAGTTTTAAAACAATACATTACTTGCTTAAAAGTGAGTTTCAAGTTTCCAACAAATGATGGCAGATTTACCATCAGTTAGAGTAAACATCAAGAATATTTGGAAAAGTAGGAGTTGATGTTGCAGGCACATTCTTAATAAATGCTACGTTAGTCTTTTCATATCTGGCAATAAAGGCTGTCCATTTTGAGAAACTTAGCAGATTGACTATTGAAGCTTTCATAAGTGTTCTAATATGATTTACTGGTGGAGAAAATAAATTTGCCAGAAGCAAATCACCAACAATATAAAATTGTAAAGATCTATTTAAAGGAAAAAATGAGCTTTAACCCTCCTTCAAGGCCTCATTTTGGAGGTCTTCGAGAAATTGGGATTGAAATCTTACTTGAAAAGACTAGTTGGAAATTGTACTTTAAATTTATGAGTTTTTGATTCTGGTTGCACAAATTGAGGCAATACCCAATTCTAGGTAACTTTCTGAAGATTTTAATGATAGTTCAACCTTCAATCCTGCTAATTTTTTGGTCAGTTCATCTTTGACGTCTTTATCTGAATCTGATTATCTAGATACACCCATGAAAAGATTTAACAGAAGGCAATTGATTCAAATATGTATGCAGCTATCTGGAAAAGGTGAATCAACAAAAATTTAAATAGACTCTAACAGCAACAAAAATGATCTGAAGGCCATGTTAAATTTAAGGAAGGTGACACTGTACTTGTAAGAAAATTTGGAAAATTCAGGCTATTTGAGACAACATCTTGCTTTAATTGTCAAAATTCATCCTTGTAAGGATATCATTTGTGTTGTGACCATTCAAAATAAAAATAACACTTATCAACACCCAGGCACAAAAATTGCTGCTTTATTTTTTGTAAATTAATGTACAGTGTAAGTAGTAGGTAATAAGGTACTGTGTTCATAAAAACTCTTGTAATATTGTACTTTTTTTTTTGTTTCAAATTATAACTTTGGAATGTTGTTTAATTTAATACTTAAGTAATTGTTAAATGACACAGGTCATTTCAACAAGGGGACAAGATGTTGGCATTATTTCACCATATCCTGTTTCAGATCAAGAGAGCATACTTTATTAGTAAAGGTTGCCTGACAACAGAAAACCAATTTGAGAAAGTAAAAAAATGTTTTAATTGGAAAGTTTTTTTTGTTTTTGTGAGCTATTAAAATGGTAAGAAATTGTAAAAAAACTTTGAATAACCAGATAGTCTACATTATTAAATTGAAAGCATAATATTTTTATTAAAGATGAATAAATCTATGTAAATACATTAGATTACAGTAATAAAAATATACATTTCCTAAATGATTATTTTGAATAAATGTGTAGACCTAATAAGTATTTAAAAAAAAAAAAAAAAAAAAAAACTCCTGTTTGGATTTCAAACGGCTTAAATTATGAAAAAATGTTTTGAAATTATTGAATTTAGCTCTATTCAATTCCACAAAGATTTTAAAACAAGTTTAACCGTATTTAACAGCTACATTAATAAAAATCAAATTATTGCGCTTTCAATAGATATGTCAATTAATTCCTGGTTGTCTTTTTCTCCTTACAGTGACATTTAGTTATATAAAGTAACTTCAACTGAGTTGGACTGATTTAGTATCTTGTTTTAAATTTATTGTTTCTACTTCATATCAACATATGCCACAGTCAATAATTAGTACTGTTGCAAAATGTTAAGCTCAAATAAAGAAAATTTAAACTCACATAAGATAAATATGTATACATTGATTCCATAACAGACAATTGCTACATAAATGAAATGCAAGAACAGTATTCATAGAGAATAAAAGTATACAAAGGAGAGGCAGAATAAACCATTCTTCCACAAATCCTTTGATGGAATGCAAATTTAAAACTATTATTTTTTTTACAATAAAACTACAGCAATGCCATGCTAGCAACATCAGTTTCCAGATAATCATCTTAAATGTATAATATATAAATTAAATACACAATTCAACATTAAAATAAAAATAGAAAAAAATTACATTTAGTTTTGTTTCATACTTATTTTTCTTAACATTTTTTGATCCTCCCCTTTAAGTTTATTTTAAACATGGGTCAGGGATCAAATGATTCCGTAAATCTCCAATGAAACTGAGGTAAGCTTAATGACTAAACAAGATTTTACATTTTCTTTCTGTTATTCTTATTTAAAATATATTTTTATCATTGATTCGTATACTTACATCATTTTTTGTTTCCTCATTATGTATTGGTTTTGACGGAGCAACAATAGTATTAGATTTTGGAACTTGTTGAGCTTCTTTAAGAACAGTATGCTTATCACTTTGAGGCTTTTGAGAGAAATCAGATAGTACACCCTTTTCTTTTAATAGTTCTAAGGAATCTGATAGTTCAGGATTTGGTTTAACTTTTCCAAATGCTGAAGTTATCTAAAACATAATAAGTGACTGATAATACAAATTGAATGAATATCACAAAAACATATAATTAAAATAGATTTAATTTAAAAGATGATGAATTCTCATTTAATTTTAGTATATTTAAAAAGTAATTTGATTATTCAGAACTAAAGTAAACAAAATTACTAATTTCAAACAAAGATTACAAAAAAATTACGTATGTGGTTATATTTAAACAAATTTGTACGTATATGTACTTTATCCAGATACTAGAAATAAAATTTGTAAAATTAAATTTTTGTAATACATGTGATCTAATTACATGTTTTTAGTTAAAAAGGTTTGTTTTAAGTTAAGATCTGTTAATAAGGAAGGTTTTTTTTGTGGGAGGTGAAAATAATCATTTGAGGAAGGTCTTAACAGTAAGCCAACCCCTTTTACCTAACCAGGATTCCCTCTCAGGTTTTGTGAGGCATGCAGCTTTGTCTGCCCATTGAACTTAGAAATTTGGTCCACCAATTTTTCAAAGCCTCATTTGAAGTCTGTCTAAAATAACCGAACTGGTTTTGGAACTCCCTTTAAAATGACAGCCCAGGATCAATGATTTTAGACATATCTGAGCCTGATGAGCAAACCTTATCACTGTCAGAGTTTCACCAAGTCATGATTAAGTGAGATTGTTTTTCTCATTGCCTGCTATTAAAATGTTGAGTTCCAAATTTGAACAGCGTATGAATGTCAAATCTTTGGTGAAACTGAACAGAACACCAACATGTTTACAAATACGTACTCAAGCTAATGGAAAAGACCGTATCCAGCACATGAAGGTTTGAGCCACACAAAAGATTCACTGAAAATCATGAAGTGGAAGATTAAAAATGCTCCAGGTAGTTGACAGTTTCAAGAACCAATAAAAATGTGTGCAGGAGAAAGGGGCAGATAATTTGAACAGCAGTTAACTGAATGCTTGATATCTGAAACTATTAATTTGGCAAAATCTATGTTTCAAGCAGTACCAATTACACTTTTTGATATCAAGTTTATGGCATTTCAGAAGAGTTGGTATCAGAGAGTGACAGTGAACTAGTGTGACTACTACAAAGAAGTTTTGATTAAGCTCTGAGATAAAGTAATAGGGAGAAAAAAAACTTTGACAATATGGTTTCATTCTAGATATAGAAAATACCCCTTCATACACAGCACTCTGTCCATATTCCCCCATTAGCACTTTCTCTTTTCCTAAAATAAGATCTTTACTAACAGGAGTCCGTTTTGAGTCATTGGAGGCTGTTAAGATGAAAATATCACATTTATTAAAACAATTATCAGAAAAGAATTGCAACCCGCTTTCAACCAATGGTAAATGCATTGAAAAAGGGCGACAATAGATTTGCAACAAATTGTTAACCTTTTTTGAGTCAGTCTTTATTTTATACAGATTTTGTATTCCACCCTTTGCTAGCAGATATCAAATATATTGCTTTGCATGACCTTTCTTTATAATTTGCATTGAGGACATAATGCCACTGTTGGTTTTAATGTAGAGAAAAGGGAGGGGAGGGGGGCTATTGGAGAAAAATCTTGTTATTATGAGCCTCAGTCAAACAGCAATTTACATTTGAATTAGAAATCTCTTTTGTGAAGAGCAGACTCAGACAATATATGCTTATTAGAAATTTATGATATAAAAATGTTAATTAAAGTTATTTTTTTCAAAAGTTGTTTTGTTTCAATATATAACATTCAAAATTGTTTAACAGTATATAAATTTTTAAAAACTAAACCTTTGTTTATGGAATTTATACCCTTTTAACAACATATTATGCCTTCTCCACTTTAACATGCATGCTCTTTGCCTATCTTAACCTTTTACAGGCCAATGTTCCCAATTAGGAACATAAAATTGAAAATTTATTTAAAAATTAATTCCATCCATATTGACTTACAAAAATAGAAGATACCGTTAAAAGGTAAGTTGATTTTTCAAATAGAAGGTACACTTCTATCATTAATGGATATATATATAAAGAAAATCATAAAAACCATCATTTTTCAGAGCACAACTAAGAAATTCATATACATGTGAAAATGTATCCACTACTTCCAAAAACCTGTTAGTATACTTAAAATAGCTCAATATTTAAATAAATAAAAAAATACTATAGATCTGATAGCATTAACCAGAAATACACTTGGAGTAAATTACTAAACATATTCATGTTCTCAACTGGGACCATTGGTCTGCCTCATTATATATATGGCAACATAGTTTCCTGAACTCCCTTTTTAGGGTAGATAAAGGGACATTCCATTATTGTTTAAAAGGAGAATGGAAGAGAAAGAAAAGGAAATTTTATAAATTTTTTTAAAGGGAAATGCCCTAATTTTGTAAAATAATATTTTAGTTCTGTTAATAGTCTGGTGCATTCAATTCTCCGATTTTGTTTTGAATAGATTTTGCCAGTGAAATAACAAAACAAGGTAGAGAATTTTAAAACTCTAAAGGCAGCTTTTGATTATTTGATCATTCTCAAAGATTCCAATGCATTGGATTTTTTTTTTTTTTTTTGAAGAAAACCTTCATCCTGATGAAAGTGATCACATCTCAGGAGAGGGTATTGATGACAATATCCTCAAACCTGTTGTGCTCTGCTGATGCTAGAGAACACCTTAGCATTTTAACTAATAAAATGTCAATAAGTCAAAATAGTTTTAAAGATCAAATTTCTGGATTAGCTGTGAATGAACGAAGGAATTAAGGAAAGACACTTGTAGATTTGTGGTGGGAAAAAAAAAAAAAAAAAGTAAAGCCATCTACATCCAAATGAAAAAAGATGGTTGTATTTAGTGAACCATCTGCTTATTAATTTCCAAAACTAATTGGCAGCAGAATGACATTTTCTCCCCATCAAATTTGATTTCTAGGGATATATAAGTTACCTGCCATAATATCAACTTATGTTGCTCAAAAAAGGACTAACATACAAACTGACAGGAAAGATATAGATCAGTTTTTTGGGTTACTCTTACAAAGAGGATGTCATCAGGTATCCCCTGAAAAAAATTAATGGAGCTCTTCTGAAGACATAGTTGTCCGTATTAACTCTAAAGTCATTCAAAGAAAAAAATTGAAATAAATAAAAATTCATTTGTTGTATAATGTTTTATTGCAACTTGGTGATAAATTGTGTAAAATTCAAATACTTCATGATCAATTGAACAAAAAGTAAATTCAGTTTGAATAATTTCACAGCCAAGTTAGCATAGACAAAATAGTTTCAGATTACTGTTATAATTCCTTTCACTAAGTACTAGAGTGGTAAATAATCTTCTGACAATTGCAAACTCTCTACAACCAGCAATATTTTTGATGACTTTTTCTTACTACTTATGATTTAATGAATATTCTTGCAAGTAGAAATACAAAACCTATCCGAGCTATATGAGAAATATCTTTTTAAAAAAATTATTGATGTTCCTGAAGGATATGAAAAAATTAGAAAGAGGTTCATTTGATTACTGAAGTGATGGATTAGTATTTTAATGCAGCTAGAATGACAATTTTATAGAGACCGTTTCTTCAAGTTAATGGACATATCTCTCAAAGCAGTCAAATGAAAGATATACAAGTAAAGATTAAAAAGTAGAATACAACTACTAAATTTAGAACTGGAATGAGCTGAGTTGATCTGCTAGCTAGAATGTTAGGCAGCTACAATTTAACATTTTGTTCAAGAATTGTGGAAGAATTACTTGCTAATGCATTAAATATGGCTATTGTCTCTGTTGACTTTTTTGCACTCTGCAACTTGTGAAAAAAATACCAAGCTGACTTATTTAGATTTTTACTGAGAGGTTAGAATCACTATTTTAAGAATTACACGAAGAAAGGATGAACCTCAACCACAATCTAAGGCATGCAAAATGTGCAATAAATAAAAAAATATCTGGATTTGACCTATAAAAGGTAAAGTACATTAAAAAAAAACAATAACAAAGCAATTTTTTAATTTTCATCTAGAACTATTCAAGAGTATTGAAATTGGATAATTTAATTCTAAATCTCAGTCAAGAGAAGCAGATATGCCAATTACTTCATTCTTATAATTTTCATTTAACTTCCAAATAGTTTTGGGATTCAGATAATAAATTATTCTTAATCTTTTTTCCAACTCATTAAAATCTATTTCTTTAAACTGTAACCATTTTCTCTAGCTTCCATTGAATTTTACCAAGGTTAAAACATGAGCTTTAACCTAATATACTGCAAATGAATAAGTAATATGAAATTTCCAGTGGAGTCATGACCTGTTCTTGAAGGTTTTCAAGCTAGTAAACTAACCTTTTCTCATTTTTATATATTGACACTTTAATTCAGAGTATCATAATATTAATTAATCAAAATTAAGAAATAAAGGAAAATTACATTATATAAACAGAAGGAAATCTCAACAGATGAAAGCTTTGCTAGAAATATTGAATAACCAAATATTAAACAAATCGTTCATTTGCCATTTGAAGAGTCTGCTACAACTGATTTTGAACATAGCATTGGTGATGATTTTAAGTTTGGAAAACTTTTTTTTTTTTTAAATCTATCTTTAAATGACCAAAAGCATATCATTAGCAAGAACTAATAACATACAAGTCCCCCTTCAATCTTAATAATAATAAAAATCATTGAGCAGAAAAATTCAGCTTAATATTATAAGTAAGATATTACCTGACTTGGTTTTTTAGTAGCTTTATTTACTGCTGCATTATTTTTTACATCAACTTTGTTTTCTTTTTGCTCCAGGCTTCTACCAGGTAATTTATCTGTTTTTGATGTAATAATAGTATTCTTAACTGATGCCATGATTTAAGGATACCCTGATTTAAAAAATATATATAAAAAAAAATTAAAAACCATGCTTAGTATTTTTTAAATACATACATAAAGAGGGGAAAATATTTAGAAAAATAACTCTACACAAGAATACAAGTAAAAGTTATAATGGCGTACATAATCAACACCCAAAAGAAAATTTAAAACACTTTTTATCAAACATTCATACATATTGGGTTCAATCATAAATTTAAGCATTTTCAATTTTTTTTCCCCCTGCCAAATAAATATCTTTTTTGACTATTTACATTATTTTCCTTATTAAATTTATTTCATAAAAATAATTAATGTAATGAAGAGCTTAAGCAGATTTTAATTTTTCATAAAGATTTGAAACACCTACAGTGACTTAGCATTATATACATTTGTAACAACAGTTAAAAAGGTAAACAGAAATTCATTAAGTTAACAAAAACAGAAATATATTAAGTTAACAAAAATATATAATAAATCAAAACATCAATTTGTTTTCATGAGACTGATGAAAGAGATTCATGATTAAAAAAAGACTGACAATAAAATGCAAGTCTTTAATTTAAAATAATGAACATGAAAAAAAATCTGGGTGAAAAAATTCTCATGCTACAGACAATATGTATATATATATACACACACAAAACATGTTACTTTTGCGTTTATGTACAACCAAAACAATAGAATTATGTTTAAAAAAATGAATACTCCTCATGAACAATTATTCAAATTAAAGGAAGTAAGAAATGTACATTTCAAAAAGGATACATAATTAATAATAATATATAAATGAAGAGGCACTATAATCTAGTCTGAACAATTGCAAACCAATATGAAATAATTCTGACTTCAATCAAAATAGTTTATTAAATTTTTAAGAGTAGCATAAGTCGATGGATTTCCGATGACTAGATATTTTTTTTTCCATTTTAAACTAACAATATTCTAAATGATAATTAAAACATTTTGGGAACCAGAGTTTCAATTAAATTATTTTATTACAATTACATGTTTTTTTTTATTACTAAGTTAACGACATTTTTCGTTATTTACCGACTTGTATAGTAATTAAACAAAGGTATCGGTTTGATTAAACTGACTCTTTTCTAACCGTTTTTCACAAATTGCTCTTTGAAATGATCATTCTTTATAATAACTATTAGAATTATTTTTAAAAGGATAATAGTTCCTTTATATATTTTATAAGAACAAGAAAAAATTACTTACAAAAAAAAATTAAAAATACGGACTAACCCAATAACAGGATTTGCGGTTAGAACTATTTTCTTTTTCAAACTTTTAACACGATTTCCCTCAACAAAAATATATATAGCTAGATAAATATATTTACTCTGATTTGCATTGATAAAAATACACAAAAAATTTCATTTCATAAACATTAAGTACATGAACGAAAGGGCAATGAAATTCAGACGTTTGAAATGTCTACATAGGCATGATTGGCCGAAAGCATATGAATGCAGTTGAAGTTAAGAAGGCAAAATAATTTTGTAATTTTTTTCCTTACAGTTTGAAATTTTTGTAACTTAGTAGGAAAGTTTTTTTTTCTGTTTCTTAGCTTAGATTTTCTTTAATCAATGCTTTCTTTAATTATGTATTCCTTTAATTTGCATTAAAATAAAAACTTTGAAAGTAGTTACCTTGTGCTCAATGAGACAAAACTTGTTCAAGAAGTAAATCTTTTACTTACAGAACTCCAAATGGGGAAAAAAAATTAAACTTAAGTCGCTGATTTATCCAGGAGTTTTTCCAATCATCTGAAAACCACAACCATTCTATTATTGCTGAGCTCAAGCATTCGTGACAAACACTAATACAAAATACCTACTCCATACTTGCGCCGAAGATGCCTTAATCGAACCACTTACTCAAGCCTTGATTCCACTAAAGACCCACCGTGTATATGAACTGCTGCACAATATTTGGCAATGTATATTTTTAGAGAATCAGTTGCTTGGGGCAACTCTTTCGCTGCAACCCTCCCCCCCCGCCCCCCCCTGGGGGGGGGGAGTCACTGTTGAGGGGTAGAAAAATTTCTCAAAATGAGCTGCTGCACAATTAATCTGGCGGAGAGTAAAATCCTGACCAGAGTCAGTCCGAATAAGAGTAGGGTTCAGTACAAAGTTCTTGAGAAACGATTTTTCCTAGCTTTTGAAACAAATTTCGAAAAATAATAAAATAATTTATTTCATTTTGCTATTTATTACACTTTATAAATTGGCACAGTAAAGAGTATTTGAAAATGCTAAATAATTAAATTATCCAAATAAAATTAATTCTTCAATCATTTAAAAAATTCTTCATAAATTTAAAAAAAAATATGTTTCATGCTGTTATAAAATAGAGTTCGGTATGAGGCTTACTATTTTAAGTGTGGCGTTCGCGAAGTGGTAGCGTTGATTTGAACCAAAGACGCGAGACTGGGCTAGTTAGTAAGGTATTTTAACTCTTGGCGCTGCTGTAGAAGGGAGTTGCTACACACTTCTTCTCCTGTATCATCGCAGCATAATGATACGGAAAGAAGATAAACACTGGTATTTTTGCACATATGGTTGCTTCCCCCCTCTTAGCCACTGCAATTGATATGCACCCCTCCCTGTTGAATTCAGTTTTGCTTGGGACAGTTTCCATTTTTGAATCATCTGCTGTCTCTCGTTGAGTGGCTCGTGGACACGTGCGCCAGAGCCGGAATATCACTAGTTGTGATTTGCATGCGTTTGTCTTAGACATACAGAGGTAAGTATTTTTGTGTCGGGAGCATATGCGATCAGTAGGTATAGGCTGTACTACCTTCAAGTGTTCAAGTCCTGGGTCACCACTGTGGCGTTCGACAAGCGGCAGCGTTGATTCGAACTCTGGACCAGTGGGTCCGAAGAAAAGTTGATTGCTTTTTATCATGCCGTAACCAACTAGGCTAAAAAGACGTCTGATCGGGCAAGTTAATAAGGGATTTTAACATCTGGCACTGCTGTATAAGGGAGTCACTACATTAAGTTCAAAATGTATGATTTTTGTTCCATTCACTTAAATGTTTTATAGCAATTAACTCTGTCAATGGCTAATACTACTATAATTGCCGTAAGACAATCTTCCATCATGTTCACAGTAATTTATGTCGACATATCTTATAATATAACAAATAATTATTCTTAATAACATGCGTTCGGACTACAATCCAACTAACTAAGTGACACTTCGTTTTCTTTAGTATATTTATTATCTTCTTTCTGAATTTTTTTAGACAAAACAGAAATTAGTTCATCTTATATTCTATGAGATAAATAAATAAATGATTCTGATTCTTCACAATGATCCAAATATTATTTCATGAAAGAGTCAAATCTTGCAAGTAATTCAATGAGATTTACGAAAATCCTTTTAGAAAGCTACATGATTGTTACATAACATTTCAGAAATCATGCTTCCCTCGGTCTCAATAATACTCATATTTCCAATTGCATTATTCAGAAAAGTTTGGTAATATACTATATTAAACACTTGTCTTTCTTTTATACTCAAATGTATATTTTTTATTTTCACACCTCGCGATAAAAGGAAAATGTATGATCAGTGACCTTAATGCAAGCACAGAACTAAACATATAGTTTTTACTTTTCGCACCAACTATCTGTAAGTGCAGTGATCAATGCAAAACACTGAACATTAGCATGTGAATATGCTCAAATTACATGATAATATTCAAATGTATATGTATTAGGTACAGTAAAATAAGCTTCAATCCTGGACGAGTGGTTGTAAGACTGTCAGAGTAGCCATGCGACAAATAATCACTCCTTTTATATTTTCTTTTAGCTGCCAAACTTAAATTATGCATTGATGTAGCACCATATACAAATACACTGAAAAATAACAAACATCTAACAAAACTATCATACAATGGTCATTTCGCCAGGCAATATGGCAGCTTCCTGCTATTCTAATTCTTCTCTAACTAGCCTGGAGTTGAGTTGTTCTTCAACTCCTATGCATAAATCTTTACTACTCCCATCGGGAAAGCACATCCATTACAAAAATATCGATGATGTTAAAGAAAACAAAACTGGAACAAATATTCGTCTTATTACACACAACTAAGAATATTAAGGAGAGAACTTTTCATCTATGCAGCTCCCACTTAATGTAAAAATTACAGAGATACACATATAAATACAGATGTATAAACATCAAACAAATAATATAATCATTAGTAATATAGCATTAACATGCCATTTAAGACCAATCATATAAAGGGAAGAATAAGTTCTTAAAATTAACTAGAAGAGTTTCTTTAAGTTTATGATTACATTGTTATAGTTTCCTATATAACTGCTTGTAACCAAGAGTTTGATATTTTTCAAGTATAACAGAGGGAAAAGAATCCAATTTTCCGAATTTAAGAGTAAATTTTTCCTTCCCTTTGAGGTTTAATGACAGTTTTCTTGAATTCTCTAAATTCTTGATAACCTTATTAATTTCTTCCTGAAAATTTCTTTCTTGTATTTTCCAATGTTAAAATTCCTTTTATGTATTTTTATGCTCTGAATTAAGATTTCAAATTTTTGCTCAAGATCTTTGACATCTTTATTTACATCCCGTATCCTGTTTTTGGTGACAACAATTTCAGCATTGCTATTATTCAGCTTTCTTCTGCCATTTTCCATTGAAATTTCTTGAAGTGCGGTTTCAAGTTCTTTTCTATATAAGGGATTATTCAGAAGATTTTTTAGCTTGTTCTTTTCTGCTTTTAACATCATTCCTTCATGAAGTGCCTCCTTAGTTCCTTGCGTAAGCTAAAGAAAATCATCATTTATTTGCTGAACTTCTTGCTGAACTGTTACAGAGAGTTGACCAAGTAAATTTTGTTGAATCTCGCTACTTAAGGATCGTTCTGCAAAGGACTGCATAGATTTGAGATTTGAATCAATATTAGTTAAACTCCTCCCTTTAGGTTACGTTACCTTCCCAAAGATGTGTGTGTGTTACTCCTTCCTTCCTTACACGTATATCTGCAGTCAATTTGTCAAACATATCTTGATTTTTGCTATTTATTGTTTTTTTGCTTTTTATTGTCTGACAATTTGGTTATTCTTGGTTTCAATATTTATCAAAGTTTTTCCATGTTGAATTAACTGTCTTTCTTGCTCATCAATTTCAGCCAAAAGTTGTATATGTGCCTTGTTTAATTCTAAACTTAACTTCCTTGTATCAAATTAATCACCTGTCAAAACCCTTTTATGAAATACCCGATCAATTTCTAATGTAAAACAATACACGTTAGAGGTCTTAGCTGTTCATGTAACAACTTCTAAACTGCAATAGATAAGGGATTTTCCGAAATTATATTTCATTTCCTTTCATGTTTTGTTTCATAGTTTATTTTGTTTATCATGGAAATTTCATTATTAATTTCAGGATATTCTTTATGCATCAGAATATTTATAGGTATAAATGTAACTTCATCAGGAAGTTGTTGACGATTTATTTCATGTACAATTTTGGTACCAATTTTACCATTTTCACTACGTTGATAAAACTGTTTATTGTCAGAAGTAACTTCAACAGCTTTATAAATGATTTTATCTCAATCGAAATTCTCAATAAGCGTACCATAATAAGAATTTGCAAATTGCTCTTGACTTCCTCCTCTGTCTGTAAATTTTTGTAGGAATTTTCTTATATTATCATGACCATAGAGAGTAGCCCCCTCAGCTATAGATCTTAACCTTTGGTTCTTCATCGATAAATCTTTGATGAATTTAGTTGCATTGTATTTCCCTGTTTCTACAGTTAATTTCTTTCAATCTGAAAATCAAAATCTTCTTTTTTATTTCATATAAGTTTTTATTTTGGTTGTGAATACCTTCATGGTGTATTTTCTAGTGCTTTAGTACATTTTTCAATTTTTATTTCAAATATTTTTCCTTTTCCCTATCCTTCGTTAAATCTTCTTGAAGTTTGCCGAATTCTGTCTCTACTTTTGTACTATCACCCTTTTCCTTTTATACAGATTCAATTCCACTAAATGCTAATATTATACTAGTTACTTCCGAAAACATGTCATTGTCATCGTTATCTCCAGACATTTCATTATTTAGAACTTTTATTAAATCTAAATCTGGTATCTCCGAAAAATGGCTACTCTCATGGAGTACGATATTCTCTTTGAGTAAAGTGTATGCTGATGAGCTTAGCAGTAAATTTCAGTAAGTCTCTTTGAAACGGCACAAGTGACTGGATCATCCCCAAGTAAATTGTCCTTAATTTTCATTTCGAAGATTTTGAGAGGTGTTATTTCACTTTAAAAAAAAAAACTGAATTTATTTCTATTTTGCCTTCTCCTTCATAAGGCATAACAGCTACCAAATCTTCACGCACTACAGATGTTTATGCACCCGTGTCTGTGATTCAATTAGGAACAGTATTTTCACATTTGATTTCAACGATTTTTATATCATCTACAACATCATAAATGCCCATTGATTTGGATATTGGAATGGAACTTATAGCTGCCAACACATTTCATTCATCTTTAATAGTACACTCTATAACAACAACAAAAACAAAAAAAGCTCTGCACCAAGAGGCAGTTGCCCAATTGTAATCAAATTTTGTATGCAAAGACATTTTGACCGAACATGCAAATGATTAAAATTTGATCTCCAATTAATGAATAGCGGGAGCTACAGTACATCGGAACTGCGCACTCAGCAGGTGTTTATAAGAAGCGATTCTCAATCGGATAGTCAAATTTTCTGTTACATCGCGTCTTAGGATACCTTTCAAAGACTGAAAAATGCCTCACCTCAAGATTAGAGCTCATTACGAGCAACTGTCAGAGTTTGAAAGAGATCGTATCATTGGATTGAAAGAGGCAGGCAAATCGGAGAATTGCTCGTCATATGGGACGAAGAGATGCGGTGATTGGAAAATGCAGGCAAGAATACAGGATAATGGCAGATTTAAGCATCATAATGGTAGCAGTCGACATAGGGCCACAGCAGATCGGGAGCCCAGAGTGATTGTCAGATCAGCTGTCACAGCTCCTGATTAATCGTTATCAACCATCAGACGTGCGACTCGCACACGAGTGTCCACAATGACCATTCACAGACGGATGATAGAGCGAAATCTACCCTCGTGCTGACAGTTATGCCACCCGCCACTCACACCTGCACACTGTCGAACCAGATTACAGAGGTGCTTGACTCGATCAGGATGGAATGAGGCTGACTGGGGACGTACAGTGTTTAGCGACAAATCCTGCTATTAACTGTGCCCTGGCGATCATCGAAGGAGTGTCAGGGCAGCATGTTGATCCTGATTTCACTATCACACACCACACAGGCCATCGCCAAGAGTTATGGTACGGGGTGCCATTTTCTTAGACAGTTGACCCCTTTTGATCGTCATTAGAGGCACACTTGTAGCACAGCAGTACATCGATGACATTCTGAGACCTGTTTTGCTACCACTCCTTTTGTGGATTATTTTTCAGCAAGATAATGCCAGACCACATAAGGCACGTGTTGCTATGAACTGTCTTACAGCTTGTCTAACACTTCCTTGGCCAGCGAGATCGCCAGATTTCTCTCCAATCGAGCATGCCTGGGATAGGATTAGATGGCGACTGCCTTTACCAGGGAATGTTATTGACCTATCCCTACAATTG